>CM034155.1:494297513-494897513 GCA_019776745.2 Taxus chinensis | reverse complement strand
GAAATGACCTCCAACCTCCAATTTCCTCCATCCTCCATTATCATGATGCTAGATCAAAAAAATTTGGCTTTAAGGCTCAATAATTATACACATTACCCGAACATCAGATTCCACCGAAAATGTGTTCACAAGGCATTTTTCATTCTTGAAAACTTTTGACGATGACACTTTTTTTACAATGGCATTGACCGACAATACACTTTATTTTGACATTGATACTATGACTGATTTGACTTGACCTTTTGACTTTTACAATAATTTTGACACATGACTTAAAAGAGATAAAATGAGATTTGACAACTTAACTCCACTAAATAATGACATAACAAAAATACGACTTTAAATAATCGACTAGACAAAAAACAATCCTCTTGAATCAACTACACTAATGAATTACCAACACATTAGTGTAAACACATTTCCAATGACTCTAGAAAGCCTATCAAAATATATATATATATATATATATATATATATATATATATATATATATATATATATATATAAAAAAACTAACTCCTAATATGACTTACAAACTAACCTTAAATTTACAAACAACAATAGATCATGCGAGGGCAAAATGTCTAAAGAATGAGCCACGTGCTTTGTTGAAACTGTATTAAGTGGTTTCAAACGGAAAAATATTGGAAGGTGCGCACAATAGAATGACGCATTGCATATTTATTGATGCTTGTATTAACAAAACAAAGGCTCGGTTTATATTCCACCAAATCTACATGTGTATTGAAAATTCCATGTGGAAGAGAACTTTCAAAATGCACGTTGTAAATCCCCACTTAAATGCCTCTAACAAAAGAAAACTATTTCATAGCACCAGATCACAATGAATAGATCTATGAGATTATGGCACACACATACACATAAATACATCTGGAGGTTTGGTTTGCACATAGGTGGATGTGAATATCGATGATATGGAGAATAATAAGCAAACAAAAAGTTTCTTATGCATGTCTGTAGACTAATCAGAAGAATAGATATATAATTTTTCCTCTAGTACATGGCATTACAACACATGGTCTATCCCTTGCAAGTCTATACATCTTCAATTTTCAGGTGTGAATATAAATCTACTCAAGAATAACATTGAGATACAATAAACCGACCACTGAAAACCACAAACAAAACTTCAAGTCTGTCAACTACAAGGCTATAGTAATTATATTGGAATTTGATGAGAATTATTATTTGCAACTACATTGATTTCTTTAATAGTCCCATTTCTACGCCTAAAAAGTATTCACGATTATTATCAATGCATAGTGATTGACCATTTCTATTCAAAACTGAGAGTTGTCCTTCTTAGATTTGGCAATGGAAGGTTACACAATCATCAAATATTGGTAAGTGTAGGTGTCCTCATAACAACCCTTTCACATGCTCTAAATTTCTATGCATACACAAATCGAGTATGGAGAATATACGCAAAAACTGATGACAATGATATGAAATTAATGAGTCTATCCACACATATACTAGATCACAAGAAAATAATATTTTCCCATCCTCAGAGGTGAAGCACAATGATACAATCCCTCATTATATCCTAGGAATTCATGACTACTTTAATACCAGATGACAGGGTATAAGCAAGATCTATTCAAAACAATATATGTTCAATCATTCAATTCATAATACATTTACATATATATATATATAGGATATATAATTCCTATATTTTAAGAGGTAGCCTTAACTACTTCTCCCATGAATCTCTCGCACACTCCATATAAGTGAGTGGTTTAAAACTCACCAAAAATTAATTGTTATATGTTGTTTTATATAACAACCATATAACATAATATACCGACTTAAATAATGATTACACACAAATAAACTAATGAAGCACTAATAATTAGGATATTCCTAACAGATGCCATATAGATTCATCTATATGGATGTAAAAAATTATAACCAAGATCCTATAAAGATTCTTCGGTGCATGTGTTTCATGTTTTATTCTTCTTTAGTGGTACATGATCCTAATATTTGTGATTAACATCAACTATGATTATAGGGTTATTTGCTCCAATAGATTTCAATTTAAGATAATGTTATAGAATAAGTTAAAAAGGTGGTGTTTGTGAAAGAGAATTAATGATTTTATGGTTCCTTTAGGTTTATGTTTATAAAATTAAACAATGAGGATTTGAAAATTATTAGTGTCATGTATATATATATGATGGTAGTAATAAAAGGTGATGCTAGGATTTTGCGAGATCTTAATGGTAGTGTAATGAAATGTAGTCATTAGTGTACATAAGTCAAGGTCAAATATGATAAATAAAATAAACATGATGTTTGTCTACATATTGAAGAATAGTAAGAGTTAATTCCAAGTATAGAATCGAGGGATTTAATAGTGTGTTACACGATCTTAGGGATATCCATAATAGTAGTCATATCATAAACATGGTTGTTAACATGTGAATTCAAAGGTATGCACTTAGTATCATTATTAGTTGTAATAGAAGAAATTATATGTACAAGATTACTATTACTAGGGATATTCTTTTAGAGACATAAGTGATCAAAAGTGACGCTACCATCTTAAATCAAATGATATTATCGAAGAATCAAACAATAATACTAGATTTATTAATCTCCATGTGTTGAGAAAGGAGATAAGACATATATTCAAAATTGTCCCACTATAAAAAAAAAATTCTTAATGAGAGGCCCCTGATTGATCCGTAATATATTAATGGAGTAATACTATAGTCACTAAAATTATTTAATTAATAATTGATTTGAAATTTTTCCATAATAGACACAAAGGAAACCAATTTAGTATCGAGGTAAAATGACAGACCACAAAGTTCGATATATCATTTCTTTTTGGACACTTGGTTCCTTACATAAATTTATATCTTAACAAGGATACTACATAATTATTCCAATAACGTGTATCCTTTACAAGGAAATCTAGTCTTATTCATTAGAGTAGTAGGTAGTGTAGGTAAAGGTGGATTTTACACATCTAGTTGATTATTAAATATGCTAGTAGACATAACTACTTTGGGTCACATACGAATGAAAGAAGGTGTGTAGTGGATTGGATGATTTTTATAAATGGGAATGTTTTTATATTGTTCATCAATATATAAGAAAGAGTCATGCGAGATTGACTCATAATACTAGTAAAATCATTACATAGGCCCTTTCTCTCAAGAAAAGTATGAGAATTGAATTGGTTAAAGGAAAGGTAGGCCACGTTAGTTGGAGGGAGTGGAATATTAGGATTTAGCATAAGACCATAAATTAGTTTAGGGTGAGGAAAAACGAAAAATAAAAAAAATAAAATCATGTTCTATCACAATAATCACACACTATTGAAATAACGATAACCCTTGATTTTGTTAACAAAATGTTTTACACCCAAATTAAAAAATAAAGGTTTGATATGATTTTATTCCATATTTATTAATAGGTGTAATAATGTTACATGTAAAATATTGTAACTTATTTAATCTTCATTAATAATGTAAATCAGAATATAGTTATTTACATAACATATAATAATAGAATGATTATTCAATTTATTAAAACACAATGAAGGATGAGTATAAAATTAAACAGAGAGGTGCAAAAGTGATTTTTGGGTGTATAGTGTATACACATGATAATGAAGATTCTAGAAATGTTTCATTTATTGTGTTATTTCTGCAAAGTGCGTGTGTATGGAATAACATATTTTATCGGAGGATAGTATGGTCTACTAATAGTATCTAGGTTTTGAAAGTAGAAAACATGGGAAAAATCCTAATAATTTTATTAATGTTCAAGAAAAATGGATTTATAATGGAAAACTACAATATTTATAGATATTGCACAACCAGTTACAACCAGAAAGAGAAGTTGCATAGGTGCAACTCAAAACCCCCTATGAAATAATACAAACAAAATATTGTTATAAGTCTACAACAACAATAAACTCATACGAGAATAATGTGGTTATTAAAACATAACCATATAAAAATAAATCTAAATAACTTATTTACCTAATTAATAATGCAAAATTTGTACTTACCCTAACATTTTCCCCCTTAATTTTGCATTACCTCAAGTGATGAGAAGAGGAACTCTCTGAACAACTCGAACTTGTCACGTGTAAGTGAATTTTTGAAGATATCTAATCGTTGTTCCACTGTTGGGAAAAAATGAAGTTATATATTGTGTTTCAAGACATGCTTGCATATGAAATGTACCTATACCTCAATGTGATTTGTTCTTTCATGAAAAAGTGGATTGCGAATAAGTTTGAGAAGAACTTCATTGTCAACATACAAGGTGGTTAGTTTGTTGTGTGGTATTCCAAGTCCTTCAAGTATGTGACATAGCCATATCACTTCACAGACAGCTTCACCTGCAATACGATGTTAGAGTAGGTATGTACCTTAGCTCATGTTCACCTAGGTAATTTATTTACCTTTATTGTATTTATCTTCACCCACTTATGTGTGTGGATATTTCTTTTATCTTATTTAGATATTAGGAGATATTATCTAGTTGTTAGGTATAGTTCTTTCCTTGATCTATGATATTGACTAGATCCTTGATGTCTAGTTCTTTGTTAAATCTATGGTCTTGACTAGTTCTTTGATGACTAGTTATTTCTTTGATTTATGACTTAATCTATGACCTTGACTAGTTCTTAGATTGTTATTCCTTGCCTATTTAAGCAAGGCCCATTCTTAATGTATTGCATTGAGTTCCATAATAATATATGATATTGTTTCTCATTTGTTTGCAAAGGTTTTATGTAAATTTATTTTGGCGAATTGTTTTCATCTTATAGATCGTGGTGTTTGATTAGCATCTGTGTTCTTGGCTTGGCACGATCTGGTTATCATTCCTTTTATGGTATCAGAGCAGGAGATTGCTGTTGACATCCGTCTGTAAGTTTTATTTTGCAAATAAATTAATTGTATATTCATATATTTGGGATTTGGTCATATGTTGTTGCTGCATGCACTTTTATTGAAAACAGATGCTTCCATTGGATCCGGAAGGTATGAAAACCCTATGATCGATTGTAAACTCAGTCATATCTACAGGCAGTCATTTTTTGTGGTTTTTTTTGTTGTTGCAGAGAAGCACACTGGATTGCCTCGGGATTCGTGCCCACTAGAAAAGAAATCGTGGGATTATTTTTTTGGGTCTATTGTTTTTTTCGAGATTTGCACAATTTTTTGTTGCGGTGTATTTGTCTCGGTTTACGTGCAGGAAGATTTTCAGATATTTCCTTTTTTGGTAGGGGTCCACGGATGCTGTACACATTTTTTGCTATTTCGGGCAAATCTGCAGATTGTTATTTTAGGCAATAAAGGTAATTGTCAATACAATCCAGAAATAGTAATTTTTACCAGAAGCGGCAGTTGGATGTGACTTTCTCGAAAACACGTGACACACCCCAAAATAGTAAGTTGTGCAAACACCCATTAAAATCCTTAGCCCTTGGTCATATGGTATGGTCATATAAGGGCTTAAAGCTTGTGATTCCTACTAGTAGTAAATTTATTTTTGTGGTGAAGGCACTAATATTTTATTTTGTTTTATTGGAACTTAAAATAAATAACAGAGCAAAATATTAAAAAGCTTGTAACTTTTGATCGGTAACTCGGTTTTGAGTGTCGTATTTTTGCAAAAGTGCTTATTTTTTCATGCAGTTTCCATTAGAAATATTTATTTTGAGAATTGCACTACAATTATAAAGTGTCAAATATGGAGGAGTGTTGTAATCAATTGTTGACATAATTTCGGCTAAGCCCAACATCCTAAATTTTTGGGAGTTACAGTTTGTACCTATCATGGATTCTGAGAATGATATATATTTTTTGAAGTATGTGGACTTCAAGAGGATATTATAAAATTTGTGGAAGAAAATAGATCACTCAAGAAATGAAATTATCTTCTACAATCACTCATTCACGATAAGGATACAATAATACACTCCCTGTAGAACAAACTTGCTAGCTTACAACATCACCATCATATTGTGGACAACTATATCCATGCTCCTAGTCCACTTGTAGTTGTTGCTCCTGAACCCACTGACATTGATCTGTCAGTCTTTGAGTTTTTTCCTGCTCTTGATGCTCATACACCTATGAAGCTTGTTACTGCATGCTCTTCCACATCTGTGCCTATTATAATACCACATGTTGTGTATCCTATTTCTACTCAGCTGCATGACTTTTTTGAGAAGCATACTACTGCATTCAGTTCTCACATGCTCTGTTTTATGGGTCTCACTATAGGAGTCATTGGCAGACATTCGCAGGGTATTGTTTCCTCTATTCCACATGTTAAGTAGAATTCTTGTCATGACATTGGTTTTTGAGAAGATACTTCATTGGGATCACACATTGATAGAGCTCATTTTTTTGTTCGTTTGACTATTTCTAAGGATCATGAGCAACACATGAATTTGGCACCTTCACTCAGGATTGAGAAACCTAATATTTCAGCTGTCAAACATGATCAATCTGACACACATTCTGATGTTCTTTTACATGCACCCATTGTGTATTTCACACCAAGTCATATGCAAGAATCTTCTTCATCTATCCTTATTGATTTGGAGTGGATATCTGATCACTCATCCACCATTATCCTCACTTAGGTATCTTCTTCATCCATCCTTGTTGCATCGATCATCCTCAGTGAACTTCCAGTGATGACTAGATCATTGACATAGAAAACAACAATTACAATCTCCCCCCTTTATTTTTGAGGTAGAGATTGGGATCGTATGGATTTTTGAAAATCCCATGTTGTATAAGATGCTCATCAATTTTGTTTTACCAAGCCTGGGGTGCTTTTTAAAGGCAACACAAAGATTGTTTGAGACTGTATACCTTTGCTTCTTGACCAAGTATAACATATCCCTTAGGTTGAGTCATGTAGAATTCCTCTTCTAAATATCCATTTAGAAATAATTTTTTTATGTCCATCTAGTGTACTTTCCAATAAAATTGTGTAGCTAGAGAAAATCATCTTGATCATTTTGATCTTAGCTGTGGGAGAAAATGTCACCTCGCAGTTAATGCCTTCATGTTGTGTGTACCCATTTTCTACTAGTCTCTCTTTGTACTTGTCTATGGTCCCATATTCTTTGTACTTTGTTTTTAATATCCATTTGCACCAATGGGTGTCTTCCCTGGTGGAAGATCGACAAGCTGCCAAGTGTTGTTTTTCATCACTAAGTTATACTCAGCATCCATGGCATATTTCCAAGCTTTCAACTATAGGGCTTCCTGGACTGTAGAGGGCTCATCAAATTTAATAAATCTACTCATTAAATAAAATTTGACTCTTCTCGTGCTTTACTGTGAGTCCTTGGTCTAGTGGTGGATGTATCTGGTGGAACATCCAATCTTGCATCTCTTAGCATGCTAGTATACCACTTGGGCATATGATGAACTACTCTTGTGGGTCATGGTTCTATCTTATAATCACCATCATCTCTATCATCACTTACTTAATTTGTGGGAACCTCAACTTCTAGTTTTAGAATAGGTGAAAAATCTAAATAAGGTGTATTTAGAGGAGTCTTTGTGTCCTTAAAAAAATCAACGTTTCTGCTGGTGTATACTTTTTTGGTCTTCGGAACCATCAATATGTACCTAAGAGTTTCTTTATCGTACCTAATGAAGATGATTTTCTATGACTTCATATCCAATTTATTTATGTTCTGTTTGGGTATGTGCATAGTTTCTTTTCACCCAAATACTCTAAGGTGTGTAATAGGTGGCTTCCTTTTTCACCATGCTTCTTATGGCACTACTCCGTCAAGAGTAATTGTGGGCACTTTATTTAACAATTAAATTGTTGTCTTTGCTTCTTCTACCCACAATTTTGTCGCTAGTCTAGAATCATCAATCATATATCTCACCATTTCTATGATAGTATGATTTATTCTAGAAAAAACACCATTCTGTTGTACTGTGTGTGGAGGAGACATTTGTCGATGAATCATGTGAGCTTGTAGGTAGGATTTCTAGGTTGTGGAGCCTTTTTTCATGTGTGAAAGTGTTGAAGACTGTACACTAAGAGTATTGTACACTTTTCATGTATCCGTCAAGAGTAATTTTTTTTGCCTCGAAAAAATGCACCCGACATATCGGGAAACGTGCTCTTCTCATATGGGAGATATTTTTGACCCATAGATTTTTGGGCTAGTTTTGGCCCATAGTTTTGATACCCACGATATTGTAAAACTAGTTAAGCAGTTGCCTACTTATATGGTTTTATGCATATGGTAGGGTATAATGAAAAACATTGCAGATGTGCTTTGAATTCCGCTGTGAATTCTATATAATTTGTTGAGCATAGCTCCAAACAGATATAGGTATTGTATTGAGAGAGCGGTGTCTTGTAATAAAATCTGAGCAAGTGATTCTTGGTGGACGTAGCCCAAATTGGGTGAACCACGTTAAATACTATCTCTTTGTGTTGTGTTATTTTATTCTGTAATTTTATTTGAGATCTGTAATAATTTCTACACATTAATTTCTACTATTGCGATTCTGTGAGGGATTATTCCACAATTTTTTATCCCTTATTTCGTAACAATTGGTATCAGAGCTTGGTTATCTTGAGTGGGAACTATAGCAGATGATGGAAGATCTAGGGTTGATAAATTCAATGGGCAAAATTTCAGTCTTTGGAAGATGCAGATGGAAGATTACCTTTATCAGAAGGATCTGTTATCCAAAATTCACCTCCAAGGTAATTTTGATAACATACATCAAATTCTTTAGTCCCAAGCAATTATATTCAGTCCGGGCAAAAAGTCATGTTTTTAGGGTCCCCTCAGATTTTTTCTAACTCCCCTGTCCAAGAAAAAGAGAGCACGTTCTGAGAAAATGTGAAAATTTGCAAAAACAAGCTCGAGCCAGGAAAAATCACGAAAAATGGCTAAGTCCTAGTCCAGGCGGTCCTTGGAACAGTTGGGACATCTGAACGCGAACCAGCCGAAAGGCCGCCAGGCGGTCTGCGCAGCATTTAGGACATTTGGGACAAAGGGACGCGTGGGACGCGGAAATCTGAACTAGCCGAAAAGTTGGAAAAATTGGCTAACTGCCGAAATAGTCCGGGATGTGTGGGATGAAAGTACGCGAACTGGTCAGATCGGCTGAAATGAGTCAAGGCAGCCCGAAACAGTCCGGGACAGTTGGGCTGAAAGTACGCGAACCGGCCGGATCGGCCGAAATGAGAACAAACAGTCCGGAAGCAAGTGGGACAAAAGTGCGCGGAGGACGCGAACTGGCCGATTCGGCCGAATCAGGGAACTCCAGCATTGGGACATCTGGGACAAAGGGACGCGCGGGACGCGGATAGCCGAAGGAGCCGAAATCCAATCAGATCACGCCACGTGTCACCGGCAGAAAAGGGACATGGAAGCCCATTTCGGGCGGTTCGGAAGAATTTGTCCCGTTCAGCATTGGGACATCTAGGACAAAGGGACGCATGGGACGTGAAAAGCCAAAGCGGCCGAAGGGAGAGGAAGAAAAGTCAACATTTGGTCCGGAAACTTCAAATGGCCATAACTTTTGACTCCGAGCTCTGATTTTCACAAAATTGGACTTTCTAGAATGAGCACGACATATATTCGGCTCCAGTCAGTGAATGCTCATTCCCGTCAAATGACAGGAAACGCCTGCCAGACCCCAAAATAGCTACCCGCACTCAGAAGGCCATAACTTTTGCATTTCTCAACGAAATTGCACAAAATTGGTACCGTTGGAATCGTGTTTCCGAGCCCGATGCACAGAAATCAAGAAATTATGGATTTGATCAGAAATCGATTGAGTTTTTTAAGAAAACGTGGCCAGGTTCATAACAGTGTTTTATTTGGTAGCTGAGAGTGCAATTAAGAGGCATGGTCATCATTATTTCTCTGTTGCAGCACATGGGACAGTATGGGGAGCCTTTTGCAAGTAATGTATAACCATTTCACTCAATTTAATGCCTCTTACAGGTGGTTGAAGGATAGATTTCAGGATTTCTATTTTCCCTTCTTTTCTGCTTCTCATTTTTTCTATAAATTGGAGTGTTGGGCTCATTGTAAAGGAGAGAGTTTTTGGGTAGTAAAGCTCTGCCAAAATTACTTTGTGAAGCCAGTGTGTTGCAGGCCCTTGTAGTGGACTCCTTGCATGGTGATCTAGGCCCTTATCTTGTAATAGATTGAACTGTGCATATCATGAAGCAATAAAATACCAGTTTGTGAATGTATCTTCCCCTGCTGTGTTTTCTTGCATTCTTCTTGCCCCTTTGATCTTTTTATAAGAATATTGTGTCTATTTATTATGTTCTTGCAGGGATTCATTATCATTGTGTATGCTTGGAATATTGTTGTGAATGTATTTTGCTAGATTATGGTGAACTGTCATCACCTCTTCTAGTGTGCACTTTCCCTCTGTATTTCACACATTTGGAGACTACTCTCACACCCTCCTTTTCTGGTGTATCACCGCTTTAGTGTAGGCTTTCATTTTATGCATTCTCTCTCCCTGGTCCCTTGGAAATTTAGATTAGAACAGTTAGCTTATCCTGCATTAGAGTAGATTGTGGCAGGTAGTTTAGGAGCAAGAACCAGCTTTCTCTGGAGGTCTATCTCAAGTAGCAAGTCCCACAACTTGGAGATAGTACCCATGTTATCCAATCACACTGTGAGTTCAAGTATATCTCCAGGGGTGCTGTGATTCGGTGATAACAGGATCTTTATACTCCTCTCTCTGAGAAGGTGAACAAACCCTCGAGCATGATAGATGCGGAATGAGATTCGCTGTATAGGAAGGAACTTGGGACAATCTAGCCGTGTCTTGCATCTTCGGTATTATTTAATGTTTCAAAGGAAAAGACTACAAAAGAACTGATGGATGCATTAGGGAAGTTGTACCCTCTACTTCTAATAAGATATTTTTAATGAAAAATTTGTTTAATATGAAGATGTCTGAGAATGGTTCAGTAACAGATCATCTAAATGATTTTAATATGGTTATAAATATGCTAGCTTCAGTTACAATAGAATTTGATGAAGAAGTTAGGGCTTTATTAGTTCTGTGCTCTTTACCTGAGAGTTGGAATAAATTGGTAATGGTGGTAAGAAACTCGGTTCTAGCTAACTCAAAGTTGAAGTTTGAAGATGTTGTAGGGGTGATTCTAAGCAAGGAAATGTGAAGAAAAATCTCTAGTGAATATTCTACTTCAGGGAATGATTTGATAGTGGAAACTAGAGGGAGACAGAAGAATAGAGGAAGCCGTGGAAAATCAAAGGAATAGGCAAGGTCAAAATCCAAAAGCAAGATAGTATGCTGGCACTGTGGAAAGTTTGGGCATGCAAAGAAGGACTGTTGGGAGCTTCGGGACGAGAAGAAATAAGAAGAAAACAAGGATGAAAATGTGGCAACGGGTAATGTATGTCAGGATATTTATATTCTTTCTTTGCACAATATTATTGAATCTTGGGTTTTAGATTTGGGAGCATCTTTCCATGCTTCTCCACATATGAATTATTTTGTTGATTATGTTCAAGGAGATTTTGGGAATGTTTTTCTTAGTGATGATGAGCCTTACAACATAGTTGGAAAATGTTTTTTTCAGGTTAAGATGCAGAATGGGAATACTTGGCTATTAAAGGATGTCAGACATGTGCGTACATTAAGATGAAATTTGATATTGGTAGGGCAGTTGAGAAGTGATGGTTGTACTGTGATATTTATAGTGGACTCTTACAAGGTTACCAAGGGTGCTCTTGTGGTGGCAAGAGGTAAGAAGGTTGGAACCTTGTATTTAACCACTTAGAGAACTAATTTTTGTAATCTTGTGGCTTCAGAAGTAGATACAACATTGTGGCACTATAGGCTCGGTCATATGAGCCATAAGGGCATGGAGATCATAAAGAAATATTTTCCTGGATATACAAAAATATGTTTGGAGTTCTGTGAAGACTACATATATGGGAAATAGAAGCGAGTAAGTTTTCTAAAAGTTGGACTTACAAAGAAAGAGAGTAAGTTAGAGCTGGTGCATTTTGATGTGTGGGCGCTAGCTTAGGTATCATCTCTTGGGGGTTCAAGTTATTATGTTACTTTTATTGATGATGCAACAAGGAAAGTTTGAGTTTATTGCATTAGAAACAAATATGATGTTTTTGAAACTTTTGTTAAATAGAAATCCTTGATAGAGAATGAAATAGGTCTTAAGCTAAAATGTCTCAAGTCAGATAATGGAGAGGAGTATTGCAACAATGAATTTGATGATTACTGTTCTAAGAATGAAATCCACAGGTAAAAGATGGTTTCAGGAACTCCATAGCAGAATGGGGTATCAGAAAGGATGAAGAGAACAATAATGGAACATGCTAGGAGCATGAAGTTACATGCATGACTACCTCTTTTTTTGGGTAGAAGTAGTGAGCACAACTGTGTACTTGATAAACAGAGGACCCTCAAGTGCCTTGGATGGAGGCATACTTGAGGAAGCTTAGTATGGTAAGAAAGTTGATTATTCATTTTTTAGAGTCTTTGGATGTGAGGTGTTTATTCATATAGACAAGGATGAGAGAACCAAGCTAGAGGCTAAATCAGAAAAATATACTTTCATTGGTTATGGTGGTGATGAATTTGGATATAAATGTTGGAGTATTAAGGACAAAAAAATCATTCGATCTAGGGATGTGGTCTTTAATGGGAAAGTCATGTACAAACAACAGTTGCAGGAAAATAGGGAAGAATCTAAGAAAGAATATGTAACAGTAGAGGATCTTCCAGATGGGAAAGTGACACATGAATCAGTTCAAGAACCCCCTCAACAGGAACCCCAAACTCCTATATTGAGGAGGTCTTTTAGAGTAAGAAGAGAACATGAACGTTTTTCTCCTTCTCTTTATTATTTATTACTCACTGATAGTGGAGAGCTAGAGAGCTTTGATGAAGTAATATAGGTAGATGCCAGAAAGAAGTGGGAGCAAGCCATGGATGAGGAGCATCAGGATCTCATAGAGAACCAGACATGAGATTTGGTGAAGCTACTCGAAGGTAAAAGAGCATTACAGAACAAGTGGGTGTTCAGAGTCAAAGAGGAAGGAGGTAAGAAAAGATACAAGGTCCGGTTGGTGGTCAAGGGATTTGCACAGAAAAAAGGTATAGATTTTGATGAGATTTTTTTTCCTGTAGTAAAAATGACTTCTATTAGAACCGTTCTAGGAATAGTTGTAGCAGAGGACTTGCACTTAGAACAACTTGATGTAAAGACTACATTTCTCCATGGTGATTTAGAGGAACTATATATGCAGCAACCAGAGGGCTATGAGGTCAAAGGTAAAGAGGATACGATGTGTAAACTGAAGAAGAGCTTATATGGCTTGAGACAAGATCCATGTCAATGGTATAAGAAATTTGATAGCTTCATGATGGAGCAAGGTTATATTAGATGTCATTCTTACCATTGCGTGTATATAAAGAAATTTTAGGATGGCATTTATATTATCCTGCATCTGTATGTGGATGACATGTTGGTTGCAGGGAAAAACATGCAGGAAATACAAGTACTTAAGAAGCAGCTAAGTGAATCCTTTTCTATGAAGGATTTGGGTGTAGCCAAACAAATTCTTGGTATGAGGATATCTTGGGATAGAAAGAAACGAAAGATGAATTTATCTCAGGAAGAGTACATTAAGAAGATCTTGGAGAGGTTTAATATGCACGATGTTAAACCAGTTGGGACTCCTTTAGCAGGCCACTTCAAGTTATCAAAGGAACAATGTCCTAAGACAAAGAAGGAGAGAAACCAGATGTCCAAGGTACCTTACTCATCAGTGGTTGGCAATTTGATGTATGCCATGGTGTGCACTAGGCTTGATATTGCCCATGCAGTGGGAGTGGTGAGTAGATTTATGAGTGATCCAGATAGAGATCACTGACAGGTAGTAAAGTGGATCCTTTGGTATTTGAGAGGGACCATGGGGACAATTTTTTGCTATAGTGGATCAAACACCACTTTGTGTGGTTATGTAGATTTAGATATGGCTGGAGATGTAGACAGTAGGAGGAGCACAAAAGGCTATGTTTACACTGTAGGTGGAACAATAGTAAGCTGGATTTCTCGACTACAGAAGTAGGTGGCTTTGTCAACCATGGAGGCTAAGTATGTTGCTTCCAAAGAGGCAAGCAAGGAAATAATTCGGTTACAACAATTACTTGAGGAGTTGGGGCATAAGTAAGAGGAAGGAAATTTGCATAATGATAGTCAAAGTGCTATACACCTAGCTAAGAACTCTACTTTCCACTCTAGGAAAAAACATATATAGTTAAGGTACCATTTCATCAGGACAGCGTTGGAGGAAGAGATGTTCAAGTTGGAGAAGATTCATACCAGTCATAATCCTGTAGACATGATGACCAAGGTGGTCACAAGGGAAAAACTAAAGCTATGTTCAGCTTTGGTTGATCTTCACAAAAACTAGTGAAGGGTTGAGAAGCTTGCTCAGAGGAAAACTAGTCTCCAAGTGGGAGATTGTTAGGTTGTGGATCCTGTTTTCATTTGTGAAAGTGTTAAATACTGTACACTAAAAGTACTGTAGACTTTTCATGTATCCTCATTAGGGTTCAGGGCCTGGCCGACACAGCCCCAAATTTTTTTTTTGGGCGTAATTTTTATTTTTTAATTTTTTTTTCACCTTGAAAAAATGCACCCGACATATCAGGAAACGTGCTCTTCTCATATGGGTGAGATTTTTGACTAATAGGTATTTGGGCTGGTTTTGGACCACGGTTTTGATACCCACGATATTGTAAAACTGCTTAAGCACTTGCCTACTTATATGGTTTTATGCATATGGTAGGGTATAATGAAAAACATTGCAAATATGCTTTGAATTCGGCTGTGAATTCTGTAGAGTTTTTTGAGCATAGCTCTAAACGGATCTGGGTATTGTATTGAGAGAGCGGTGGCTTGTAATAAAATATGAGCAAGTGATTCTTGGTGGATGTAGCCCAAATTGTGTGAACCACGTTAAATACTATTTCTTTGTGTTTTGTTATTTTATTCTACAATTTTATTTGAGATCTGTAATAATTTCTGCATATTATTTTCTACTGTTGTGATTCTGTGAGGGATTATTCCACACATTTTATCAGTTATTTCCTAAGAAGGATTTGAGCTCATCACTGGTGAATGCCCACCCTTGATCTGAGTAGATAGTTATGATGTGACAACCAGTTTCATTCCATAAAACCACTTTGAACTTATTGAAGGTTTCAAAAGCTTACTTTTTCTTACGAAGATAGTATATCCACATTTTTCTTGAATAATCATCAAAACAAAGCATGATGTACTGAAATCTATAATGTCTTGGTTGCATTAGACCAAAAAGATTGGTATGAACAAGATCAAGATTACCATGAGTCCGATAGGTACTCTTCTGGAATTAATCTCTTTGTTGTTTGTTTGCTAGGCAGTGAGAACACTTATCGGTATCCTTCTTGAGAGATGGTAATCCTTTTACCATATTGTGTCGCTGAAGTGTTTTGAGATACTTAAAACTGATATGACCAAGTCACCGATGCCACAACTATGTAGAGGTAGAGTTCATAGCCACAAGTGCCTAATCAACTTTGTGGATAAAATCAAGATGGAACATGCATCCCACATTGGATGCTTTTGTAACTATTTTTGAGCCTAATGATTTGTCTCGAATTAAACACATTTTCTTACTGAAATGAATATAAAAGTCAAATTTCAACTTATGATATAGGAGTTAACTGACTGACAGTAGATTTTCAGTTAATCCAGGGACATATAGTACATCTGAAAATCTACAGCTGTGTGACCCAAAGGGTAGATAAATGCTCTCAATCCCTTGAACTATGTATAAAGAATCATCACCTAACGAAACATGGTTTTTTAAAGGTGTGTCCCTCGTTGAGGTAAATCAGTCTCTGTTGTCATTCATGTGATGAGTGGTTCTCAAGTCAACATACCAGAAATAACTAGATGATGTGGAATGTTCACTTAAATCAGCAATGTATAAGTAGTCTTCAGTATCTAAATGTTCTTCTTGCTCAGCAATATTTCCTTGTTGATGGGGTTTTCTTTTCCAGTACCTCCTTTTATTCCCTTGATTATAGTTATAATGTCCCTTGTGAGATTGTTGATGATGAGGTATAGAGTTACTTGATGAACCTTTCTTATAAGTATTATACCAACAATATTTCAACTCATGTCCTCTTTTGTAGATTGGAAAATTGTTCTTTTGTTGTTTGTCCCCTTGATGTTGATTCTGATTTTGGTAATTTTGATAGGAATGATGTTTTACTTTTCCTTTTTATTTAAATTTTTGATGAGAATAAAGTTACTGATCCTCTTTATCATCTTTATTGTACATGGATTCCTCTTGTTGCAGTAGATTTATCAGCTTGTCAAAACTTACTATTTGATTTGACAAGTTGAGTGTTGTCAAAAAAATGAGGTATGAAGGTGGGAGGGATCTCAGAAAAATGGGAACAAGAGCTTCATCAATGACCGTTTCTCCTAGGGCTAGAAGTGAAGCCCTCATCTTTTCAACTCTTCACAAGAAAGCTTATATTTTTTCATTTTGTTTAAACTTCAATGTGTGTAACTGACTCTACAAATTTAGTATGAAATTCTTTATTTTGCCTCGTACATAGTGGTCAACTTATCCCATGCTTATTTGGCTATATTGACATCTCGAATGTGGGGTTACATGTCTTCATACACTGCAAATAAGCTTATCATATTGGATTTTTTATCAGATCTGTTGGTGATCGAATTAATCTCGCCCCAATTTATTCAAGCTTTGCCTTCAATGTCTGTTGTATTTTCTATTTTCCCATGGGAAGTGAAAGTTGATATTTTGGTTCTCCTATATGTGGATTTGTATTTACTCTTTTTTGTTTGAGGATCATGTTTGGTTATGTATTATTTTTGAAAATTTTCGCGGGAAACCAATTGTGATTTAGGTATGAAATATGAAGGATTGTGTGTATAAATTGTTCCTTGGTCGTGTCTCTATTTTCATTTTTTTCTCCCTTCACCCATTGGTACATGGAAATTTCCAATTGAATATAGTATGACAGGTGTAACTTGCAAACTTTTAACTTTCTATTGCACTCAAAAAATGTAAAGTTGGTCTTGTGACCTGAAAAATATTCTTTGAATATTCGCAATCATAAAGCAGTGTAAACAAATTTTTAATTCACCTCTGAAGGTGTACACTTGTTGCAACTTGAGTGGATACGAGGAAGCAATGCATGATTGTATTTTTGCACACTAAGGAGAAAAAGTATAAATGTGTAAAAAGGTTCCTAAGACCTACAAAGGACACGTGGCTCTTTTTTATGCAAGGAGTGGGGACGTGGGTCGTCAAAGCACTTTGACACTTTTGGTTTTAAATTGGAAAGAAAATAAAATTACAGAAAGGGCTTGTAGTTCCACTATTACTTAAATGTTACCATGTCTCAAACCCATGTTGAATGTCAAAAGTGGATGGGCAGGTGAAATGGCCGAAAGTGTATGAGTTTTAAAGAAACGAAAACTAACAAAAAGTCTCCCTGAGCCCACATTAACAAAATTCTTTTCCATGTGGACGAATCATTTTTAAAATTGAAAAAGTGGAATGAATGGTCAAGATGCATTGCATTTATTTCTATCGCCATCAATGCATTTTACACAAATCAAGGACATAAAATATTTCAAGTGTTTCGATCCTTTAATATCAAAATTTTCAAGATCTGAGTGCCATTGGTGATATTTGCAATGTGCAATAACGTGAAATTTGATCGTGAAGCTTGTTTTGAGAATCCAAGATCAAAAGACTATAGGATTAAAGTTGAATGGTTCAAGGATTCACCAAAAATCGATAAGAAATAAAAACTCATGTACTTTTCATAGTATTGACAAGAAAGTTTGAGGTAAAGTTAGGGTTTTAAAGGATGAAGACCTTTCCATCTACGTTCTTAGTTTAGTTTGGGATTACAAACGATTTAGACCGAATTACAAAAACAAACTTGATGAATGCTGACTTAGAGGAATTTCTTCAGTGATTAAATGACCCTAATCGAATTGAGTCTTTAAGAGAAATTAAGGATAGCCACATCACTTTAACTGGTGCTATCCCACCATTGGTTCAATGCCCAAAATTGGTATGTCATTATGTTATAAACTATGACATGGAGAAAAGGGAAGTATTAGACAGAATTGGTGATGCAATGTTCACATTGACACCCGGGACTATTAGAATAATGCTTAAATTTCCTGTAATCACAAATCCAATTACCATTGGTATCAAATTAGCTTTACAAGATTATGAAAAGAAGAAAAAATACTATGCCAAGATCATAAATACAAAATGGCTCCTCACGAAGAAACATGGAACAATGTAATGCCCTATTCTACGTTACACCTGTTCATCCTATGGCGATCGAGTGCTAAGCATAGAGTGTCGTTGTGCCTTCGTCGACCTCGATTGCTGACCATTATGACTATAATTGATAATTATTTTACAAGCTGTAAAATGATAATAATGATAATAATAATAATAATGACATTATGATTGTATTATCGATCAACGATTGTATTTTGTTATTACCTTCTTTATATCGATTGTTATCGATATCATCCTCTGTTATCGTTAAACTATCCTTTTGATTTGTTTGTCGCTCCCGCTGATCGAGCCTCATTGCGCTAATGAGGAAGAGTATATTTTGTGGTGGTGCCACGGTTTGGGAGTGGCGTTCGCGTAAATATTTCATTTAATTACTCAGTCCCGTTCTCTTCCTGGGTCGACCGATCCCGCAATCTTAGAATTGTTTTAAATTACTAATTTTAAATATGGATTTTTATGTCCCCAACCTACCTTGTCTCTCCCTTTTGATCTCCTTGTGTACCACGTTTGGCGTGGGGAAGGAAAGGTTAATGTTTTTTTTTGGCTTTGTTTCCTTGGTCGATTAGAGGTGGGTGGCTTTAATGGCCACCTGCCATTGCATTAAAAACCCCCTGCACCTTTCTTGGCGTGTTCAACTTTCCTGGTTGGTGGCCGCACATGCCCCATTCATTAATTTTTTTGACTTGCAATCTGCTGTCTTCTGCCCTTAGCTCGACCTGGAAGGCTGAGATTATCGAGCGCGCATTTCGGATGGACGAGGAAAAAAAAACCCTCACTCAAGGGATAAGTAGACACCACAGACTATAATATCTGAAAGTTTCTCTCGGGAGAGCTCGGCAATGGGACTGTATTGCGGAGAAAATATTTTCCTGTACCATTCCTACGCCGCAACAACTCTTTCCTCGTCCCCAAAAGCGTGGCTCAGCAGGTCCTATACTTCATCTTTCTCGAGCATTTATAATAATCATCATGTGGAGCATGCGAGCAGGTCGAGAGTTCGAATCCCACGGGGGCGCGAAGTGTTTCCAGTGGTATTCTGTAGGAACACGCTCGCGGCAGGGTCGGCGCAGACGATGAGGGTGACTGCGAGCAAGAAGAAGCAGCACACGGAAGATGATGTGGATTTGAAGTCATGGATGCACAGGAACTGCCTCCCGCCTTGCAAGGTGGAGCTCAGGGAAAGGGAGTCAAAAGATGGGAAACACCGGTCCGTACATTACGTTGCTGCGAGCAAAGATCTCCAGCCAGGGGACATTGTGTTTAAGGTTCCAAATTCTCTTGTGGTTACGCTGGAAAGAGTGCTGGGAAACGAGACAATCGGAGTTAGCCAGGCAGCAGGCATGTTGTAGTATAGTAGAAGCCTTTTTGAGCGCTCCAACAAGTAGGTTGTCCAACTTTGTTGTTATCTCTTCAGCATCGACTGCATCCTCAAATTCGGGATTCTCTTTCAAGGTGGCAGATCACACCCACAGGCACAGGAGATCTATGAAATGTTGGAGAAAATGTCTTTGGAGATGAAGGTAGCAGGATATTTTTTAGATCCAGAACATGTACTGAGTTTGTATCTTCAAAATCGATTATGTGACAGTGAGGGTGTTACCAGCAGACCTGATGAAATTTATTTACAAAGATTCTCTATTGAGATCTTACTTGTTGTACAATGTAACTCATGGAAGAGAACCTCATAGAGGCCGATCTGTTTCATATCAGAATATTCATGAAACACAATTTGCTTTGCTATTATATGAGCTTCTTCAACGAGTCACCAAGTTGGCAGGCATAAAGTTTTCTGTTGGAATTATCACACCTTACAAGCTACAGCTGTAATGTTTGCACCGAGAGTTTGATGTTGTCCTCAAATCTGATGAAGGAAAATGTTTATGGCCACTATTTTACTGGATAGCTGTAAGGTGGTTTTCTTGGATATCAGGTATCCAACTGTGCCTTTTGCAGAGCTTCAAAGGCATCAAGCTTGTGTGAATGCCCTTGCGTGGGCTCCTCACAGCCCCTGCCATATTTGCACCGCTGGAGATGATGCGCAGGAACTCATATGGGAGCTGTCAGGTGCGAGTCAGCCCCTGGTAGAGGGTGGAGGCCCTGATCCGATGCGAGCTTACATAGTTGGTGCTGAAATAAATCAGTTGCAGTGGTCTTCCTTGCAGTCAGATTGGATTGCAATTGTTTTTACTAACAAACTACAAATATTAAGGGTTTGAATTTTGTCTAGGTGTAATTTCTTTTCAACCAAAGCCTCTGCAATCATTATAACATGGTTGTACGGTATGTTTTTATGCTGGCCCGTGCGGAGTCTATATGACCTGTTGAAGCTGGAGAAACAGGCAAGATATTTCTACACCTTTCTACTGCTATTATATTTACAATTATTGCGAAATTGAACCGCTTTTTCCTTGCATTGATATGTCAGTTGGATGTCATGATGCGAGATTTCCCCTTTTTGCTTGTTTTTTCTTGTTTTAGCTTTTATCGTTGACAGTATGTTGGTCGAAAGGATGTGTGTGCCATCTCCTCTGAATGTTATGTTTCTCTTACTCGAATGATAGACCTTCATCTGTTTGTTTATGTGTTAATTCTTCTCTGTGATTGAGTTGCAAGTTATTATGTTGATCAACTAGTATTTTCGATATTATGGAAGTAAGTTACGATAATTATGACGCTCCTCCCTAGCACCCAAGTTGTCTTTTGATGTTTTTTTTTAGCGCCTTCGCAAGTCTCTTTGATAACCTTTTGGCATCGAGAAAGAAAGGTTGTAGGATTGTGTGAGCAATGCGTGGGCTAGCCAGCTAATAGTTTTGGTATTAAAACTGGTAGAATGAAAAGGTTTGTGTGCAATGTGTTTTGCCATCTTGCGTGTTTAGACTCTTATACTATCTTTCATCTTGTTTCTAGGTTTTTAAGGCCATCCCTAAGAAGTACCTTGACCATCCCTATCAACTTGAACCATAACTAGCTTTTCGGATCAACTAAGCTGGAGGTTTCATTGTCCGAATCCAGTACCTCGTTGACACTAGAATAGTTTGGACTAATCCCCCTCTCAGAATTATTGCTGATGGCGCTCTTCTATTTTTCATAACTTGCATTATTTTCTCCCTTGTAATGTTAACACTATTAATTAATATTGGTCGGTTTTTATGCACATAATTACCGTAATAGTTTGTGATGGAAATTTCCTTAAATGTGATTAATCTTCAGGAAAAACTCAGCTTTCATTTGATAATCTTATGGATTCATAGCGGAAGGTTTTGTTTTGATAATGTCATTTAGAAATTATGTTTGTATCTATTTGTGCGACGGTTGACTGTGTTACCAAGGGTTGCCGTAAAATATGGTTGTTTTGGGATATGGGTAATTTATTTTAAATTAAGCAAACATTAGTATTGTAGTGGAGGTTTGCAAATCTTTAGTGTTATAAAAAATTGTTGATGACATTATTGTATACTCTTGTTGGACGGAACCCCCTTCTTCTTTCGCATGTTTTCTACTAGCCTGTAAGACTTTGACCCTTCTTGGATGATTGGAAAATCTTGTAGTTAATGGTCAAAACTAATATACTTGCTTTCGCCTCGAAACTTATGTTGTGTGTATACTTTATTTGATTTCCGGTTTGAAACTTGATTATACATGGCTTTTTGTGTTAATTTTTGAAACCCGTGGTTCCCCTTTCTTGGGCCGATCAACTCTTGTTGTTTTAGAAATATATTAATTTAGTCTATGCGTTTGGTACCTGTATGCCGAAAAAGTGACAGGCAAGCGTGAGAATCAACAAGTAACTCTTCCGCGTACCTGACCTCCCGAGGTCGTGCCGAGACAGCCGGTGGGGGTAGAATATGTAGACAAACTAGTTAGGTAGTCTAATGTCTTCGACACGCACTAGTGGAATTTGCGAATCTAAGGCAAAGAAGGCCCTTCTAACTTGGACTGGTGTGATAGATCGATCAGCAAGGATGACTGCTCGAAGGCTCCAATCAATATCGAGCTCTGGCGTGATTCGATCTATGGGTTGTGGAATACGTGGAAAATGACCTGGGATAGTTTCGTATCTTTCTCCGGATAGGGTCATATGGTGAATGGTAAATATAGTCAACTCTATGGACGGTTCTCTGGCCTAGTCCAGAATTCTCTAGCTTCGTTAGCCGTGATATCTAGTAAGGACAATTGTTCGATGATGATAGGTGGAAGTGGAGTGGACCTGATTACCAAGGTGCGTAGGCCAGTGTCTATATCTATTTCTCTTATGGATTCGTTGGGTTGTGGGATCTGTGGATTGCAACCATAGACTTTTGGTTGTTGCGGTCCTGTTATGGTCATACACGAGGATCAAGTCCTATTCCCTAATATCCAGTAATCGTATGCTTTCTCAGCTTTTATGTTTAGAACCAACAGTTGTGCAATCTTCTTAGAATACTTTACAGGCATTCTCGCAACCTGGATTCTTAAGCTAGTATCTATATCTATGAAGGTGTCTCCAGCGTCTGGCTCTGGAACTAAAGGATCGAACTCGAATGTTTGTTCTCTTTTGATCCCTTCTATAGTCATGTGAGTGCTTTTCCTAGGGCAATCTATAGTTTGGTTGACTCCGACCAAAATGTGTGTGCTTGGTCGTCTTCTATGTTTAATCCTCTTAACTGAGGACTGATCAGTTGTAAATCTGTGGTTGTTCGGAATACTTGTATCCTGAGATTTTGGTCTATGTCAACTATTGCTGCGACGAGGTTTGGTTGAGGCACGATCGGCTCAAATATATATTCCCTGGGCTCTTGAGGTCCCGTGATTGTCATACGAAACAAAATGCAAATCTAACTGTAATGAAACAAATTCTAACTACGTGAAATAAATCTGACATGTATAACTTTTATTCTTCTAAGAAATCTTCTTAACA
The DNA here is from genome assembly GCA_019776745.2 of Taxus chinensis. Lineage (NCBI taxonomy): Eukaryota > Viridiplantae > Streptophyta > Pinopsida > Cupressales > Taxaceae > Taxus > Taxus chinensis. The sequence continues at coordinate 494,874,183 of CM034155.1, read as the reverse complement.
ATTTTAAGGAAAGCAAACTATTTTAAGCGTATCTAGAAATAATAACTAAACAATAATTAAAAACAGACAAGATAACCGAGTGTAGTTATTTGCCTGTGTGATTTTGTAGAATTACTCTAAATAAATAAAATAGCTTGTTTAATCTACCCGCAAGATTCTCGATCCTACCTTAGAAGTGAGGAGTGAATCATAGTTTCTCAGAAACTATCAATCCTCACAGCTTCCCTGGCAATATTGAGAATAGAATGAACTGAAATAAAGCGATTAACTACTCTATTTGATATGGTTCTGACTAGAACTTTGAAATTTAAAACCTGGATTACTGCAGAACAGTGGCGAATCTGATGGTGTGTGTGATCTCATCCCCTCAGTATGATCTCTTCATTCTTTCATGTTCACGTGGATCCAGAAAAGCGTGTAATGCTAGCACCGATAGGAGTAGATTTTAGTACAAGGACAACTCAGAATGTAGACTGAAAATGCGAGTAGGAGAGGGATAGCGCAAGAGTACAGAGATTGGCTTATGCGATTCCTAGCGGGATTTTACTGCGAGTCATGCAACATGAAGCGACCAAAACCTGTAACTATCCTATACGAAGAGAAAAACCTGCAATTTTAATGGCTTCCTGAGCTATTCTATTCCAATGGATTGGATAAAATAAAGACACTGCTTGCACAAGTTGGATATGTGGCTTACCAACAGCTAAATAAAGCTAACCAGGCATATAATGGATTGAACTAAGAACTCCAATACACGATGAAAGCAAATCTACAGCAAAGAGTGATTCAGAGGCAATCTTCTAACTGGATTTGTATGAAATAACAACACTCCCTGCACAAGATGGGTCTGTGGCTTACCAACAGCTGAGCAATTTAACTAGAGATGTAAGTGAATTCAAGCTATGGTCTGTGGCTTACCAACAAGCTGAACTAGACTAACCAAGTACTGAAAATGAACTATGCTATCAATCCTAAGCTAGCTAATAGATAAAACTTCTGAAAATCCAGCCAAGACTCTCAGACCAGGAAAACTCCAGACCATTTGCATGTGCACAAACTATGTACTTATAGGAATTCAAACACCCAAGAAGCAAAACCAAATTGAAATGCTAAACAATAAACAAAGGAAAAACACTATCCCATGGGACCAAAAACATAAATGCATGCTCAATTCAGAAAGGAAAAGCTGGTGAATCGTGATATTTCACGCGAGTCACGTCAAAATAACATTCTAGAAAATGCGCACAGGACCGCTGCTCTGAGCAGGGCGGTGGTTATAGGACCGCTGCCCTTATTAGGGCAGCGGTTTCATCACTGAAGGTCAAGAGGCCAAGGAAAGAAGGAAAAAAGGGGGAAAACAAAAGGGCGTAGGGGCTGAGCGGGGCATGCGGGATGTTAACGCATACTCTGAGGGCTTTTCTAGATCTCGAACACCTTCCGAGGAGACCTGTATCATCATCGGGGAACTTGTTACACCGTTCTAGCAGTAAAGTACCTTACAATTTTGGGTACGTACATATTGCCCTCTCAGAGAAGCGTTTTAGCCATGAAGAGGCATAAAATGGTGGGTTCGAGTATGGCAGTCCCGAAATGGGGAAGTTAGAAGCTATACCTTACTTGTTCATGTGTTGAGATGACACCATCCGAAATTCTCGCTACCTGCAAAATGAAAAGAGAGCTCAAGTGTAGATAGATGCAATAACTTGGAAAATAAACGCTAGAGTAATAGGGAATAAGGACGTACTATTCGTGTGGGGATAGGAACTTACCTCCATCAGTGCTCTAAACCTGCGAAAAAGTCATTTTAAAACGAAATAGAACGATATATATATGAAAGTGGGCCCATTTTCTTATTCATTTGTGCGAGTCGATTTGAGTGTTTTTGAGCTCTAGGACCCACGGTGATGGTTTCTCACGTGAGTAGAGTCGAAACATTCGTAGCGAGATCATGATCATGCCTCCATGTGCGGAACACCGACCTCAGCGATCACAGGTTGGTTTTCTTCCATTTTGTGTTTTTCCCTCTTTAAAATTGAAATGTTAAATTCGTCATAATGGGGGGGGGTATTTTTGAAAATGTTAGGTTCAAAAGGTCCACCTAGGGGGGGGCGCCTACTGGGGTAGGCTCCATTTTTAGTTTAAACGGTCTATTTTTGCTCATTTTAGGCTTTTTGGGGTTAACAACCCGCGCGGGTTTTCAGACTGTGACCGCCGCCCTGGCCAGGGCGGTGGTTGCATGACTGACGCCTTGTTCAGGGAGGTGGTTACACGACCGCCGCCCTTAAGGCGGTGTTTACAAAACCGTCTCCCTACTCGGGGCGACGGTTCTAACCAGAATGCAAAAGAACTTGATTTTTGAGATTGCACTTGTATTTTCTGTGCACTTCTATACATTTTTATGACATTCTTGGTATTATTCAGACACTAACTTGGTCTATTTTACGTGTTTTTGGTTGTATGTAGGTGAGAGCGGAGTATATCAGATGGAGCCGAGAGAGAGTGTGTGATTGGCTCTCCGGGGTATTGGATGCCCTTTCTCAGGATGAGGAGGATACATTACAGAGGGTTGACATATTGCGTATATATTGCGCATGCCACATGTCACACCATCTAGTCACATTCTTTGTGACTTGTTCTCATATTGGGATGCAGATCGGAACACTTTCTGATTGCCAGGGGTCCGTGGTGAGTGGACCATTACTTTGGAGGATGTCTACCGTATCCTGGGGGTCCTGATTATCGGGAGGAGACTCGCACTGGAGATGGCAGGGTCCCGAGCATAGATTGCATAGTGGGGTAGGCTACATGGGGGATGCAGCCATCTCCACGGGGTTGAAGAAGGGAGTGAGAGTTTGATCCATTCCTTCTTTGCCCCATCCCCGTATTTCGACAGGCTATCATGGGGATCCTTGCCTCAAGGCTGATTGGGGACAAGGGAGGGGATATTTTACTATAGTGTTGGGCCCCCATCATTGCACAGATAGAGGGGCATGGCTGGATATACACCTGGGGCACAGATATTCTAGGGACCACCTACCATGAGCTTATACAGGGTGGTCCGTTTGCAAGGACAGTCATTGAGCCACCTGACTCTAGTCATGAGTTGGGTGTATGAGCATTTTATTCCTTATTATAGAGGTGTAGAGGTTGCAGATCCAGGGGCTGTGAGGGCAGCTAGATGGTCAGATATGTCGGTGCTTAGAGCACCTCACCAGCTAGTTGCCTCCCTTACCACAGAAGATATGGAGGTGACACCTTACCGGCTTATGGCCGGCATATGGGGTGAGGAGACCCTTATATTGATCTCCTGCTCCACCATAGGGCAGCTTATCGACCGCCTGGGATGGGTGGAGGTACACTCTTTTGGCAGAGTTCCTCAGTAGTTCAACCTTCCATATGCGGGTATGCTTCCCCCAGTGGCACCAATTTATAGGTCAGTTCGTGAGGCCAGAGGGGATCCTAGAGGCCGTGGTTGGATGGTGATCACTCCTGGCATTCCGATTACAGCCAGGAGGGTAGTTCAGGCTAGAGGGAGAGCTGGTGCACCTCGGGCACCTTTGCTTCAGATTTTTGCGTAGGTCCCGTTAATAGCAGTGATGACCCCATAGACATTGACTCCAATTCTGAGGAGTTTACAGAGGGAGGATTAGAGGAGCAGACTGGATGACAACGATCTTGAGTGGTATGACACTCAGTATATTTTACAGGCAGAGAGGGCTGAGTAGAGTGCAGACAGAGACACTCTAGTCTCAGAGGAGCCACTGTCCCAGGGCCATGGTGGAGAGGATGAGTTTTTTGCGGGGCGTCATGTTGCTCCCTGCTACAGGAGCAGCCCCTCAGCCGGCAGCGAAATCCGCGGCGGGTGCTGGCCCCAGCGATCCATCTTGGAGGCGCGGTGATCCGAGTAAGTTATCCTCTCTTCCTTTCAACGTTTGTGTAATTTAGGATTTGTTTTAATTGCTATCTCTCCTTTTGTTTTGCTCTTGTATCTTTTAGCCTCCTGCCTAGTTTCTAATTAGTTTTTTTTCCTTTGTTTGCAGAGACTGTCGACGAGTGGCGGGATCTAATTCGCAGGGTATGCACTGATTCCCTGATGATCCCTATGGATAGGACCTGTGCGGAGCTGTCCGTAGATGCCGGGGAGCCCTCAGCAGCCGGTAGGCATACCGACGTCTTTGCTCCCGTTTGGCACGTGGCCAGGATGGTGTCGACTCTCCGTACAGAGTTGGCAGGCTATAGGACAGCCGAGCGTCTTATGAGGAGCCATTCTCATGGCGAGACCGCGGCTGCCCCTCAGGACCCTGAGCCCTCCGTGCATTCAGAGTGCCAGCGTAGCCGGAGTCCTAGGTGATGGCGTGCACCTTTCGGAGGGGTCGCGTAGGGGTTGAGAGACCACTTGGCTCCTATGCATTTTGTACTATAGATTCTTTTGTATATCACGGGCTCTTTGAGCATTTTGACCATGCCTAGAGCATGATGGCATTGTATATAAACATTGATTATTTATATATATGCATTCGTTTTTGGACCAAAACTTGTCACTCATGTTTTCCCTTTTCTGTTTCCAGCTTCCTCGTGTATACTACGATCTATGTTTTATATGCTTTCTAGAATGTATGCAGTGGAAAACAAATGATGCAAATGTTTGCTTTCTTTTTGTGTTTCATGATGCTGATACATGATATTGTAGATATATTGTGATCTTGATTTTTAGCTTCTGTGAGCAATTTGGATACCTCATGTTTGTTTTGGCAAAGTGATGAAAATAACCAGTATGATGAACAGATTAACTTGCCCCACTCCTAACTCCACGCAACTAGTAAGATGCGAGGGCTCATCACCAAGAGCCAAGAAGGGCGCAAGTTATGAAATATGGTGAAATGATAGTGATGAAAGATAGACAAAGCTTTGGCGGAACCAAATTGAAAGCTACAAGCCTACCTCCACCTGAATGACTTCATAGTTTTGGATGCAACTTGCTTTGCGGTTTATCTAGACTTAGACCCAGTAGATGGCCACATAGTAGACAAAATCTGGGTTTTTAGGATTTTTAACTCTTTTTGGAATTTTGAATATCTGATTCATTCGTCTTTGAATCAAAGTTTGAATAGTTTGTTTATGACCTTTTAACATTTGCTTTGTCAAGAGGACCCCCTACACTTTGCCCCATGCTACTAGTAAGAAGCGTGGGTTTATCACCGTGGGCAAGGCATAGGTGAGTAAGGGCATTTCCATCCTTTCCCAACCCTACGTCACTAGTAAGAGACGCAAGCTCATCACCGAAGGTTGGTGGGGCAAGGAAATGTGTAAAAATAAAATTTTCTGTTTAATCACTTTTTGACTTGTCTTTTTGAGTAAAATGTCAGTATATACTTATTTCCAAAGAGATGTATATATGGGATAGATGTGACACCATGAAGCTTCTAGAACAGACCTTAGGCAAGACACCTATTCTAAGAAGAAATCAAGGCGAGAAAAGACTTGCAGATCTTGGTATGGTTACCGTTAAGACTTTGTCATGTCTATTTTATTTGATAAAAGATTCCAAGATGATTTGATGATACACGAAGATGGAGAGGTATGATTAAAGAAATTTATGCCAGAAACATCACGAGTTTGTAGTAAATTGCTTTGAGAGTAGATTTCTTGATCACAATTTATGTAAGAACAAGTGGACAAAATGATCCTAATTTATATGAAAATGCAATGTAGATAGTTATATAGGTAGCGTTAGCTGCTTATGCGTAGAAACGTTTGAGGTGCAGGGAATTGACTGTTTCGCCAAACTCCTCACCTTCTAATGTACATAAGAGGTAAGCACCATTTCCGTAGTCCTTCATGACTCGGTATGGGCCCAACCATTTGGGCCGGAATTTCCTTCCTTCGCCGGTCTTCTTGTCAATCCGGCTGTCTAGTCTTAAAACTAGATCACCTTCGTATATATCGCGTTCATAGACCTTCTTGTTATACTGCCGGCACATTCGGTCAGCATAAGCTCTATGCCGCTGTTCAGCATCTAACCTAGTTTCATCTAGGCTTTCTATTTGGGAAAGACGCCCTTCACTGTAAGCGTCTTCATCCAGAATCCCTTGTAGTGAAATGCGGAGACTGGGTATTTCGACCTCAAGCGGGAGAACTGCTTCTACCCCAAATACTAGCGAGAAAGGAGTTGCTCCCGTTGGTGTTCTTACTGAGGTTCGGTGGGCCCACAAGGCCGGATATAACTTCAAATGCCAATCTCGCTTCTTTTCTTTCACCGTTTTAAGGAGAATGGCTTTCCGTGTTTTGTTTGTCACTTCAGCCTGTCCGTTGGCTTGGGGATAATACAAGGAAGCCGTATGATGGCTTATTTTAAAGTTACTGCATAGTTCACGAACTTCTTCATTTTTAAAAAGAAGTTCCATTATCGGAGATAATGATTTGCGGGATACCGTACCTACAAATGATTTGGTTCAAAATGAACTTGGCGATCACCGAACCAGGTACAGTAGTAAGAGGCATGGCTTCCACCCATTTGGTAAAATATTCAGTGGCCGTGATTATAAAATTATGGCCGTCTGTGGATGAGGGAGAGAATTTCCCTATTAAGTCTAGACCCCATGTAGAAAAGGGCCATGGAGTAGCAATTGGTTGCAGAGCTTGTGCTGGCATGTGGATCTCGTGGGAGAATTCTTGGCACCTATGACACCTGCGTGTAAACTCTATCGCGTCATGTTCTAGAGTGGGCCTAAAAATAGCCCATTCGATGTATTTTTCGAGTGCTGGCATGGCCACTAAAGTGACCTCCACATATGGTGCTGTGGGATTCATGGAGAATCCTCTCAGACTCTTCTATGTCGACACACCTTAGGAGCATTCCATTGAATGCTTTTTGATAGAGCACTTACTCTATAATGACGTATTTAGCTACGACTATGCGTAACCACCTTCTTTGTTACGGTGTAACTACATCTGGGTACATATGGTCCATGATATAATTAATGATATCAATGTACCAAGGGACACTCAGAGATAGCAGAGTCAGTGTTTCGATGTAGTATATGCATTCATCTGAAAAGTCTAAATCTACTAAATCACCTCTATCTAGTGGGTTGTCAGCTAACCAATCCGCGATGATTTGTCCTTTAACCGATTTCTGATTTACAAATGTTAATTCGAACTCTCCCATTAAGGTTATAAAACGTCCAACCTTTTGAGACAAAGAACCTTGTGTGAGGAAAGTTCGTAAGTAGTCAGTTTTCACTACGACCCTTCGTCTCTTGATTCAGCATATATTGTCTTAGGCATTTAGTAGCAAAGACTATGGCAAGGCATTCTCGTTTTTCCTGTGTATATCGTGTTTCATAGTCGAGCAGCGTTCGGCTAATGAAATAAATCACACGTTCTCTCTTGTTATCGTCTTCTTGGGCCAACATGCAAGCTAATGAGACATCGGTAGCCCGTGAGTACAAAATTAATGGGCAATCTAGCTTAGGTGGCATTAGTGTGGGTGGTGATAGCAGGAAACGCTTAACTGCATCAAAAGCTTCATTGCAATCTTCGGTCCAATCAATGTTGTAATCTTTCTTGAGTAAATTGTTGATTGGATGAATGGCGAAGCTTAAATCTGGGATGAATCTTCTGGATTGCACCTAGCTTTCCGAGAAATGACCTGATTCCAGATTCACTCCGAAGGTGGAACCATTTCGAGGACAGCCTGAATTTTGGTTGGGTCCACATCTATTCCCTCCGTGACGATATGATGTAACCTAGGAGCTTTCCTCCTGTTACACAAAAGACGCATTTCTCTGGATTTAGCGTGACTCTGTATTCTATTAGACGTGAAAGAATGATGCGGAGTACTTCGGGATGGTCACAGCGCTTCTTGGCTTTAGCCAATAAGTCATCTACGTAAGATTCCACGATTTTATGAATTAGATCGTGAAATATGTATGTCATAGCCCGCTGGTACGTAGCACCACCATTCTTGAGACCGAATGGCATAATAGCGTAGCAATAGGTTCCCCAAGGAGTTATAAACGTGGTTTTAGCTTGATCTTGCTCAGATATTCTGATTTGATTGTATCCCGAGAATCCATCCATGAGAGACAAAAGTTCAAACCCAGCTGTTGCATCAACAATGACATCAATAGATGGCAATGGGAAATCGTCTTTAGGACACACTTTGTTGATGTCTCGGAAATCTATGCAGATGCGTATCTTTCCGTTCTTCTTGAGAATGGGAATGATGTTAGATACCCATTGGGAGTAGTCAACTGGCTTGATGAATCCTACCTAAAGGAGTTTTATTACTTCCTCTTTTACCATGAGAGCTACTTTGGGCTTCATGGGTCTTGATTTTTGTTTAATTGGCTTTGCATCTGATCTAGTGACGAGGTTGTGCACCGCAATGTGGGGTGCGACTCCCGTCATCTCCTTGTAATTAAATGCAAACGCCTTCTGATGCTCTTTGAGGATCCTGAGTATGTATTTCCACTTCTTCTGGTGTTAACGAAGATCCTAATTTCAAAATTCTTGGCTCATCTTCTGTCCCGATGTTGACATCGATTGTTTCTTCGATCAAAGAGGCGTTACCCTCTTCGAACTCAGGTGGTGCTGGAGGTAAATCTAGATCATCCCCGTTTCTATTGCGTATATGCTAGGTTCCATTTGTGAGGGAAGATCCGTTACGGGATTTCCGAAGTAGGAAGATGAATGCAGGAATCAAGGATAAATCTAGCATGTGATAGGAGAGATGTAATGCTGCATAGGCATTTAAGTAATCCAAAGTAGCCGCATCATTTCCAACATGGTCTAGGACGGTAGATTCACTTCCGCTTGAAAGAGGATTTGTCATTGTTTTTATCAATGGTTCATCACGAATGGATACTGTGAAGTGAGTATCTTCTAGCTCATTGCTTGGAGTAAAACGTGATGCTGAGGTTGCTATTGAATCGGCGAGAAGATTTTTCTCTCGGGGGATTGCTTCAATGGATATAAAGTTAAACGCCTTGCTTAAATCTAATACAGCTTTTTTGTAGAGTTGTAAATGTTCGGCTTTAGTTTCATATACTTCAGAAACTTGGTTTGTCACTAATTGCAAGTCTCCCAGGACTCTGATGTTATCAATACCAATTCTTTTGGCTAAGGTAAGGCCAAGGAGGAGGGCTTCGTACTCAGCACCGTTGTTTGTGCATTCAAAGTTTAATTTAAAAGTGAATGGGAGGAATTTTTCCTCGGGTGAAGTAAGAATTATACCTGCCCCCGCTCCATAATGACATTTAGCTCCATCGAAATGGAGAGTCCAATACTTAGCCGGGAGTATAGATGTTGGGGCATCTGCTGCGTTTGCGCACTCTACTTCTACCATACAGAGATCCTCTGCTGGCAAGGAACCAACACCTAGGGAAAATCCTATGCCTACTGAATCGAATGGTAAGAACATTGGTGAATCTTGTTCTATCAACTCAACGATTTTCGCAGTAGTCCCTAATGATACTGTTTCTTTAGTTTTACCTTTAGGGGTTGGAGTTGTTTTGGATATCCTGGTAGTTTCAAGATCCGTCGTAGGTACCAACTTTTCCTCTGGCTTTGGGTCAGAGGGTTTATTAAGTTGGTTTGTTGGAAGTTCAAATTCTGAGTGCACCCCTGGTCTTTTCTTTAAATCAGCTAGGTGCAAATCAAAAGGTTTTGGATCGCCTTTGGCTACAAATACCTTTCCTAGATGCAAGAATCTTACTTCTTGAAATAAAGTAGAAGGGATTGCCTTCATTTGGTGTATCCAAGGTCGGCCGAGGATCATATTATAGTTAGTTTCCTGATCTATAATATAAAACTCTAGTCAAGATGGTTTTGGGCCCTAAGGTGACCGGCAGTATTATAGTTCCTATCGAAGTGGCTTTAAGGCTATCATAGCCTCTCAAAGTATTTCGTGTAGTGGAACAGTTTGTTTCTCCATATCCAAGTTTTTGGAGGAAAGAGAAAGGGACTATGTTAACTGCGGCCCCATCGTCAACCATTGCCCGCCTTACATAGTTATTATAAACCCACACTTGCAAGTGTAAGGCTGGGTCACCTCGGCGTGCGATCTCAGCATCTGTGGGCATTTTACTTATTTCGAATATGAATTCGACATCCTTTTCCGACTGCCTCGGAGGGTGGATATCAAAATCTACGTGATTTACTTGTGTTTCAGGAGGTGGAGTGATGTTAATTAGATGGCCGAGACCTAATGCTTATAAAAGAGCAGCTCTGTGAGGGGGAGAGTTCTTTAGTAAGTCCAAAAATGAAATGTGTGAGAAGGTCTTTGTTAGGTCACTAATTAAATCATAGGCACCGATGGGTTTTTCAACTATTTGCTGACTCTTATCTGTCTCTGGCAGATGACTTGGGCTCGGTTGAGAGAAATACTCTCGTGTTCTTGTTATAGCTTCGATAGGTAGTTCAGCGTCTAATTCTACCGAATTGACTATCTTGGGTCTCAGTTGAGCTCCCAACTGTGGCGCAACTGACGGATTTAATGAAGTCAAGGCTTCATGATCATTGTTTCCCGTCACTTGCACCTTTGTTTGTTCCAGTTGGATTCAGCCTATTGCTGTCATGATTTGGGAGCGGATCATTAAAGATCTTGAGGGGAGCATTCTGAGGAGAAACTGCCCCTGCGAGAGTATTTGGTGATGATGAGACGGGATCCGCCAAAAACAGGTCTGTGAAGAACTGTCTTTGTTCTTTTGGCAAGCGTTACATAAATTTATTATAGTCATGGCATGTTCTAGTATCGTGACCCTGAATTTTATGGAAACCACAATAAGAATTGGGGTTGTAATTCCCATTTTGTTGGTTTGGTGTGTATTGTGGCCTAAAATTCCGATCAAATTGTTGCCTATTAGGACCAAAGTTTTGGAATTGTTGTTTTTGGTTTTGACTTTGGTTTTGGTAACCAAATGAGTTTTGGCTTGGCCCTTGTATGGGATTTCATCGTTGTTGTTGTTATTGTTGTGGATGGTTAAAATCCACTGTATTGACTGTCGGGGTAAAGTTGTTGTTTCGTTGGTTATTTGTTTGTAATGGAGCATTAACAACATTTACCCTCTTGGGCTGGTCGGTTACCCTGTCCGTTGTTACCCCATGATTTTTGTTAAGGATTTTGGGTCCTTGATTGAAATTTGTGGTAGTTGTAGTGTTTTGAGTGGAGGTGATTAACCTCCCGTTTGTTCCATATGTCTTACGACCACTATCTATCACTGCTTGATCTATTCGCAGAGCGTTCTCAAGTACTTCATCATAAGTCCTTAGTGGGAACTTCTGGACTTCTTCCTTCACTTCTCTACTGAGAGAATGAAGGAATAAATCACATAGTTCCATCTGATCCATGTTTGGAGCGCTTGCTGATGAATAAAGAACTGTACGCCACCTCTGGATGAAATGGGTGACAGATTCGTTGTGTTCTTGTTTGATATGCAAGAATTCCCTGATTCCTGTTCTTAACAGTTTGTTCATGTCGAAGGCTTTGATGAAATCTGACACGAGTTGTTTAAATGAATGTATGGAAGCCTCAGGTATTCTATAATACCAATCGAGAGCGATGCCTTCCAAGGTTTTAGGAAATATTTTAGCAACCACCCCATCCCAAGGGAGTAATTCTCGTATGGTTGTAGCGTAAGCTTTGATATGTGCGTTTGGATCTCCCTCACCCTTGAACTTGGGAAAATCAAGGAGAGGTCTTGGAAGCATGACACTTCATATAGTGAAATCTAAGGGTTCTTTTAGGTATTCTGAATAAGTCCCTATCACATAGCTTTCGACCATTGATGGCGTTTGCTGAGGGAGTGGTGGTGGGATAGGTTATTGATACGGTGCAGCGTACGTGTTGGTAGGGGAATAGGGAGGTCCCTGCGTTTGAGAAAACATGCCGGGAGAGGAGAACATATCTCCTTGTGGTGATTTAGAGTACATGTTTAAATAGGACGGGATATTGTCAAGGAATGGATTGTTTGACACTAGACCAGGAGGAATAGTGTTAGAGATGGTGGGCCTTGTTGGCGTTTGTTGTGGATATTGAGGAGGCATGCCTAATGTGCCTACTCCTGTGAGGAGATCTACTTGGCCAGAGTGGTATGGGGGATTGGAACTCCCTGTTTGTATGAACGGAGAATTTTGACTTGCTTGAGCCAGTTCTAACCCTCTCACTCTTTCTACTAACGTTGAAATGACTTCATTTGGTGAAGTCATGGTACTTTTCCTGAGCGGTGTTTGTTGTATACCTTGGTGTTGTAAAGGTACGTGATATCCTGTCATAAACTGATCGCTATCTTGCCAAGTTTCTCCCAGAATATTTCCTGTATGCAGTGGCATAGAGGTATTTTCTTGAAAAGAAATCTCAGGTTGTATTTGTAAACCTCCTACAGGTGGGCACATCCCCCGGGAGCGTTGTTCACTCCTAGGATAACGTATTGATTGTCCATCATCTAAGACCAGGTATGTATCTGATTGCCTACTAATTTGTGGTCTGAGTAGTATTTGAGGAGACGAACCAGATTCTTCGGTAAACGTCATACTGTTTGAACCTGAAGGATTTGTTTGTTGGGTTCGAGGGGGTTGATCTAACTCCTCAGTTTGAAAAGATGAACCATATCTGATTCTTGGGGTTTGTGTTGACAACTGATTAGTTGAATAGTTGTCGCCCCAGACTGAGAGTGAGGGTGATGATTTCCTGTTCTGTTGGGCATAGTATGCCTCAAGACCCAAGAGGGGTCTGCCATATGCGTCGAATCCCGACATATTCGGGGGGTATATGAATACCCGCAGAATAATGGGAAGGAGCGAAGGTGGATGAGAGAAGATGAAACTTCTCAAAGAGAAGGTGAAACAGTTGTTTGTTTCACGTTCATGGGTTCACCAATTTTGTACGCCAGAAAAGTGACAGGCAAGCGTGAGAATCAACAAGTAACTCTTCTGCGTACCCGACCTCCCGAGGTCGTGCCAAGATAGCCGGTGGGGGTAGAATATGTAGAAAAACTAGTTAGGCAGTCTAATGTCTTCGACACGCACTAGTGGAATTTGTGAATCTAAGGCAAAGAAGGCCCTTCTAACTTGGACTGGTGTGATAGATCAATTAGCAAGGATGACTGCTTGAAGGCTCCAATCAATATCGAGCTCTGGCGTGATTCGATCTATGGGTTGTGGAATACGTGGAAAATGACCCGGTATAGTTTCGTATCTTTCTCCGAATAGGGTCATATGGTGAATGGTAAATATAGTCAACTCTATGGATGGTTCTCTGGCCTAGTCCAGAATTCTCTAGCTTCGTTAGCCGTGATATCTAGTAAGGACAATTGTTCGATGATAATAGGTGGAAGTGGAGTGGACCTGAATACCAAGGTGCGTAGGCCAGTGTCTATATCTAATTCTCTTATGGATTTGTTGGGTTGTGGGATCTATGGATTGTAACCATAGACTCTCGGTTGTTGCGGTCCTGTTATGGTCATACGTGAGATCAATTTCTGATCCCTAGTATCTAGTAATCGTATGCTTTCTCAGCTTCTATATTTAGAACCAATAGTTGTGCAATCTTCTCAGAATACCTTACAGGCATTCTCGCAACCTGGATTCTTAAGCTGGTATCTATATCTACGAAGGTGTCTCCAGTGTCTGGCTCTGGAACTAAAGGATCACACCTGAATGTTTGTTCTCTTTTGAGCCCTTCTATAGTCATGTGAGTGCTTTCTAGGGTAATCTGTAGTTTGGCTGACTTGACCAAAACGCATGTGCTTGGTCATCTTCTATGTTTAATCCTCTTAACTGAGAACTGATCAGTTGTAAATCTGTGGTTGTTCGAAATACTTGTATCCTGAGATTTTGGTCTATGTCAACTATTGCTGTGACTAGGTTTGGTTGAGGCACGATTGGCTCAAATATATATTCCCTGGGCTCTTGAGGTCCCGTGATTGTCATACGAAACAAAATGCAAATCTAACTGTAACGAAGAAAATTCTAACTACGTGAAATAAATCTAACATATATAACTTTTATTCTTCTAAGAAATATTCTAACAATTTTAAGGAAAGCAAACTATTTTAAGCGTATCTAGAAATAATAATTAAACAATAATTAAAAACAGACAAGATAACCGAGTGTGGTTATTTGCCTGTGCGATTTGTAGAATTATTCTAAATAAATAAAATAGCCTGTCTAATCTACCTGCAAGATTCTTGATCCTACCTCAGAAGTGAGGAGTGAATCATAGTTTCTCAGAAACTACCAATCCCCACAGCTTCCCTGGCAATATCGAGAATAGAATGAAATGAAATAAAGCAATTAATTACTCTATTTGATATGATTCTGTCTAGAACTTTGAAATTTAAAACCTGGATTACGCAGAACAGTGGCGAATCCGATGGTGTGTGTGATCTCGTCCCCTCAGTATGGTCTCCTCGTTCTTTCGTGTTCACATGGATCCAGAAAAGCGTGTAATGCTAGCACCGATAAGAGTAGATTTTGGTACAAGGACAGCTCAGAATGCAGACCGAGAATGCGAGTAGGAGAGGGATAGCGCAAGAGTACAGAGCTTGGCTTATGCAATTCCTAGCGGGATTTTACTGCGAGTCATGCAACATGAAGCGACCAGAACCTGTAACTATCCTATACGAAGAGAAAAACCTGCAACTTTAATGGCTTCCTAAGCTATTCTGTTCCAAAAATAAAGACACTGCTTGCACAAGTTGGATATGTGGCTTACTAACAGCTGAATAAAGCTAACCAGGCATATAATGAATTGAACTAAGAACTCCAATACACGATGAAAGAAAACCTACAGCAAAGAGAAATTCAGAGGAAAGCTTCTAACTAGATTGGGATGAGATAACAACACTGCCTGCACAAGATGGGTCTGTGGCTTACCAACAGCTGAACAAGACTAACCAAGTATGAAATGAACTATGCTATCAATCCTAAGCTAGCTAACAGACCAAACCACTGAAAATCAGAAGACTCTAACAAGGAAAAATGGTGGCCATTTACCTCAGCACAAGCTATGCATTTATAGGAATTCCAACACTCAAAAACCAAAACCAAATTGAACTCTTAAACAATAAACAAAGGAAAAACACTATTCCAGGGGACCAAAAACATAAATGCATGCTCAAGTCGGCAAAGAAAAGCTGGTAAATCATGATATTTCACGCGGGTGGCGTGAAAAGAGCGTTCTGGAAAATGCACACAGGACCGCCGCTCTGAGTAGGGCGGTGGTTACAGGACCGCCGCCCTGATCAGGGCGGCGGTTTCGTCACTGAAGATCAAGAGGCCAAGGAAAGAGGGAAAAAGGGGAAAACAAAGGGTGCGGGGGCTAAGCGGGGCATGCAGGATGTTAACGCATACTCCGAGGGCTTTTCCGGATCCCAAACACCTTGCGAGGAGACCTGTATCATCATTGGGGCACTTGTTACACTGTTCTGGCAGTACGGTACCTTACAATTTTGGGTACGTACAGTACCCTTGATAAATTTCTAGATGGTTGGTGTATATATCAAATCTTAATCTTGTAATTATGGTTTAATTAATTACTTGATGGGAATTCTGTTTTTTTTGCTGGATTAATTGTTTTCTCCTTATAGGGCCAAGGGCCATTATCTTACGATTGCTATACTTTTGTTGCTTTTACTCCTAACTGAAGTACAAGGTCTCCTCCTTCTTTGATTGGCATGATAGAGAAATTATTATAACGTGATGTGTTGATAGTGTTTAGAGGTTTGACCCAATTCTTGTAATAAAGTGCTTCCTTTTTGTGGTATTGTTAGATAATAGTTATCGTGGTTTTGTGTAGCCTTATCTTGCTCAGTTCTCGTGAACTGAATCTTGTAGAAAATTTGCTGCAGAAGGATTTTACGTGTAGATGAGGGATAGATTTGTAGACTTTTGTCATCATTCTCAGTTGAGAAGATCCTTTGCTCGAAACCTTTTTATGTTGTTCAACTATTGTTAACGTCCAGTGGAAAGTTTAAAAGAGGATTAATGTCTTAGTATAAAGTATCGTGGACTTTGTCATCTGAACTTTGGAAACCTTGTATTGTTTGACCATCATTGAAATTATAATAAAATTTGGTTATTGTGTTGAGTGACTTTGTTGGAGCATCATTATTTTAAGAATTGATGAAATCTTGTTTTGTTCTTGTAAGTGTGTGTTGCTACAACTTTGCCTTGAGAATAAATTTTGAGTTAAACCTTGCCATGAATTAGTAATAAAGTGTCATAAGTAAACTAACATGGGATTGTTTAATACTTCTGGAAGTTAAATTAAAAGTTGTATTCAAATAAAGTAACGTAGGGGTCACCAACTTGAGAGCAATAAATTCTTTAAGTAAACAAGGGCAAGACTATCATTGTAGGTAAAATTTATATCATGATAACCCTGGCTCCTCTAGTGAACATTATTCCTTTTACGGTGAAATTTGTAAAATGACCCTAAGGTGAAATGAACTGTTAGTTGTTTGAAGATGATAAGATTTAATAAGCCAGAGAAAATAAATTGGAGACCTCACCATCCTTCTCACCACCATTTGGAAAGTAAATTTTTACTCTTTGTTAATACTTTTAGCGAAGCCTAAGTAAAGTTGTTGATAATTCTGGTTAAGAGCCTAGCTTTAATTAAATATTGGCAATAACTAATGAGATCCTAAAGATGTTTCATCTCGACCTTCTCCCTCTAACCCTTTTTCAAGGCACCTTGTATCTCTTCTCTTAAGTGTGTTGAACTTAAAACCATGTTGTCTTGTGGGCAAGAACGAATCTTAGTAGCGTTAGTGGTGATCAGATGGCCTTGTGGAATTTAAATACTCTTTTTCTTGATAAACGAATTAAGAAAATAAATGTCATAATAGAGAAGATTTAAAGATAATTACTCAGTGTCAAAGGAATAAACTTAGCTTGGTAAGATGAATTGTACGAATCATATCTTGAGCCTCCTTGAAAACGTAAGCTAAGAATTGCAAGATGTCCTTTTAAAATAAATAACCCTCAAGAATATCTCATTGTGGTTGGCCCTAACTGTAAGTGTGTTCTGTGATTGGACTCATATGTTGTCTTGCCAAAAAGAAAAAAAAATGTATTGTCCTTGATAGGTGTGAACGTTTCCGTGCTGCCTTTATGGCCATCCTTGTATCAAGTTGTTCACAGTGTTAGTTGTATCCTTGGTGACGACATGTTGTGTCATGTTATGTGTCAAGCAAGTCAAAAAAAAAGTTATCCTGTATTTCATTGTGTTGTTCGTGTGTGGAATTTTTGGGTCGTTACACTTGGTATCAGAGCATAGGTTCATGCTCTCGAACCTATGGGCCAGATTGGTGTTGTATGGTGATGTTACATGATGGTGATGGTGTTACATGATGTTGTTTCATGGAGATGATGGTATTGCATGATGATGATTTATATTGGAAGAGTAATGTGCTTTAAACATGATGTGATTATTGTCGTAATTGTGATATTGTGAACGCACGTGATGTGTATGTCACTTAGTGCGTGTTTGTCATCATGTTGATATGTTGGGGATGGGAGTATTCTCTCTCCTTCTTGCGGATTCTATGAAGAGTTCACTTGTGAATTGTTGTTTGTGATGGGTGAAAAGAATTCTAATGTGGATGATGGAGTGTTGGAACATTGTGACATATTGTGATATGTGAGTGTATCAATGTGTTGTATGACTAGATTGATGTTAAAAGAAATGAGTTATATCATGATGTTTTTATCATGTTTTGATGAGATGTGTGTATCACCTTGTTATGTAGCAATGGATGTTATGTTGAGATGTACTATATTCATCGCATGTATGATTTGTGCAAATATGTAATGCTTCATGTTGTGATTTAGGGTCATACGGTGAGTGTATGAACCCTATCGTATAGTGATTGCACTTTGGGTGCAGAATGTGGTAAAGTGATGTGTTACACTCAGTGAATGTATGATCGTGATATACCCTGTATATGTACCATATGTAAGACGTTATGGTAGTTATGTGTGTGCCACCATTATCTTAGTGATGTTGTTGTATGTTATGTTGTGAACCTTACGCTAACCGATCCTGAGGGAAATCGGTAGAAGTGTATGTTGAGAGTGAGGAATGGTGTATCATGGGACAATAACTTGAGCCGAAACTTGGTTTAGTAGATAACATGTGATTCTTTCCTCTCTCCCTATGTGGTTGTATGTACGCAACCTAAGTGCAACTATGACTATGTTTAGCCTTGTCGAAGTGGTGGCGGGATGATTCAGATAGAGGTGATGACAGTTGTATTATTGATACGTATTTTGCGAGCTGAGGCTCGATTTTCCGAGTGCTAGCAACTCGTTGAGTACCCCTTTGGTGGCCAGATAAGGCCACACAGTTATCGTAATGTGACATTATTATGAGTTGATTTTATTCGTAAATTGAGATTTTTACCTTATTTTGTAAGGACCAGCAAGTTTTCTTGATTGCCATGCTTTATAATTTTGGGCATTTCCTTGGTTTGTGGCACTAACATGGGGATTTTGATACTAACTATGGCTATTTGGCCATTTATTTTGCTTGATTTGGGGTCTTCTTTTAAATTTGGAATTTTTACCGCCTTGCCCAAGGCTTGTACTTTGCCACTTGGCACTTTGATTAGATTGTTGTGCTGGTTCTATTGGCGTGATGTGTGGAATAGGGTCATGGGATACCCGCTTTGTTGTATAGGGGTACGCCCCAAGGAGTACAAATAACTAGCGGGTTGTTGAACCACGCGTTATTATGTCACTTGGGTTAGGAGTGTTCGAACTCTATGTGTCTTGGACCATAGGGTCAACCGGCCTCCTTGAGGGAGGCATAAGAGTTTGAGGGAGGCATAAGAGACTTGAGGGAGGCATAAGAGTTTGAGGGAGGCATATGATATTTGTGTGTATGGTTGATGTTTCGGGATATATGTTGAGTTATTGTGATGTTTTGGTAGTGGTCTTTTGATGTATGTGTTACTCATGTCTGGTGGATTGTAGTACTCTTTTGTTTGAGTATTTTGTATGTTAGTCATTGATGTGTGACGAGTACTATGTTATGTGGAATGTTCCTATTCTATTTCATATTTGAGTAACCTTTTTTGGTGTAATACAATCTTGAAGTATATACTTGTGTACTTGTGAATCTGTAGTGTCTTATGAACCTGATAGGGTGTTGTGTTAGCAGTTCATGTTGGGCACCCACAATAAGGAATAAACCAAAACTCTTCAATGATGAAATTTTTAAAAGAAATTAAACTAAGAAAAATGTTAATGGAAATGAACTAATGAAATAATAAATAAGAGGGAACTGCCAATCTTCACAGAACCTTGAAAGTTAAAATTTCTACCAAATGTTCCTAAGGCTACCCTGTGGCCGTTCTTTAAATCGACTAAAATTTTAAACCATAGGGTGTGTTTGCTTCTTTATCTATTCCTTGTTGCATACCATTTCTTTTTCTCTGTGTTATGTTGCATTGAGGAAGATGCTTTCTTAAGGGGAGGAGAATGTAATGCCCTGTTCTACGTTACACCTGTTCATCCTGTGGCGATCGAGTGCTAAGCATGGAGTGTCGTTGTGCCTTCGTCAACCTCGATTGCTGACCATTATGACTATAATTGATAATTATTTTATAAGTTGTAAAATGATAATAATGATAATAATAATAATAATAATGACATTATGATTGTATTATCGATCAACGATTGTATTTTATTATTACCTTCTTTATATCGATTGTTATTGATATCATCCTCTGTTATCATTAAACTATCCTTTTGATTTGTTTGTCACTCCCACTGATCGAGCCTCGTTGCGCAAATGAGGAAGAGTACATTTTGTGGTGGCACCACGGTTTGGGAGTGGCTTTCTCGTAAATATTTCATTTAATTACTCAACCCCGTTCTCCTCCTGGGTCGACCGATCCCATAATCTTAGAATTGTTTTAAATTACTAATTTTAAATATGGATTTTTATGTCCCCAACCTACCTTGTCTCTCCCTTTTGATCTCCTTGTGTACCACATTCGGCGTGGGGAAGGAAAGGTTAATGTTTTTTTTTGACTTTGTTTCCTTGGTTGGTTGGAGGTGGGTGGCTTTAATGGCCACCTGCCATTGCATTAAAAACCCCCTGCACCTTTCTTGGCATGTTCAACTTTCCTGGTTGGTGGCCGCACATGCCGCATTCATTAATTTTTTTGACTTGCAATCTACTGTCTTCTGCCCTTGGCTCAACCCAGAAGGCTGAGATTATCGAGCGTGTGTTTCGGATGGACCAGAAAAAAAAAACCCTCACTCAAGGGATAAGTAGACACCATAGACTATAATATCTGAAAGTTTCTCTCGGGAGAGCTCGGCAATGGGATTGTATTACAGAGCAAATATTTTCCTGTACCATTCCTACGCCGCAACAACTCTTTCCTCGTCCCTAAAAGCGTGGCTCAACAGGTCCTATACTTCATCTTTCTCGAGCATTTATAATAATCATCATGTGGAGCATGCGAGCAGGTCGAGTGTTCGAATCCCACGGGGGCGCGAAGTGTTTCCAGTGGTATTCTGCAGGGACACACTCGCGGCAGGGTCGGAGCAGACGGTGAGGGTGACTGTGAGCAAGAAGAAGCAGCACACGGAAGATGACGTGGATTTGAAGTCATGGATGCACAAGCACGACCTCCCACCTTGCAAGGTGGAGCTAAGGGAAAGGGAGTCAAAAGATGGGAAACACCGGTCCATACATTACGTTGCTGCGAGCGAAGATCTCCAGCCAGGGGACATTGCGTTTAAGGTTCCAAATTCTCTTGTGGTTACGCTGGAAAGAGTGCTGGGAAACAAGACAATTGGAGTTAGCCAGGAAATAGGCATGTTGCAGTATAGTAGAAGCCTTTTTGAGCGCTCCAACAAGCAGGTTGTCCAACTTTGTTGTTATCTGTTCAGCATCGACTGCATCCTCAAATTCGGGATTCTCCTTCAAGGTGGCAGATCACACCCACGGGCACAGGAGATATATGCAATGTTGGAGAAAATGTCTTTGGAGATGAAGGTAGAAGGATATTTTTCAGATCCAGAACATGTACTGAGTTTGTATCTTCAAAATCGATTATGTGACAGTGAGGGTTTTACCAGCAGACCTGATGAAATTTATTTACAAAGATTCTCTATTGAGATCTTACTTGTTGTATGATGTAACTCATGGAAGAGAAACTCATAGAGGCCGATCTGTTTCATATCAAAATATTCATGAAACACAATTTGTCTTGCTATTATATGAGCTTCTTCAACGAGTCACCAAGTTGGCAGGCATAAAGTTTTCTGTTAGAATTATCACACCTTACAAGCTACAGCTGTAATGTTTGCACCGAGAGTTTGATGTTGTCCTCAAATCTGATGTAGGAAAAGGTTTATGGCCACTATTTTGATGGATAGCTGTAAGGTGGTTGTCTTGGATATCAGGTATCCAACTGTGCCTTTTGCAGAGCTTCAAAGGCATCAAGCTTGTGTGAATGCCCTTGTGTGGGCTCCTCACAGCCCCTGCCATATTTGCACCGCTGGAGATGATGCGTAGGAGCTCATATGGGAGCTGTCAGGTGCGAGTCAGCCCCTGGTAGAGGGTGGAGGCCCTGATCTGATGCTAGCTTACACAGCTGGTGCTGAAATAAATCAGTTGCAGTGGTCTTCCTTGCAGTCGGATTGGATTGAATTTTTTTTTACTAACAAACTACAAATATTAAGGGTTTGAATTTTGTCTGGGTGCAATTTCTTTTCAACCAAAGCCTCTGCAATCTTTATAACATGGTTGTATAGTATGTTTTTATGTTGGCCCGTGCGGAGTCTGTACGACCTATTGAAGCTGGAGAAACAGGAAAGATATTTCTACACCTTTCTACTGCTATTATATGTACAATTATTGTGAAATTGAACCGCTTTTTCCTTGCATTGATATGTCAGTTAGATGTCATGAAGTGAGATTTCCCCTTTTTGCTTGTTTCTTCTTGTTTTATCTTTTATCATTGATAGTATGTTGGTCGAAATGATGTGTGTGCCCTCTCCTCTGAATGTTATGTTTCTCTTACTCGAATGATAGACCTTCGTCTGTTTGTTTATGTATTAATTCTTCTCTGCGATTGAGTTGCAAGTTATTATGTTGATCAACTAGTATTTTCGATATTATGGAAGTAAGTTACGATAACTATGAAGCTCCTCCCTAGCACCCAAGTTGTCTTTTGACGTTTTTTGTTAGTGTAGACACCAAATTCGTATCTTACGACCCCTTGTGACCCGCATCCCATTTCGCAACCTAACCTCATCACCTAAACCTTACACAATTATTTATTAATTACCTTGTAATTGATAAATCCCCATCACCTCACCTGCCACCCTCATTTTTCCACCTCATCATGACCTAGCCCTAACCCTAAACTAACCTAATTAAGACCTAAAACTTGGTCTACACCTACACCCATGATGAAGGACCCCTTTCTCACACCCAAAACTGACATTCTAGTCACTTGACCAAGCCCGTAACTAATCTCTCGGGAGAAAAGCAGGGAAGGTGGGCTATTTTACTAAAAATAGCCTACTTTTTCCTTACCGATGCCAGTTCCTACTCGACCATCGTCGGTTACGTAACCGCCATCGGTTCCCTGTAAAATGGGCTCCCCAAACCAAAAACAAAGGTCGAAGGATTTTTGAATCAAGGGACATAATTGGGAGTGATAAAGAGCATTCGAATCTTCACTTGGCCGAGTAGAGACGAGTGAAGAGACAAGGAGAGTTGCAGCAAAAAGAGATCAAGCCCAAAACTACGATGGAATAGCTAGAAATCTGTGATACTCAGCTGATCATCGGAGAGGGAGATCTCTCATCTTCTGTGTGTCAAGCCATCCTACCTAGAGTTCTACCTTTGTCATCAGAGTTCTTGGACCTGCATCTTCGTCAATAACCAGTAAGTTACATCTTGCATGTCCTCTTTAATAACATTTCTTAGACTTTTTGAAGCACAATCCTCACGAATCCATTCCTAGATCCACTACCCAGCGTGCTATTGCATCTAACCATCATTCATCTACCTCTCATCACCTTATTTCCTAATATCACCTATATACAACCCTACAAATAACACAACTACCAAACAACACCACCACCCCACAAAACAACAAACCTTCAGATCCTAGACCATACCGATATCGGTTATCACCAACCGGTATCGGTTATCCTGACTATAACCAAAAACCAACCTTTCCCCTACCCAGTTCAACAAAGTAATTTAATTGATATCTTTCAGTCTTTTGTGTTAATTCATTTTAGCAGGGGAACTGACCACCTTTGAAATGAAGTTTTATATTTCCTGGGCCCAAGGCAGTTCCCTCATTTATTGTCTAATCAAAATCTTGTGGTCTTGTGTTCTTATTTGCAGGTAATCCTTCCAAGACAAAAAGGAGTTCTTTGCAGTCAACCTGATCTTTCTCTACGGTACGCGCACACCATCTCGACATTCTACAGGTATTCCTCCTAGCCCCAACCCTTATCTGTTTCTAAAAGGAATGAAACATTCCGAGTGAAACATTTTGGCACGCCCGGTGGGACCCATTTTGGGTTTCTTTCTTTCTTGCTTGCTTTCATATAGGGAGTATACTTGTTGTTTTCTTCTTCTAAAAGATATTCACAAGGTTTTGTATTATTTTGATAAAAGAACTTTCTTTGCTTTTACATCTCACATTAGTGAAAGTCATCTCTTTTGCTTCATCGAATATCATTTTCGATTTGGGTTTAAAACACGTGCATTGCATTACTGCTTGCTGTTTTCAATTCTAGTGAACATAGATTAAGTAACAGGTCATACACGTGGGGGTGGTATCCACGGTATTGAAAAGAAATTAATCTTACTTTCACTGCACAACACATACCGAATCACTTCACAATTAACACAACAGCTCAAACATCCCCCCTTTTTCTGTGGTATTCCTCCACCTGATTGAGGTAACCTTATAAGCCAAAACAAACTTGACATTTCCCCTAAGTCTTTTGTTTAGGATTCTGACATCATTCTATGTCTAAAGGCATAAGCCCACAATAATTAAAATTAACCCTAGGGTTAATCTCTGGATTTGCGTGTGCATCTTGCTTGTTTTTAGTTCTGTTTTCTTTCTCATACTCTGTTTTCTGTGATCAATAATTGGACAAGTATACTAAACGTTGTTAAAAATCAAATTAGCAACCTTTTATATCTTGTTAGCCCAGAATTATTACACTGACATTGGTTACCTGACCGACGTCGGCTTATAGTATAACCGACATCGGTTACTAGACCGATATCGGTTACTGTCTTTTCCAATTCCTGACAAACCAGCAACCTACCAATTTTACCGGTCTGAGTTTGTTTCTATTCCGGACAGATTGAAACCCTACTGTGAACTCCTGTCCATGGTTGTTATCACTAGAAAGCAATCCGCCGCCATGGTTTCACATGCTTGCTCTGTTTCTTTGCCTGAATCACCCCCTTCACATTCTGTGGGGAATCCTACGGATACCAACGAGGTTCCTAAAATTCCTGTGGGAGATAAAGACTTTGCCAAGTTTCTGGATGCTAATCCTAGTGCTGTACAATACTATTTGTCTCATGCCCCTAATCGTATGCCTAATGGTCAGCTCCTTGTTGGTATACCTATTAGTATAGCTGCTCATTTAGCTCCCACTCCGCCTGATGACACCACCTTGCTTCCAGCATCTTTAGCCCTGTCTCCCAATCTGATGACTTCAGAGGTTCATACGACACAAATTAGCTTCCCTTTGGTTAATCTTGGACCCCACATATCACTACCACTGACTGCCCCTACCTAATCTCTCTTGCAGACCGCTCCGTTCATGACTTGCTCTCTGCCACCTATCCACATGAGCTTTCCTTCTCAAGCTCCACCTACCTTTTCATTCCCATACACGTATCCAGTGACCTCAACATCCTATATGGGACATCCTTATTTGGTCGCCTCAACATATTCATCCTCCACACCTTATCAACACTTAACCCCACCAGTGTCTAGCGGTGGTCCTTGGCCCAATTTTCCTCCATTTACCACAACCACACCATCATCTCATCCAACTACTGATTTAATTAAACAAATGATGGAAAAAATGCAAAACCTGGAGGATTCTGTTTTAGGAAGTCGTAGCGCCTTGACATACGAGCAAGTTTGTCAGGAGCTTATTCACCCGTCTGTCCCCCTTCATTCATATCCTCCTCAATGGGAGTTGCCGAAATTTACTCGTTTTAATAGTAAAGAGGATCCTCAACAACACTTGCGATCATTTAGACATGCTTGTTATTTGATTGCCCATGATGATGCCTTGTTACTCTGCACCTTTCCCATGTCCTTATCAAGACCTGCCTTGGAGTGGTACAGTGCTTTAACCCAGCACTCGATCTTCTCTTTTAACCAGCTAGCCCAATCTTTCTTGGATCATTTCTCCATTAACATTGCCAAGAAAGTATCTATCACTGACCTCTATGCCATCCGACAATTTGAGGACGAATCTATCGCAGATTTCGTTGGACGATGGCGGGGCCTTATCAACCAACTTACGTATGCCTTGCCTCAAACCAAACTTATCGAACTATTTACGCGGGCCTGCGCTAAGCACATCTCCCCTACCCTCCAAATTCAAACTTTCCGTACATTCGATGAGGCCTTTACTATGGCTCAAAAACTAGAGATTCAAGCCTTAGAGGAAGAGAAATTGCGGTTGCGTAACAAAAACCCCAATTTCCGAACTTCAGATTCCACCAACAAACCTAACACCACCAATCCTCACCCATCGACCGCTTCGAAATCAAAAGGGGCCGTGCACGCGGTGATGGTCAAATCCCAACCACCGTCTAATACCCTGCCAAAAACCACTTATAAGTATAAAGCAGAACCCATCAACTACACTCCCTTGGGAGAAACATATGGTGTGATATTGGAAAAATTGCTCAAAGCAGGAGCCATTACATTACCTCTTGTTAAACCTCATTCCGGGTTTGATTCCACTCACGCCATACCTTCCTGGTACAAAGAAAATGACTTCTGTAACTTCCACCGCGTGAAGGGACACAGTCATGAGAACTGCAAGATGTTGTAAAGCATAGAGCAGAAAATGGTTGATGCGGGGGATATAGCCCTCGATAATCCTAACGCCCCTGCTAACCGAAATTTAAAAATATTCAACAAACCATTCCCGAAATCATTCTTCTAACAGTAATCTAAATCAAGATATCTTAGCCAAGGAGAGTGTTCATGAGATCCATGCAGTCTTCGATTCCCAGCCAAAGACCTCTATCGAACAAATTCTCAATCAAGCCTCTTCACTAACGCAGGAAACCGAATCCCCTTCCTCGCCATCAAGACAAACTGAAATCCTTGCCGTTCCTTTACCCATCAAGGAATTAGCTGCCCAGAGTTCCCTTCTCACAAATGAGCCTTCTTATACCACATCCTTGCAAGACTGTGAGCGGATGTTATCTAATTTATCTATTTCCCAGACGTCTCCTTCTACCATTCTTGCTGTACAAGAGGAAGGCTCGCCACTTCTTTTGTCATCCTTAGACGAGCAACCTCTTGAACCGACATCACCACATTCTTTAAACATGACAGATCCCCTCAAACATGCCCTCCTACCTATTAGTCCTTCATCACCTAAATATTTTCAATGACCAGTCGACCTCTTAACATCTATTGATACAGTGCCTCATCTACCCCCTGTACCACACCCACAGTGGACTGGAATCACAACCCACCTTTCTTCCATACAAAAGTTCCTATTCACACGTGAGGACTGTCATTCCACAGAAGATAGACAGGTCCTATGGGAACGTTTGAGTACGCCGTATTCTACTCAAATGCAAATGACCGATCCTGATGCCTCCACCATATACCTGAAGTGTTTACAGAATCTTAAAATGCCCATGTTCTCACCTTCACCCCCCTCACCTCTACCAAATGCCCTGTCCACTTCTATTAACTTAACCAAATCTTCCCCTATGCTTGGGACCTCACCCATACCTAGTCTAACACACCCACCTAAGCGGCTTGATTTATCTAAAAATAAAGCCGTCCACCCCATTAGGAGACAGACTCAATCTCCTCAACCTATGCCTCTATCACAACTAAAACCATCATCGTCACACCTACCTTCCATATTGGGACCCCATCCCTCTACCTTACATCAATATATCATACCTCCTGCGTTTTCTTTAAAGCAACCTACGCCTTCTGCACCCATACAGAAATCCCAGGGTATAACAACACCGTCACCCCGCGTATCCTGTCCACCTATCAACCCTAAACAAATTCCAGCATCAAAAGATTTGTTTTCGGTCACTCCTATTTCCCCGTGGTTGTTTTCTGATACCACATCATCTGTGGCCTCATCATCCAACATAGCTTCTACGTCAAAGAAACCACGGTTAGGGAAAATCCATTATCAAAACTCCTTGGCTAAACAACCCCCTCTACAAACCAACCACACCACGTCATCACCAAGATCGACCCAGTCAATAGCCTCATTTTCCTCTGACTTTGACCCACTCAAAGGGTCTTACGCCAAAATCCTTGCTATGTTGGTGGAGAATGCGACCATTTCCCTACCCCCACTTAGACCTTATGATCCATCTAAACCTCGACCTATAGGTTACGATGAGTCTAAAATCTGCGCTTACCACCGCACACCAGGACATGACGTAGAGGGATGCAAAGCGTTGAAAGCCATACTTCGTCCGTCACCTCTCTCAGACAGAAAAGCTAAGAAAGACAACTTACGAAGAGAGAGACCTTTAGCTTCAATTCCCTCTCCTATACCACCTTTCCCCGCCTCACCAAGATCTATCATTATTACAGCCCCACCTCTCGAAGACCATGACCTATCCCTACCATCTTCCTCCTCTCGTATTCATGAAATCAATATGATTAGTGTTGCTACTCGAGGGCAGAAAAACAATGGGAAAACGAAAGAAAACACACCTGCGGCATCTCTTTCTCCGTCAACCATCCCGATTGCACCACCACCTAAAGTGGTTATTCGCAGACCCGCCTATCCCGTCTCTAATGGCATTGCCCACCGAACTATGATCAAACAGCTTCACCAATCACCCGTAAAAATGACACTGTATGATCTCATTCAGACTTCTGAATCTCATCGACAAGCTCTCGTTGAGATCCTTCAAGGGATAGAGGTTTTACCTAATGAAACCTTTCCTGTTACCTCTATTCTAACGCCCAATCATGTTGCTTCACTCACTAAACAACCTATCTCCCCAACCACTTCGGGCTCTGTACAACAAGCCGTTGCTGTCAGTTTCTCCGAAGATGAAATTATCGACTTTGGTACCGAAGATCCTGACCCTGCTCTTTTCATCTCAGCGTACGTTCGGGATATCCGGGTACGTCGTGTTATGATTGATGGGGGCGCCAGCCTAAACATCATCTCTTCAAAAGCCTTCCAACAAATGAATATCCCTTCTAGTTGCATGTGTGCCAATCCCATCATGTTGCGATCATTCAATGATGCTATTACTTCTACTTTAGGCACCGTGATCCTTAACATTCGTGTAGGACCACGTACTTTACCCGAACTCTTCTATGTCCTTGAGGGAGAGTTCCAATACAATATGTTGTTAGGCCGTCCTTGGATCCGGGCTATGGGATGCGTTCCCTCCACCTTACATAGATGCATAAAATTTGAGTACGAGGGGAAGTCCTACACCGTAAAAGCTGATCCTCCCCCCTTCAAAACTTGCAATATGTTGTATCGCCCTAATGATGTACTTGTACCAGTCAAGACACCCATTCATCCAACCCAGCCATCTACTTCCGACGCACCTACACCTTCAACCAATGAAACCGCTGTTACAAATATTACTTCTTTTCCCGCAGATAACATCCCAACCTCTGACCCCTTAGTAGATGTTTTTCAACGCCTTACGCTGGGGGAATACCGCCTATATAACGTTAGTTCTTTCCCTACCCCGCAGGAGTACGGACAATTACATGCACATCCCACCTACGACCGTCGCGTGGGGGAGGTAATTTCTTACGGACCACCCCATTGCCGCACCAACCTAACGTATGGGGGTGTTGACGCATCTTCCATTACCCCTGAACCTCCTCTTGGTGTGGTTCCCTTCCAATCCGATTTTCAATATTTGACAAATCGTCGTTTCGCCCTCACCTTCTTGACTCGCTGTGCTTGGAAAGGCTTTGGTTTTGGTCTTTACGAACAAGGCCGACATACACTCATTCCCGTGACTACCCGCAAACACAATGATCGCAGTGGTCTCGGTTTTCCTGAAACACCTACACAGGAGACACCTCGTGTCAGCTGTATCCTGGAAGAAGACGACGTCACCCCTACCAAACCATCATCACCCACTTTGCCATCATCACCCACAGAATCAATGGACCCTGAATCTATCCCTCCTAACTTTTTTTTTTTCATAAATGCTATCTTCATAGGTCCTCTCACTTATCAACGCGATAATGAGGACCCATCTTCTCTGCCCCTTCTGTATCCAGACATGATCGAAGAGGATTCACCTTCGATTAATGTTGTTGAGTGCCAGGATGACGACTCCATCCTCACTTACCTTGGGGCGGACGACTCCTATATTCAACGCACCTTACCATCTGAAACTCAAACCATGTTGAATGAATCGACTATAGAAATCAACATCCACACGGAGGAGGATCCTCACATTGTGAAGATCGGACAATCCCTTAACACATCAGAACAAGCCGCCTTTACTACCTTTCTCCGTACCCGCAACCAAGCTTTCGCTTGGTCCTACGCTGACATGCCAGGAATTGATCCTACCATTGCCATCCATAACATCACTCTAAACCCCGATTCCAAACCAGTCAAACAAAAACTGAGAAAAATGCATCCACGCATTGCCCTCTTGGTCAAAGAAGAGCTTCAACGACTTCTTTCTGTTTCCTTCATCTTGCCTATTGACTATCCTCAATGGATTTCTAACATCGTACCTGTCACTAAAGCGACGGGGGGACTTCGGATATGCACAGATTTCTGAGACCTTAACCTCGCTTGCCCCAAGGATGACTTCCCCCTCCCCAGTATTGATCAACTTGTTGATCTCACTGCGGGCCATGAAATGCTTTCTCTCATGGATGGCTTTTCAGGATACAACCAAATTTTGGTTGCACCCCCCGATCAACATAAAACCACTTTCATAACTCCTTGGGGAACCTTCTGTTATCGTGTCATGCCGTTTGGCCTTAAGAATGCTGGTGCTACCTATCAGCGGGCTATGACTTACATTTTTCATGACATTATGCACACTATCCTTGAGGATTATGTCGATGATCTTCTGGGCAAGTCTAAACATCGCAGTGAACATCTCGATGTTTTAACCATTATTTTCGATCGCCTGTTGCAATATTCAGTCCGGCTTCAACCAAAGAAATGTGTCTTTGGTGTTCTTTCGGGAAAACTTCTTGGCTTTATCGTCTCTTTGCGTGGCATTGAGGTCGATCCATCTAAAGTAAAAGCTATCCTAGAAATGCCCCCCACCCAAAAACCTCAAACAATTGCGTAGTTTGCAGGGTAAACTTCAATCCATCCGGCGTTTCATCTCCCAACTCTCGGATCGATGTCACCCTTTCCATCACCTTCTTAAAAAAGACATTGCCTTTCAATGGAGTGAAGAGTGTCACCAAGCCTTTGAAGCTCTCAAATCCTATCTCTTGCAGCCACCCGTGCTTATCCCACCCCAGGACGACCGCCCTTTCTACCTTTATCTTTCCGCCACTGACCATGCTATAGGAGCTATGCTCGCACATCGGGACTCGGCACGTCGAGAACAGGCCGTTTATTATATAAGTCGTACCCTCGTGGATTACGAGACTAGGTATACACATGTAGAAAAATTGTGCCTAGCCCTATCATTCGTAGCCACCAAACTCCGACATTACCTCCTGAATCACAAAAATTTTGTCATCACCAACACGGACCCCATTCATTATATGTACGCCAAACCACATCTAAACCAACGCATCGCTCGATGGCTTATGCTCCTCGCCGACCTCGACCTTGAGTTTATACAACAGAAGTCAATCAAAGGACAAACTCTTGCAGACCAACTTGCGGAGGCCCCTTTACCTGGGGAACAATTCACCAATTTTAATTTCCCTGACGAACTCATCGCCACTCTTTCACTCGGGGAAGAGTCGTATCAAATGACCCTCTTCTTCGATGGATCTAAATGCCAGCGTGGCGGAGGAGCCGGCGTTGTTCTCATCCCTCTTGACGCTGAACCTATGCCTCTTTCATTCCGGCTTGATTTCCCCTGCACTAATAATACAGCGGAATACGAGGCCCTTGTTCTGGGTCTCCAAGTTGCGATACACTTAGGTATCAAATCTATCAATATTTTTGGCGACTCTCAATTGGTAGTCAATCAAGTTATGGGCATCTACCAATGTAAAAATGAGGAACTTCAAAAGTACAAACACTACGTGGATTCACTTCTAGCCTTATTTACTCACTATTCTATCCAAACCATTCCCCGCTCCACTAACAAATTTGCGGATACTATGGCTTGCTTAGCCTCGCAAATTCCAGCTTCATCAACTGACTCTGAATTATTCGTCTTGGTCCAACAACTTTTTGCCCCATCCTACTCAACCCCGGTAGTTTGTATGATAAATACGGTGTCTACTAATTCGCAGGATACCTGGTACCACCAATTTCACGACTACCTTACAATCTCTGTTCTCCCACCTGACCTTACTAGTAACGGCAAACGTGCTTTTCTTAAAAGTGTTTCGTGTTATGTTTTCATGGGGGGACTCCTCTATAAACGTGGCTTTGATGGCATCCTCCTTCGATGTCTAACCGGCGCGGAGGTCACCTATACCATCCAACAAGTACACGATGGGATTTGTGGTGGACATTTTAGTGGCCTTGCCGTGGCTAAACGAATCCTTCACCTAGGTTATTATTGGCCTACTCTCAATAACAACTACTACGAATATGTTAAGCGTTGTGTTATGTGTCAACAACACGCCAACCTTCAACATACTCCTAGCCACCCGCTACAGGTCGCACGAGATCTTTGGCCTTTCTCACAATGGGGTTTAGACCTTATTGGTGAGATTCACCCGTCCTCTTCACAACGTCACCGATGGATAATCACAGCGACCGAATATTACACAAAATGGGTGGAGGCCATTCCACTCATTTCAATCAAAAAAGAAAAAATTGTCGAATTCATTAACCATCACATTATCTGTCGTTTTGGTATTCCTCATCGCCTAATAACAGATAATGGTAAATCTTTTAAAAACAAGTTGTTACAAGACCTTTGTGACAACTTTGGTATCAAACTTAGTTTCTCATCGCCTTACTATCCGCAGGCCAATGGTCAGGCTGAATCTTCTAATAAAACCCTAACCAAAATCCTCATGAAAGTTGTCAATGAATCCGGAAGAAATTGGCACGATCACATTCCCTTTGCCCTTTGGGCTTATCGTACTAGCATTCGTACCTCCACTAATGCCACACCTTTTTCTTTGGTATATGGTACCGAGGCTGTCCTGCCTCTCGAAGTACAAATACCCTCCCTTAGAATATCTCTTCAGGATATTCTCACCAACGATGATTTCCGCCAAGAGCGGTTAGCCCAATTGGAGCTTCTTGACGAACGTCGTCTTACAGCTCTTGATCACCTCCAAATCTATCAAAAACGTATCAAGCGTGCTTATGATAAGCGACTTCATGAGCGTACCTTTAAGGTTGGTGATCTTGTCCTCAAAGAGAATCAACATGTAACCAAACTAGAAAAGAGCAAACGTGGAAAATTTGCTCCTAATTGGATTGGGCCTTATATAATCACTCACACTTATGGATCAGGCACTTATCGTTTAGCTTCGCTTAATGGTAAACCTGAGCCTGAACCCCTTAATGCCTTGCATCTTCGACCATTCTACTGTTGAATTTAGTGTTATATCACTTCTTATCTACCTACTGCTCGTCCCTTGAGCTCATTTACCGCTACATACACTTTGTTTCCTACATCTCCAAATAAAATCAAGCTCACTTCTCACCTCCCCTCAACGATGCCTTCCCCTTTTTAGTCTAGTCCATGACTTCAAAGTATTAAAATAACACCTTCTTATGGGATTTTCTTGAGTCAAACTTCCTACCAAACTAGATGCTTCACGCCAAAAGAACATCTAGCTATCTAAATTATATATAGACTGCTCCCTCGAAGGACAGCTATATGCCAAATTATTGCTGCTATTATATATAGACTGCTCCCCCGAAGGACAGCTATGCACTAAAATCATATCTGCTACTATAAATAGACTGCTCCCTCGAAGGACAGCTATACACAGTCAGCCTTTATCAGAAGCTTCTCGCATGGATCAGCTTTGTGAAGACCTCAAGAATAGTACAATCAATATCCCTTGTAGACTTCCCGCATCGATCAGTCTATATTCAGTAAAATAAAAGCCTCATTCAAAAGAACTTTTTGGGTCATGGACTTGTCTATTTAGGGTAGGTTCTCTTTCGTCAGAACACTCACTTTGTAACAAGTTCTCTGTACCTCAGCTATACCATCCACCTCACCTCACCATTTGTTTCCACTCAAGGGACGTAACGTACACCCGATATATTGTGATCATACAACTCTTTTCACCTATTGACTTCTCATCTATGCACGGTACCTAGGGCTTCAAGCTCGTTCTACGTTGTGTGGTTTGTTTAGCTCTTTTCACCTACGGAGCACTCTTTCCTTTTTGCCTCGCATCTAGGATTGTGTGTTGATCTTAATCAGGACATGGTTCCCCTCGACTTGGGTAGGCTAACTTTCGCTTCCCTTATACCTTTTACAACATCACCAATTCATTACCAACACCAACAACCTTCCCTTACCAATATTAATATCAATATTTTTACCAACCAACCAATTGCCTAAACCGTACCAAATTGCCTGAATTCACCTCTCCCTGATCCTAAGGGAGAACTACATCGGTCTGAGGCCCTTCCTTGCTTTGTGCAATGGGCTATGTAGGCAGCACTTAGGAGACATGGGGTCTCCCAAGGTTAGCTCGACCACCCCCTACCATAACCTATCATGTGTGGTAAATATAAATATTTTTTGTGTATTTCTATTTAATCACATTCCTCTTTATCCTTTTTCAAAACACCAAAAATCACAACGCAAACATTCTTATTATTATCAAATCAACATACATATTCAGTCTTATCTAGATGTTAAACAAATACATCTTCTCTATCATCGACACACAGGTCGGCATCCTTATTTATTCTTATACCTTGCTAACATTTACTTAGACCCTCACGATTCATCCCGACCCAGGAGATGATCGTGATCGTCGACGCCTCTCGCCGGGCCTCTCTGTCCTCAAAGGTACCGCGGCTATTGGTACCGCCCACTGATCTGCCAATCTCTCCTGTAACATATGAATACGCCCTCTCGCATGGAGGAATCCAGCCTCTAGTCTCTCTGCCCGTGACTCCGCAACCGCTAACAATCCTCTTGCCTCATTCACCTGCGTTTGGAGCTGCTGAACTAAACTCTGCAGACGATCTCTCTCCGCTGTAATCACAGCTATGTCAGGGCGATCACGTACACCTCGCAGCTCTGCTACCCACCATAACCTATAGGCCTCTGTCGTTCCTGCATCCATTACACTGCGATCGACTGCTATCTCCTCTGGCCCTTCTGGAGGTGTTGGCCGGGGAGGTGAGAATGCTGCCTCGGCGTCGATCCTCATATATGGTCTATAAGCCAGGGGTATATCCTGCACAAATCCGAATTGTCACCGCACGCGATCTAGAGGAATCCTCTCATACTCACCTGGCCTGTGCCCTGCGATCCACCTCAATCGCTCTACACCCCTCAACTCCTCAGCTATATTCTCTGTTACCATATAGTTCCCGTAAGGCCTCCAACAGATATCAGCAATCGTCACCCTCTCCCATACCTACCTGTAATACTCAATGTCACCCGTCACGGCCTGAGATCTTGCCTCTTGTTCTGTCTGGACCCATCGTCTGAATCCCAACCTCTGTACTCCGGTCTCTCCTGACTGGATGGATCGGCCTACTGGTCGCACACAAACAATGTGCTCATAGGCCCAACAGTGTAATAAGTATGAACAATCCAGTGTCGTCCTGTGATTTCGCCTACAAGCCCATAAACCCCTGTATAACTCCGCCAAATATGCAGGTGCCCATGCAAAAGTCACGTTCCTTTCTATCATCTCCCAGATAACACACATCAATGCCTTTGGAAATCTTCCCCCTTTTGCCCTCGGTAATGCATAATACCCTACCGCTATCATTAATATCACTGCTAACCTTGTCTCCTCAGGGTGTGCTGCATACATTATCCCATATGTGAATGACAAACCTCGTTGTGTCAAATCTCGTGCGTATGGACCAAATACTGTTGTTATCGCTCCCCGCGCCGCGCTAGGTAATGCCTGATATACTGGTTTTCCTGTAATAGGGAGCCTCAAAATACGGAACACATCTTCCAATGTTACTGTCATCTCCCCTGTTGGCAGATAGAACGTATTCTTCTCTGGATTCCATCTTTCAATCAACGCCTGCAACATAGCATGGTTACGTGCGATTCGTGAATAATAGCGGATTCCACTTAACCCCAAACGATTTATCAATGTCCATTCCGCTGGTGTTACATCCGCTCGGATTCGTGACAACAGCGCTGGCACACTATCATTCATCCTCAACCCTGCCTCTGCCTGCATACATCAAAACAACAAACAACCATTCAATCCATCAAATCCCTAAGGGTTTTTCTCACATTCTGGAAATTCCTCCAGTAACCGGTATCGGTTATAAATAACCGGTATACCGGTTCAGTAACCGATACCGGTTATCCCTAACCGCTATCGGTCACTGTCAATTACATACACCTTGCCTAAACAACCACCTACGACAATAAATTGCTCGTTTATTCCTCTCTGTATACACAGACATACCCAAAACCCTTGATTACCTACCACGTAACACTCACCTCATTTATAACCCTTGTTATCATGTTTTCTTTCTCATATCTACCCACCTACTCTCCCCCATCTTATTCACAAAACATGCAGTAATCAAATCACAACCAAAACGTTTACCTCTTGAGTTGCAGCAGCTTGAGGTGGCCCTTGTCTTCCCTCTCGTCCCTGCCTGCTGGATGCTTCTCCTCGTTCTGCCATGATCACCACCCTTTTCAAATTCACCTTTCTGCCTTCTGAATCTCAGAACACATTCACTTTCCCTGTCTCTTTTCTCCTTATCACTCAAATCTCTCATGCAATTACCTGTCTCAGTCGTCAAAAAGCGTCGCGTTCGCGTATTTAACTTCTTGCATGGCTCTCAAAATTAGAACTTAAGTTGCCACCCTAGCTTTTCTATTTTTAGAAAAGCTCATACCTAAATAACCGGTATCGGTTACATAACCGATATCGGTCTACTAACTACCGGCGTCGGTTACCTAACCGATATCGGTTACACACCTGCCTTTTTGAAACATAGTTCTTTTCTTCATTTTCTACCTAATTTTTTATCGCGCCCGCCTCTTTTCCTGCATAACAACACCATTATCCATATTTTTCCATCCAATCCACTTCTCATTACGATTTCATCCATATCATCTATCTACATTACCCAAAACAAACATGCCATCATCTAAGGATATCAAAAAACTATCAATCTATACACCATTTGGATCCAACTCATCAGATACATATATAACAATGTCACCAAACCAACAACAAAACATGCCACATTTCATCATATAACATGTCATCCATATATACGTGCAAAAGACATCAACATCATCAATATATCAACATGTCAATTAAACTCATCATACAACCTATATCACAAACCATTGACGAAATACTTAAAAACATTTTGAACACAGCATGTGGGTCAAATCATCATATCTATATATATATACAAGGTTTCAAATATACAACGTGCCCTGCATCGGGGCCTCTGTGATCTCATAATACAACAACAAAGCCGGCACGCAGGCCACAATAAATGTCAATAACCTCGACTCGGCTCGCAGGCCGGTCCCTCATATCAAAAATATACTCGGCTCGCAGGCCGGTATCAACTATACAACCCGTACTCGGCTCGCAGGCCGGTATACAATAAATGAATGAATAAATGAATAAATTTAGGCACGCAGGCCTCTATCAACAGAACCAGTGCGCAGACTAGTGCCCATGTCCATATACAGAAACAATGCAGGGATCCCTCAGCTCTCCCCACCGCCCTCAGCACCTCTCCCTGCTGGTCCCTGTGGTGCCTCTCGCCTCCTGCCTGTAACAGACACGCCGGCTGTGGCTGCACCTCCCTGCGATCTCTGACTATGGGAGGTCTCTGCTCTATAAGCTGCATATGGCTGATACTCAGCTCTGGTACCATCAAGAACATCTTGATAGTACCGGGCCTCCGCTCTCGCCTCCATATATCTGTCTCGTGCCACCGTAGGTGCTGGGGCTGGTCCCCGGACTCCTACTACCAGTGCCCCCTGTGCCTGTGATGGTGCCGCTGGTGGTGCCTGTGGCCATGGTGGTATCTGTGCCTGTGCCTGGGGCTGTGGCTATGCCGCTGGTGGTGGTGGTGCCGGTACCTGTGCCTGTGCCTATGGCTGTACCGCTGCTGGTGGTGGTGCATGTGCCTGTACCTGAGCCTGGGATAGCTGCCCCTGTAAAACACCTATCTGTGCTTGTGCAGTAGTAAGCTACCCCTGTAATAGCTGCACCTGACCCCTGAGCTGATCTCACTCTGCTATCACCGCTGCCAAGTTTGGCTGTGCAAGCGGTGCTATCCTAGCTGCTCTCTGACCAGCCCACCACACCATGTATGCTCCCGTACAACCAACATCATCTACACCATCATCTGCTGGCCTCTCAGCAGCCCAATCTGGGTCCAAGGGCTGTGGTGCAGGCAGTGGGGCCTCTACATCATCCCTCCTGTACTGAGGGAAGGGAGGTGGCTCATCCTGTCGTAGCCCCATCTGCCTGCGTACCCTCTCTAGGGGTATCCTCTCGTACTCTCCCGGCCTCCGTCCTGCTATCCAGAAAGTGTACTGGATCAAGCGTAATTGTACTCGGGCTCCTCTGTGCGGGTGATGACCTCTGTAAGGTCTCCATACGATGTCTACCGCTGTCAGGCCCTCTAATAAATGCCTGTAATAGGCGACATCCCGCCCTGCAAGCACTGCTCGTGGCTGTCCCACGACCCCCAACCACCTCTGAAAGTCGTATCTGTATATGACCTGTGGCCCTGGCTGCTGATCTGGGTAACCCTACTGGTCTGATGCATATGATGTGCTCATATGCCCAACAGTGAAGTAAAAATGTCGAACAAATCCCGAATCGCTTCATCCGACAATAGCCCCACAGCTCCCTATATAACTGCACCAGATATACTGGTGCCCAAGCATAACAGGTGTGCTCCTCCACCATCTCATGAAGCACCCCCATCAATGCCCGTGGAAAGCGGCCTCCCTCTGAGTCCGGGAGGGCAAAGCAGGTGATCCCGATCATCATCAACACGGCAAGCCGTGTCTCATGTCGGTGCGCACGGTACATATCACCATACCCGATGCTCGTGCTGTGATATGTCACTAGCGCAGCTGCATCCCCGAAAACCTGTAGGATGCTGTCCATGGCTGTCTCTGCATCCACCTGAAAAATGGCCTCTCCATCAATAGGTAATCGAAGGATGCGATATACATCCTCCAATGTGATGGTCATCTCTCCAGTCGGGAGATGGAACACATTGGTCGCCGGATCCCATCTCTCGATGAGGGCAACCATCAAACTATGATCTCTGTCGATAGCTCTATATCGCTGGACTCTGCTGAGTCCCACCTCACACATGATAGCCCAGTGCGCTGCGGACACATGTGGTCGCATCCACACCAACAGCGGAGGCATCCTGTCCCGCATCGTCAGCTGCTGATGTGCCTGCAAAACCCACCCACTACATTAGCCCTACTCTTCATCACGATATCTACCTATACCCCCTTTTATCCCCCAGACCACATCCCGACTCTCTAACCCCACCCCTCTATACCCCCTTTTATCCCCCCGACCACACCCCAACTCTCTAACACCCCCCTCTAGCCACCTATCTTCTCCACTATCCCCCTCCCTCTTCCCAACCCAAACCCATACCATAACCAACCCAACCCAAACCCATACCATACCCAAACCCAAGCCCTAACCCATAACCCACCCAAACCCAACACAAACCCCATAACTTACCCACCCCAAGCCCAACCCATAACCCACCCAAAACCACACAAACCCCAAACCAACCCACAATACCCAAAACCACCCCCACCGACGCCGGCCGATATACGACCGCCACCGGTCAGCAACAAAACACCCTGCCCCTGAAATTTGCGACCGTTGCCGGTCGCTGTAACCAAAATCGGTCACTGTAAAAACGTGGAGCCGAACCCGACGCGGCCCCCCAAACCTATTTTTTGCCTATTACTACCCTTTTACCCATTGAAAAGCCCTACAAACCTACCCACCCTACCCGTTTTAAGCCTAACTACCCTACCTACCCTCTCTATTTTCAAACAACTTCCATTTATTCATTATTTTATCAAAAACTTGGATTCCTACCCAAAACCCCAAATTTAGCATAATGCAATAAAATGAACACAATGAGGGGTTTCGAACCTACCCGTACGATGACACGTCGTCGTGGTGGGATGGGTGGTGGTGGTCCAGCTGGTCCAGCCCCTCCTGCTCCTCCTGGCTGGGCCATGGCTCCAAATGTCCTCTGCTGGGTCCTCCACCAATCAACTACTGCCTCCTCCTCACTCGGGCCCACTAACAACTCACTCCTCCGGTCAAATAGTGCCACCATCACGCAATAAATGCTCCAATCTCCACTCTCCACGTCAGACAATTCAAATTGGCTTCCAATTGCAAAAGTAACAATGACAGGCCGTATTTTTCTTTTTATAGGTTTTTAACATAGAACCGATACCGGTCAAATTCGTGCCCTAAGGAACCGGCGGTATCGGTTACCTAACCGGTACCGGTCATTATATAACCGATATCGGTTTTGTCCTTTTTTCACCCAACTTTTTTCCCTTATTTACTACGTTGCCCTTTCTCACCAACATCGCCTATATCCACCTTTGCTGAACACCATTTGTTCACCTATCCGCCCCGACCCAAGGCCGTTTTTGGCCCGACCCATTTGGCCCGGCCCGACCCAACGGCCGCAACCAACCATTTGGCCCGACCCAAGGCCGCAACCTACCCATTTGGCCTGACCCAAGGCCTCAACCCTAACCATTTGGCCCGCCCCAACCCAAGGCCGCAACCAACCATATCTAGCCCGACCCAAGGCCGTCCACCCCAACTATTTGGCCCGACCCAAGGCCTCAACCTACCCATTCCGGCCTGACCCAAGGCCTCGCCCCAACCATTTGGCCCGACCCAAGGCCTCGCCCTGACCATTTGGCCTGACCCAAGGCCTCGCCCTAACCATTTGGCCCAACCCAAGGCCTCGCCCTACCCATTTGGCCCGACCCAAGGCCTCACCCTACCCATTTGGCCCGACCCAAGGCCTCACCCTACCCATCCGGCCCGACCCAAGGCCTCACTCTACCCTTCCGGCCTGACCCAAGGCCGCAACCCAACAACTTGGCCCGACCCAAGGCCGTACCACTTCGATACCTCACCCAACATCGACAACATACACTTTTATCCACCCATCATGTAGCTTTTTGTTCCATCGAGCTCACCTGTTCGTGTTTTAGCATGATTAGGGTCCCTGACTTGATCTGTCAAGCAACTTTGCCTAGACCTAGACCGTGACATTTATCTCAACCAAACCAACCATTTGGTACTTCCGAACATGCCTAAACATTCATGTACCTTACCTGTTATATACCCTGGAGCTACTTCCTATGCCTTGGATACCAGGATTATATCACCCTTGTTTGGATAAACTATCGACCTTTGCCTATACATTGCTGTTTTTCTCGTCAAATCATGTACCCTAGTCACACTATTACATTTCAACATGCGTCTGCTTCCTAGGACGTACCCCACCACCTTACCATCCTCTCTACAACATGTACCCCTTTATCAACCCTATCCCTGATTTCTCGTTCTCTCAATCTGTGATAGATTTGAGGGGGATTACCTATATCCTTAATAGGAGAAACCACTTCATATTATTGTCCGGGTACAGCTTTACAAAACAAGCTACACGACAATAAGGGGCCAATGTAGACACCAAATTTGTGTCTTATGACCCCTTGTGACCTGCATCTCATATCGCCAACCTAACCTCATCACCTAAACCTTACACAATTATTTATTAATTACCTTGTAATTGATAAATCCACATCATCTCACCTGCCACCAGTCATTTTGCCACTTCATCATGACCTAGCCCTAACCCTAAAACTAACCTAATTAAGACCTATAACTTGGTCTACACCTACACCCATGACTAATGACCCCTTTCTCGCACCCAAAACCTGACCTTCTAGTCACTTGACCAAGCCCGAAACTAATCTCTTGGGAGAAAAGCAGGGAAAGTGGGCTATTTTACTAAAAATAGCCTGCTTTTTTCTAACTGATACCGGTTCCTACTCGACCGCCATTGGTTATGTAACTGCCATTGGTTCCCTGTAAATGGGATCCCCAAACCAAAAACAAAGGATCGGAATTTCATTTTGGATCAGAGGGAAGGATTTTTGAATCAAGAGAGATCATTGGGAGCGATAAAGAGCATTCAAATCTTCACTTGGCCGAGCAAAGACGAGTGAAGAGACAAGGAGAGTTGCAGCAAAAGGAGATCAAGCCCAAAACTGCGACGGAATAGCCAGAAACCTGTGATACTCAGCTAATCATCGGGAGGGAGATCTCTCATCTTCTTTGTGTCAAACCATCCTACCTAGAGTTCTGCCTCTGTCATTAGAGTTCTTGGACCTAGCATCTTCATCAATAACTAGTAAGTTACATCTTGCATGTCCTCTTTGATAATACTTCTTAGAATTTTTGAATCATAGTCCTCACAAATCCATTCCTAGATCCACTACCCGGCATGCATATCGCATCTAACTATCATTCACCTACCTCTCACCATCTCATTTTCCTAATATCACCTCATATACCAGCCTTACCAACAACACAGCTGCCCTACAAAAACACCACCACCCCCACAACACAACTAACCCACAGATCCTAGACCCTACCGGTATCGGTTAGCAGTAACCGGCATCGGTTATCAGTGACCGCCATCGGTTATTGTGATTCAAAACCAGAAATCAGCCTTTTCCCTACCCAATTTCAACGAAGCAATTTAATTGATATTTTACAGTCTTTGGTGTTAATTCATATTAGCAGGGAAACTGACCACCTTCGAAAGGAATTTTTATATTTCTTGGGCCCAAGGCAGTTTCCTCATTTATTGTCTAATCAAAATCTTGTGGTCTTGTGTTCTTATTTGTAGGTAGTCCTTCTAAGACAAAAAGTAGTTCTTCACAGTCAACCTAATCTTTCTCTACGGTACGCGCACACCATCTCGACATTCTACAGGTATTCCTCCTAGCCCCAACCCTTATCTGTTTCTAAAAGGAATGAAACATTCCGAGTGAAACAGTTAGTGCCTTCACAAGTCCCTTTGATAACCTTTTGGCATCGAGAAAGAAAGGTTGTTGGATTGTGTGAGCAATGCGTGGGCTAGCCAGCTTAGAGTTTTGGTATTAAAACTGGTATAATGAAAAGGTTTGTGTGCAATGTGTTTTGCTGTCTCGCGTGTTTAGACTCTTATACTATCTTTCATCTTGTTTCTATGCTTTTAAGGCCATCCCTAAGAAGTACCTTGACCATCCCTATCAACTTGAACCATAACTAGCTTTTCGGATCAACTAAGCTGGAGGTTTCATTGTCCGAATCCAGTACCTCGTTGACACTAGAATAGTTTGGACTAATCCCCCTCTCAAAATTATTGCTGATGGCGCTCTTCTATTTTTCATAACTTGCATTATTTTCTCCCTTGTAATGTTAACACTATTAATTAATATTGGTCGGTTTTTATGCACGTAATTACCGTAATAGTTTGTGATGGAAATTTCCTTAAATGCGATTAATCTTCGGGAAAAACTCAGCTTTCATTTGATAATCTTATGGATTCATAGTGGAAGGTTTTGTTTTGATAATGTCACTTAGAAATTATGTTTGTATCTATTTGTGCGACGGTTGACTGTGTTACCAAGGGTTGCCGTAAAATATGGCTGTTTTGGGATATGGGTAATTTATTTTAAATTAACCAAACATTAGTATTCTAGTGGAGGTTTGCAAATATTTAGTGTTATAAAAATTTGTTGATGACATTATTGTATACTCTTGTTGGACGGAACCCTCTTCTTCTCTCGCATGTTTGCTACTAGCCTGTAAGACTTTGACCCTTCTTGGATGATTGGAAAATCTTGTAGTTAATGGTCAAAACTAATATACTTGCTTTCGCCTCGAAACTTATGTTATGTGTATACTTTATTTGATTTCTAGTTTGAAACTCAATTATACATGGCTTTTTGTGTTAATTTTTGAAACCCGTGGTTCCCCTTTCTTGGGCCGATCAACTCTTGTTCTTTTAGAAATATATTAATTTAGTCTATGCGTTTGGTACCCTTGATAAATTTCTAGATGGTTGGTGTATATATCAGATTTTAATCTTGTAATTATGGTTTAATTACTTACTTGATGGGAATTCTGTTTTTTTTGCTAGATTAATTGTTTTCTCCTTATAGGGCCAAGGGCCATTCTCTTACGATTGCTATACTTTTGTTGCTTTTACTCCTAACTGAAGTACAAGGTCTCCTCCTTCTTTGATTGGCATGATAGAGAAATTATTATAACTTGATGTGTTGATAGTGTTTAGAGGTTTGACCCAATTCTTGTAATAAAGTGCTTCCTTTTTGTGGTATTGTTAGATAATAGTTATGGTGGTTTTGTGTAGCCTTATCTTGCTCAGTTCTCGTGAACTGACTCTTGTAAAAAATTTTCTGTAGATGGATTTTACGTGTAGATGAGGGATATATTTGTAGACTTTTGTCATCAATCTCAGTTGAGAAGATCCTTTGCTCGAAACCTTTTTATGTTGTTCAACTATTGTTAACGTCCAGTGGAAAGTTTAAAAGAGGATTACTGTCTTAGTATAAAGTATCGTAGACTTTGTCATCTAAACTTTGGAAACCTTGTATTGTTTGACCATCATTGAAATTATAATAAAATTTGGTTATTGTGTTGAGTGACTTTGTTGGAGTATCAGTATTTTAAGAATTAATGAAATCTTGTTTTGTTCTTGTAAGTGAGTGTTGCTACAACTTTGCCTTGAGAATAAATTTTGAGTTAAACCTTGCCATGAATTAGTAATAAAGTGTCATAAGTAAACTAACATGGGATTGTTTAATACTTCTGGAAGTTAAATTAAAAGTTGTATTCAAATAAAGTAACGTAGGGGTCACCAACTTGAGAGCAAGAAATTCTTTAAGTAAACAAGGGCAAGACTATCATTGTAGGTAAACTTTATAACATGATAACCCTGGCTCCTCTAGTGAACATTATTCCTTTTACGGTGAAATTTGTAAAATGACCCTAAGGTGAAATGAACTGTTAGTTGTTTGAAGATGATAAGATTTAATAAGCCAGGGAAAACAAATTGGAGACCTCACCATCCTTCTCACTTCCATTTGGAAAGTAAATTTTTACTCCTTGTTAATACTTTTAGCGAAGCCTA
This sequence comes from Taxus chinensis, assembly GCA_019776745.2. Classification (NCBI taxonomy): domain Eukaryota; kingdom Viridiplantae; phylum Streptophyta; class Pinopsida; order Cupressales; family Taxaceae; genus Taxus; species Taxus chinensis. Next base: position 494,829,369 of record CM034155.1, on the reverse strand, counting down.
AGTAAAGTTGTTGATAATTCTGGTTAAGAGCCCTAGCTTCAATTAAATACTGGTAATAACTAATGAGGTCCTAAAGATGTTTCATCTCGACCTTCTCCCTCTAACCCTTTTCCAAGGCACCTTGTATCTCTTCTCTTAAGTGTGTTGAACTTAAAACCATGTTGTCTTGTGGGCAAGAATGAATCTGAGTAGTGTTAGTGGTGATCAGATGGCCTTGTGGAATTTAAATACTCCCTTTTTCTTGATAAACGAATTAAGTAAATAAATGTCATAATAGAGAATATTTAAAGATAATTACTCAGTGTCAAAGGAATAAACTTAGCTTGGTAAGATGAATTGTACGAATCATATCTTGAGCCTCCTTGAAAACGTAACTAAGCTAAGAATTGCAAGATGTTATTTTAAAATAAATAACCCTCAAGAATATCTCATTGTGGTTGGCCCTAACTGTAAGTGTGTTTTGTGATTGGACTTCTATGTTGTCTTGCCAAAAAGAAAAAAAAATGTATTGTCCTTGATAGGTGTGAACGTTTCCGTGCTGCCTTTATGGCCATCCTTGTATCAAGTTGTTCACAATGTTAGTTGTATCCTTGGTGACGACATGTTGCATCATGTTATGTGTCAAGCAAGTCAAAAAAAAAGTTATCCTGTATTTCACTGTGTTGTTCGTGTGTGGAATTTTTGGGTCGTTACAAACAACTAGATATCCTAAAAGTCTAGTTAGGGCACAATTTGTTGAAGAGGATGAAGATATTATTTTGTTATTAAGTTGAATGACGGGGTTGGAAACTGTAAATGAATTCAAGGAATGGATGTGTACCTACATATGGATCCTTTTGGAAAGAAAAGGGAGCATCTACTTGGCTACTTTTATTGTAGAAACACTCTATAGGCACATGGTAACTTTGGCAGGAAAAATTGAGATGAGTGAAACTTCAGAGTTGGAATTCTACATGATGACCTACCTAATCTACAATGTTGCAGTGCATAAACATTTCCTAGGTTTGTTACCATGTGGTGATGTTATCTTTTGAAAGTGCACCCTGTAAAGAGATGGATGTAGGTGTTCTAAGCTTGCTCTGGATCTATCTCTTTCATAGATACAATGGAAACACCTTAGGTCTATGTGTATACCTATTGTTGAGGCGAGTCTCCGTTATCAAGGATGATTCGTTCTTGATGTATCCTAAACTATTATTTTTAGGTTTTGAGGGTAAAAAGATGATTGTATATGAATTGAAAACTGGGGTGATACACCAAAATTGATGGGGGCTTTGATTGAGTTCATGCACAAGTATATGAGAATAGATTTTGGATGCAAAAACCAACATTTTTCAGTAGAATATTAAGGCAGACACTTGATGTATTAAGGGAAAAATTCATAATAATATTGTTAAGATACACATGCACACTAATATCATGTAGAAATTACTAAATTTACAACAAGGTAGGATGATTAATTAGTGAATTTTACATTCATAAGGATTAATAAGAAATACAAAAGACTACAAATCATTGTAAAGGCATAATATAATTCTCATTCAAAGGGAAAAACTGGCAAAAATCTACTTCAGCACTCCTATGTCCAAAAATTCCTCCTTCGTGATTTTCTAATGCACACAATATATAAAAAAATTATTCATCCCACCATTCCTAAAAATAGACTTAAAATTGTACTCACCCACGAATCTATTTTTATCCTTTATCATGAATAAATAAAGGAATAAAAATAAGCATGCTAATATAATGAGGCATTAAAAGCCTTGTTTACAAAAATACAACTTAGTTGAATTGTTGTTGACTGTTCTATTTTTAATAAAGTTGGGTGAATAATTGACTAATAATAAACTTTTCTCGATGAGCAAGTCTTCTTCAATGCATGCAATCTCTGTCTTCTAGTTCTTGATGTGACATCTATTATTTTGATCCACTTGCCTCCTTGGATGTACATACAAAATAATATGTCCCTATGTGTGAGCAAAAATAAATCCTAAATTAGCAATACTTGGCAAAATATTCACCCATGTATCCATATTGTTGGGGACCACCTTTGGTTATGATGTAGACATCTGTTTCATCTTCTTATGGTCACATGAAGAATTACACTCCTTGACTTCATAGGGATCTCCATTGAACTTGGCACATATGACCTATCTCTTGGTTTATTCTAATATATGATAAGGTATTATTTAACTATGCTACTTTATTCAAACAATGATGGTGCCTTTGTGAAAATTTAGGTCACGGGACCCCTTTTGATTTGCACGGCATATATAATAATCATTGATTGATTATTTTTTTGAGTGACTACTTTATGGCATATAATTCGGTCCTCTTCATCACGTTACATTGACCCTTTGTTTTGAATTGACAACTCCTTGGCCTTATTGGGTATAAAATCATGACTTAGGATAACATGAGGGAATTTTAAAACTTTTCCATATAATATGGTCAACCACCTTTTGGATGTCATTACAAATAACATAGTGTTGTTTGAATTTTTTGATATTTTTATGTGGCATCATAGTTTAGACCTTAGAAGGTCAAGCAAACAATAATTATCAAATCATTGAGGTTGACCCCATCCTATGATGACTCAACCCTTCACATACTTGGTCAGTGGTTAAGCTTAACCCTGGTGGAGTTAGGGTTTGACCATCCTTTAACACCTGTTTTATTTTCAACATGTGGTTGAGTTTAGAAAAACCTTGAAAGGAATGATAAGAATATTGTTCCAAGCCGCGATCTCAGATGACAATAGCACACCACATTATATTTGCAAAGCAAAAGAGCTAAAATACCATATATGGAAATCCATCATAATCCATAATGCTCAATACATTACAATAGAATGACTTGAATTATTCAATAAGAAAGATGTACATATAGGAGGAGGGAAGTGCAACTACTACCTAAATCAGTGGTGAAGAACTCCCACTAACTATACTGGTAGTTAAGTTAACTCCAAAAGACTAGTAAGCTAACTCACATAACTGAGAAGCTAACTCTGAACACAAATAGTAAGCTAACTCCATACAACTAGTACACCTAAGAAAACTAACCCAATAAGTGTAGGGCTAACACAAGTGTAAGAATTATCCTAATAAATAAATAAAAGGATAAATAATAACCTACACTAACACCCTCCCGTAAGCATAGCTTAGGTGGGTGGAAAAGAAGGTGGGTCCAGTAACAAGGCCTGATGAGGTACCCACGTACAACAACTGGGAAAAATAGACACCACAAGGTATCCAAAACTAGTAATAACAAAGTAGAGAGAAAAATCCTAGTGTGAGATATCTTAAGAAGCTCGACTCCAAAAAATTGTACAATGCTGAAGAAGTGTGGTGCATACTATGGTCTGAATCCACTGCTCGATCATATAACTCAAAAACAACTGACACTGGGCTTCACCAGAATAGCTCCATGTAAGGAGACTGTCAATGGAGTGATGTCGAAAAGTGAAAAAAAACACTAAACATAATTTGATCAACTACTATAAATAGGTGTGCCATGATCCAAGAAAAACCAAGGCAACAAGGCAAGGACATGAGATCCAAATAAATAGGACTGCTATGATCTAAGAAAAATCCAAGTTAACAAGGCAAGGGCATGAAACCCGAAGAAGAAGTATCAACACCACACCCTCCCATACTACATAATGGGTAGAGTGACACCACAGATTTGTATGAGTTGTCAAAATCAACTACTCAAACACTGAAAAACTAACACTGGGCTTCACCAGAATAGCTCCCCCAAAAGAGAGACTGTCAACATGCCAAAAAAAGTGTCAAAAATACAGATCCAAAATATCTCAACAAACAAGAGAGATATAAATGTATACACCCATAGATACAAGAATGCAACACCCAAAATTTTAGGATGTCGGGTTCAATCGAAAATGCATCCACAAGTGATCATAACACCCTCCCGAATTTGACGCTTTATAATTGAGTGCATGTTAATATTACAAGAGTACAAGTACCTTTTACATTTGAAATATGTGTATAAAAATGTCACCAATGCGTAGATCTTGAAAAAATACACAATTTCAAAACAAAGATCACCTTAATCCGAGCTATGTATCAAAATTTATGAGCTCTACAAAGTTTTGCTATTAAAATAATATTTTAATGCTGATCTTTTTAAGAGATAGACGTGACACCCTAATGTCCAAAGGGTAAAAGAGTGCATCCACACGATACATGCTTGTGACCAAAGGATAAAAGCTTGTGCCCAAAACCTAAAATGTCCAGAGAGTAAATCATTGCATCCAGAGGGTACACGCTTATATCCAATGGATAAAAGAATGCACCTAGAGGGTACAGATCTACGTCTAGTGGATAAAAGATTGCATCCAAAACCGAAATACCCAGAGGGTAAAAGAATGCATCTGGAAGGTACACGCTTATATCCAACGGATAAAAGAATGCACCCATAGGGTACATATCTATGTCTAGTGGATAAAAGACTGCATCCAAAACCGAAATACTTAGAGGGTAAAAGAATGCATCTGGAAGGTACACACTTATATCCAATGGTTAAAAGAATGCACCCATACGGTACAGATCTACATCTAGTGGATAAAAGACTGCATCCAAAACCGAAATACCAAGAGGGTAAAAGAATGCATCCAGAAGGTACATGCTTATATCCAATGGATAAAATAATGCATCTAGAGGGTACATATATTTTTCTAATGGATAAAAGAATGCATCCAAAACCAAAATACCTAGAGGGTAAAAGAATGCATCGAGAAGGTACACGCTTATATCCAATGGATAAAAGAATGCATATAGAGGGTGTAGATCTGTGTCTAATGGATAAAAGACTGCATCCGAAACTGAAATACCCAGAGGGTAAAAGAATGCATTCAGAAGGTACACGCTTATATCCAATGGATAAAAGAATGCACCCAGATTTGACTGTCTCAAAACGTGGTCAAGTTTACAGTCGATTCTAGGGTTTTGGCACCTTCCAAATCCAATTCCACACTCCATTTTGCATAAAATGCATGTTACAAAAAATTTCTAAGAAATTCCATATACATGAAAAAAAACCCTTGCTTGTAAAGAAAAACTTACTAGATGTCTACATCATCTATTGCTCTGATACCATGAAAGGAACGATAAGGATATTGTTCCAAGTCGTGATCTCAGATGACAATAGCACACCACATTAGATTTGTAACTAAAATACCATATATGGAAACCCATCATAATCCATAATGCTCAATACATTACAATAGAATGACTTGAATTATTCAATAAGAAAGATGTACATATAGGAGGAGGGAAGTGCAACTACTACCTAAATCAGTGGTGAAGAACCCCCACTAACTAATACTGTAGTTAAGTTAACTCCAAAAGACTAGTAAGCTAACTCCACATAACTGAGAGGCTAACTCAACACAACTAGTAAGCTAACTCCACACAACTAGTACACCTAAGCAAGGTAACCCAACAAGTGTAGGGATAACACAAGTGTAAGAATTATCCTGATAAATAAATAAAAGGATAAATATAATAACATACAATAACAAACTCTCTGGTAATCCTGTGGTTGGCATTGGAGCTGATGATTTTGTTTTGGACCATCGATCTGGTACTATTATGTCTTAGCCATTTGATCTGTACTTTTTCCTCTGCTGGAGTTAGGGTTTTCCTGTGGTATATAATTAGAGTTTGTTGGAAATTGGCGAGCGTGAATGATGGCCATTGATCTTTGTCCTTGATGATCTCGCATCATGGATCTATAGCTTGGTGGTTGGTTTGTGTTATCATCTGATAACGTCAATTTTACATGTTTAATTTGGTAACGTTGATCATCTACACCTAGGTTGATTTGGATTCAAATTGGTTAAGTTGTGAAACATGCTTATTTATAACATGAAATTTGATCATTTCTCGTGCATCTCCTTTCTAGAGGGTGAATCCATGACAAATTTTCCTCAGGATTTCCATTTCTCTATGAATACGAGATCGAAAACACTCTACAAAAATGGTTCTGTGGTTCTCTATGTGTTTGAGCTTTTGTGCCACCATTTTCACGTGATGAAGCTTTGTTTAAAATGGTGGCCGCCATGATTTTGATCTCGATCTCACCTTGAATATTTTATTGAGCTTATGAGAGCTCCTATGGGCATATCACTCTGCTATGTTAAGGTCTGTAAACTAGGTTTTCAGAGGCTTGTCCTTTCAGTAATGGACCTGATTCATTATTATTTTCTCCATCAAATGAGTAATATGATTGATTTATGATCCTCTGTTGAACTGGGAAAATGAAATCTGGACTGTATGGTTGTTCTGCTTGAAATTGTCATGGAAGAAGGTAAGCTTCTTGTTCTTTTAACTCTAATGTCTTTGTTTTTTTGTTCTTCCATATTTTGGTCTCTATATTTATAATGAAAGGAAAACCCATTACAGGGTTACTTGTATTCCATTATTGCTCCTTTTCACATGAGTTTGAGTCCGTGTAATGGAGAATTTGTATTCGACCTAGATTTGAGCCTTTGCTAATGCCATTTTTGTTTTAGAATCTTGGTAAAAAATCTACACTTAATTGAAAAGAACTATAGAATTTCGGGTGTCATTTTAGATCTTTTCTGTATGGCTTCAATTTCTCTATGTTCACATTTAAGAAACCCTTATTCTTTCTTGACCTCTCTGTTTATTCTTAATATTATAAGCTTATGATGCTTTGAGTTACTGATTGGACGCCACAAGGTTTTCAAGTTGGGCCCTTTGGATGTAATTACTTGGATTTTTCTTGGGTCTATCATTTTACGACCATGTTAATATTAAAAGATCTAAAGTCGTCAGTATTTTTGACTGGTTATACCTTTTCATATATGTGGCTCGAAATCATTATTGATATCTAACATTGTATAAATCTTCATAATTTTTCATCCATGGTTTTAAGTCAAATTTGGGTCATGTTTCCTTTCTTCTAGGGATGTTGTATCGAGCCTAAAATTGCTCTTAAGAGAAAATGTCCATTTATCAAGTTGGGTGAATTCGTTGTCCATTTCTCTTGTGGTCATATGTGAAGTTGACTCTCATGCAATAGCACCCTTTTTTCCACTATAAAAATACTCAAGCTTGTTGGTATCTTCCATTTCGACCTCCTAGTTGGGTTTCATCATACTTAGATACTAACCAATCTGTACACCTGGGCCATGATTCTTGTTATGTGTTTTATGCCATGTCTCCATATGTTTAGGAATTTAATGAGATGAGGGTTGCGTTCTTCTGATCTTGAAAATTATAACCCTGGGTGCCTTACCTCTAATCCATTGTGAAAGCCTTGAGCTTGGTTTTTATTGCTTATTTCAAAAAAATGATTATGAAAGTTTTTTTTTCTACTTTGACCCAATCTGGGCCATTCTAGTCATTACCATTAATGAATTCCATCAATCTTGTTGTTATTGTTATGTGTTTGTCTTTAAAGATATTATTCATGACCTAGAGTCATGGTGACAACCTTTTGAGATGAAGGAGCTACTCCCTTGGTGATTTGCAATCACTTGCACTATTGAACTGGGAAAACAAACTCTGAAAAATGAACTTTGGAAGTGTAATGCCGATATTTGCAACTCAATTACAAAAAACTATCCGATAAAAAAATTGGGATAAGTTTTTTTTTTTCAAACAAAAGGAAATATACTTACTCGCGCTAAATTCTAAAATTCTCATTAGTAAAAACTTACCAGGTTTAAAAATACTTAAACCACCCAACCAAAAAAATGACAATATAAAAAACAAAAAAATCATAAACCTCAAAGTCGTTATTTTTTTTTAACCAATTTCTATTATTATTTTGGTAAAAGAAACCAACCCTATCAAACTTATTTAAACACTCAAATATTAAAATCTTTCCCAAAATATACCCTTTATAACTTTTAATATTTTATTGTCCCTAAAAATGATTTGATCTTTTTAGTATCAATGAAGCCCATTATCTTCTTTACCAATGTAGAGGAGGGTAAGATTTATTTAACCATTAAAATTAAAACTTATTCAAACCTAAGGTATGAAAAGTTTCAATAGTCATTTGATTCTTTTAATCTTAGCCATATGATTTCATGTGCCCTAACTTCTTTTATTCTTTATTTTCTTTGGGAATGCTATTCTCTTTTATTTTATTATTATTTTCTTCACTACAGGTCAACTACCTTGGTTGAAAGGGGAGATTTTATTGATTCACTTCAACTGAGGGCGGCCATGAATTCAGATTCTTTGTGCTCATTGATTACATGGGGTTGATTTATTATTAATTTTTTGATGTCTACTAGTAGAGGAGGCCCAATCTGAAGAGGGTTTTCTATTTTTTATTTATTTTTAGATTTTACAAGAAGAGGGTTTTCATATCTCCTTCATATTTTTTTAATTTTTTTTTAACAAGGGTTGTTTCCAAGCGGTGGCCATGGAAGAGAAACATTTTATTTTATTTTTTGTATCCTCCCAACAAGGGTGGTGATGGAAGAGGAACTCCATTTATTATTTTGTTGCATGGAGGAGGTTCTGACATTTGGATGGCCCCAAAGAAAAATATGATTTTAAAAAAAAATTGAACCGTTCCATTGTTACAGTGCTACCTAATGGGGTGGCTATGGATAGAAGGTTTTCAAGTTTGTTTCTGTGATTATTATATATTGACTGCACTACACAGATCGTAGTATTTTAATACCAGTTCCATTTATCATTTTCTCTTTTTTTAAACACACGTTTTACCTTATAATTTTATTTTTTTTTCCAGTTAAATTGATATAAAATCAGAATGTTCTACTATGAAAATACATATACTTTTGTTTAATTTAAAACTCAAAAATTATTTTGAAAAGTGTAAATAACATTATTTTCTTTGATATTGACTACATAAATACTAGCTCAATAAACAAGATAAATGCACCTATCATACAACAAAATAGACTTGCCCTTTACATTTTCTAAAAAGACAGGTGAAACCATTTATATTTTATATATACATATATTATTTTTGGAATAAAGAGATCTTTTTTTTTATTTCATACATTATCCCATGTAAATTAATACTAAACCCAAAATTTATTTAGAATTTACACACAAGTTTGATGATAACATTATAGTATTTTGTAAAACAATAAACCTAATATTTAAGATAATTTGCAAAACAACACAACTGAACCTTAGGATCATTTGAAAAATAATATAGTTCTTTTCTTATTCAATCTCGTCCCAAATACATTTTCAAAATAAAATCCCAAAGAACTAGTTTATTTCATTTTCTTAGCCACAATAAATTTCAACAAGAAAAGTAATTTTTGTATACTTACATAAAATGAAGTAGACTTCTTTAGATTTCAAACCACATAAGAATACAATGACTATATACACCTCCAAATCCAAAACAAGCTTCCTTACATTATTTCAAGGAAACAAAACAAGGCTCATTAACAACTACACATCTATATTTCATTTTGTTAGGTGTATAAACATACAACAATACTAGAATGAAGATTTATTTCCACATAGAGAAGCAAAGTGCAATATAACTATGTTCCATATAAGGAAGAGGGTGTTTCTACTCCAATATAGTATAACCAATGTTTTCAAACCCAACAAAATTTCCACTCAAGAAGAGATTAAAATGTCACTAAATTCTTCAATAAACAAGAGTATCCCCACAACTTTTCCTTTTGAAAACAATTTTCAACAACAAGCTCCATAACAAGAATAGGAGACATTACAACAATTAGACATCCAACTTACAAAAGGCCAACTTTCCTTTACAAGAAGGTAGTTCCATTCAACCCTTACAAGTGCAAAACTACAAGTTCTTTCCAAGAATATGAACTCTTAACAATAGTCATAACATTATTTGCAAAAACCATCAAGTATCCAAATGATGAAGAAAGCTACCCAAATGTTGGGAACATTATAACAAAGTCTTCATTCTTCTCCAACAATTCTCAAGCAAAGGAACCTTCATGCTTTTTTTTTTTTTACTTCAAAGGATCTTCAAACAAGAGGAGAAAGGCCCGATTTAGCACCCAACCTATAGGCATCATTACATGTCTTTCAAAAGGTTGGAAGACATGCTAGCCTCCCCCAAGCCCATGGGAGAGAGAGATAACTTTCACAAATGTGCACAAGATTTATGGAGACAAACAAAAAACACATTCACATAAAATACAAAACCATACATTAAAGAAACACAACATTTATCAACCAAAAGAAAAGATGAGAAAACCATATTCCTCCTAAAAATGGGGAAGAGTGGATGAGACATCTAAATTTCCAAAGAATGTGGTCCAACCATAGGATGCACACTTACAAGATTCTTCAAAAAATTTCCTTATCCCTCAAGGATAACAAACCCACCTTATTGATCCACCCATTCACCTAAAATCCTTCTTGGGAGGATTTTCAAATCCATTTGTTTTCCTCTCCAAGGATAGGGAAGGGGGGGTTCAAACCATATGAACCACCTTCCCCACCTCAAACCATATGAAGGGAAATAAAAGAACCAACATGGCTTGTCCATCAAGTCATGAGGTTTAAGAGGGAAAATCTCTCCCTCTTCCCCTATAAAGTTCCAAAATCCATCAAGCCATATGATGGATGGAGAAAATAGAAAATAACCCATCAAGTAAACCATTTAACACATGCAACAAAACAATACTCCAACTATAAGAAAAAATACATCTAATATGCCAATTTACATAACATAAGATCAAGGAGCCTACCTCCACAAGCTCTCGAAGACTCAAAGATTTTCCCAAACCCTTGTCCAAGCAAATCTCCCACTTCCAAAATTCTCCAGGCACCAAAACAAAAGCCAAAAGAACAAAAAAATGGTGCCCATTCTCCCACATGAGGGAGTATATGAATAAAAACAAATAAATTTCCTCACCAATGAGGGGGTGACATATGTCACCCGTCTCTTCCCTCCAAGTCAAAGATTCCCTAAATTAAAAAAAATATAAACTCACTTTTAAACACCCTTCTCCCGAATTGCCCAAAAATAAAAATAGACAAGTTAGTGCAACTTTTCACACACACATATTCCAATCCATCTTACATTGATGATGACAAAAGAGAGGCTAAATGGGAGGGAAACTCCCTCCATGCCTTGGAATTAAGTCCCCCTACCTAATCGGTAGGGTCCAAGGGCCTATTTTCATGCTAAGCAAACTCTTAAAACTAAAAGGGTCACTTAAAGTGCCATAAATAGCCCAAATTCAGGTTTGGCACATTTGGGAACAAATGTAGAGGATGTGGGGCCCACTCAAGGGTTCACATGTGATAGGACCATTGAGTCAAGTTGGGACCATTAAGTTGGGACCATCCTCTCTAATTAACCCACACTTACCCAAATACAAATCTTAATGCAAGTTGGGACCATTAAGTCCCCAAACCCAATTCACTTAACAAAATGAACACTTTAAACATAATTAATTTTACCTAAGATACAACATTACAAATGAGGGTCACTCATGGTGCCCAAATAATAAAACCATACACTAAGGCCTCATACAATTAACATGGTTAGGACTTAGCCCCGTGGACCGCTTGTGCACAATTTACGTAGCCACCCTGAAACCCATGTTCTCCTATGACCTGTCACCTACACACTCAATACACACATTAAACACATCTGTCCAATACAAGTGTAAACCAACTACTGAATAAACGATCAAGTCTAAACATGTAAATTTATGATATCACAACATCACATGGAATCATAAATGTGAAACATGCACAATCTCACACAATTTGTCATATGTATGTTAGCCATCATAATACATATAAATGTCATATAACCATGTCATCATATGTCCTCATTAATAATTGAATATTCTATAGCATCAAGACATGTGACTAAACTATGTATCCATCATATATCAATTAATCTCGAATATCATAGCAATAAGTTAGTATCCCCAACATCTAATAAAATGTGCCAACATACAAATCAAAGCTAACTTAGTGCTATGAGCCTAAATAACCACACATGTCCATGAAGGTCAAATAACATAACATAATGTCCAAAATATGTCAAAACTCTTGTCAAATCATAACTATGAGTAAGGACGTCCACAAATAACTGAGGCTAGAAAATGCGGGCACTACATCCTCCTCTCCTAAAATTAGACTTCCTCCTAGAAGTCACTAGGTGGGATAGGGATATGACCTCAGGAGGTATCACATCGTATCATGCGGTTATTTGTCACAATAAGTATGTCCCACCAATTCAAACTTGGTCAAGTACTAAGTGTTTCTCTTACTTAGATCAATTTAATTAAAGGAAGTTATATCTTCCAAGGAAACTATTATCAACATCATTGTCTAAAACCTCTAAATGATCACACGTAGTGTCTGTCCAACATTAAGGTCACTTTAAAGGAACTACATTATTGTATTTTAATTTGTCTTCACAAACGTGTCTCATCAAATAAAACATGGTCCAAGGTCAAGTGTATTTTTCAATTAGGAGAATTTTAATCAAGGATAATGGTAGCTTCCAAACTGAATTTATTTACTTCAACGTCTAACCTTCCTATAGGGTCCAAATAAGAGGATGTACAACATAAGGTCTAAATTTAAAGGAAAATAGTGATGGGTGGTATAAGAGAACATAAATGTTTTTCTAAAAGGGTTATCAAGGTTTTCATACTAGTTGCGTACGAGTCCACTTAAGGAAACTATCGAAGGTGTCATAAATACCACACAATAAGAGATAAAAAAAGTTTCCAAGTTACATGTGGTTTCATCTCCTAGCTCATCACTACTTTAGATTTTGAAAAAAAAAGTGGTTCATGAGTCTCTCCAATAATGACTATAACATCTACATTACTCATTAAGGTCAAGGACGAAGATTCACATAATACCACACATAATTAAAGGTGTTGGCTTAATTTGACCATTATTTTTATGTTCACAAAATGATAGTATTAAAAAGTTGTGGGTGAAATATATAGTCAACCACTAGGTTAGGATTGGTTTTCTAGTTTGGTTTTCAAAGTTTCATAGCATGTACCATTTTCTAGAACATTTTAATTTTGGTTCAAGGTTTGCTTTAGAAATCTCATAAACAATAATTGAATTTATCATTGTTTAAAAATTTTATATCAGTTCTCACTATGACAAAGCAATTTTTGAACTCCCTACATCCCCACAAAGCCACATTTAACTTACTGACAACAACAAACTTTCAATTCAATAAGACATTAAAATTTGTACCTAAGTTTACTATAACTAAATACTATAATCAAGGGAAAACAAGAATGAGTTATGCAAAAAGAATCCGTTTAAAGTGAATGCTTCTCGAACCTATCCAAATACTAGGCAATTATAATTTTGACGGAATACAATTAGTTTATGTATACCTTCCTCAAAATTACAAGAGATCAACACATGTTTTCCTTTAAGGAAAGGTATAGTCTAATGTTCCCCAAGATATGGAACTTATGTTAACTTTTACTTAACAATTATTTGGTCATAAATGGGCCATTGTGTTGCTAGAGATAGATATGTATACACTTCATCAACTAGAGGGTAAATTCATTTTACACCAATAAATTTAAATTTTGCCACCCTTTCGAGTGGTAAAAACAAATGGGGCCATGTTTTAAAAGAGTACCATAGAACAATTCCAAATTTACATTTCTTAACTAGTGTTTTATACTGATTACAAAGGACACCTCCACCCAAGGTAGGTGGAAATAATAGTTAATCATTATTCTTAGTTCTTACAATAAGGGTTCACATCATTTATCTTATAATAAGCTACTAAGATTTTTCTAATGTGAAAGAAATCTTATTAAAGAGTCTCCTAAGAGATAGGTACCCAAAGGCATATCTAATTTGTGAGATCATCACAATCATTCTATTATTTGTATTACTTCTTCACCTTGATCTTAGGAAAGAAAACACAATGTATAAGTTAATTACATAAGATCGACCATTTAGTGTGTAACCATATTATATGAATATCACAAAACTAAAATTCATAAACATTCTTATTCCATTTGAAGTAATAGCTTTATGATCACCTCAATTTTAACTTATTTTTTGGGTAACAATGATAACATTGTTGTCCAACCAAGGTTGTTTAATAGCATATTCGACGATTTTTCCAAATTACATAAAATTACATGTTTCTATTGTTGTTTATAAGGTATATGTACACAATTGTGCTTATAGATTTTTATTTATATATGTATATATTCATATATATTTTTGTGGATTACTAAAAATTACATTCACCATCATTGGACCATATTACATTGTAATATCATGGTCAACACCATCGTTGGTACACCATAATGCCTAACCAAGAAATTATTCAACACGAATTCATTTTATTTTATTTTCTTTCTGAGAGAGAGATAATGAAAGATCTATGAACAGATTCGAGATAATTGTTATTATTATATATATATATATATATATATATATATTTGCATAATCATGGTTCTTCTAAGTCCACGAGTTAAGTTAGAAAGAGGGTGATTCCCTGATTTCCATACATAAGTATTTGTGTTATAAACATGATTAACTCAAAACATGTTAATCAATTTGAGGAGGTTTATAATCACACATGTACTTACTAAGGTAAAATGTTTTAACCAAGTTACATTGCAACAAAACCTAGTAAGTGGTTATAGTATGAAAAAATAGGTTTATCGAGCTCAAGAAGGATTAAATTAACTAGATCATTACCGAAGCTAACTCTAAATGTTACACTGAGAGCTTTGATGAGAATTTGAATTTGTGAAAACTAGATTCATTTTATAATAGCACAATGTATTCTTACGTTACGAGAAGAGGATAAACTAGCTGTGAAGTATTACTTCGAGCAACACCATCGTATAATAAGAGACACTAACTTTCCTTTCCCCTTATCATTTATTGTTCAGAGACAAGTTAGTGGAGTTTACGTTAGCAAACATTTTCATCCAATTGTACTTAATTTAAAATTACAATTTTGAAAGGGAAACAACAAGATCATAAGGTCATTTGGTAAATTCCTTATAAAAAGGGTTATAAAATTAAGATTAGTAACGTAACAAGAGGGTTAGAAATTATTCCAATTTCATAATAATGAAATTTCAAGACATGGAAGGATTATTTTATCTTATTGGGTGGTTCTATACAAGCTACAATTATTTATTTTATACCCATACCAAAAGGGTTTTATTAGGTTTAAAAGTGATGCTCCTAACATGGTGGTTAAGATTCCCAAGAAACAATGGATCACTAGAAGAGGAAGCAACTAACCAAACACGTTAAATCTAGTCCTTATATCAAGGTAATAATTCTGCATCCTTATGTTTTCCCTACAGCTTAACTCCAAAACTAACAACCATACCTTTTTTGATGTCTAGAAATACCTACCTAAACCAAGGTCGTTAGCAACCAGAAATGTCTCGTGGCACACAAATTTTCAAGGTTGTAATATTCAACCATGTAAGACAACAAGATACTCATAATATATAAACTTACACACTTCAAAGGTGCCCTAAGAAGTCTAACAATTTATTAAGACCTAGTTCTCATGTTCTACGACCTTACGAAAATGGCTAAAAAAAGGGCCTACAAAACTAGTACCTAATACCCAAATGGTAAAACAAATGCTTCCGGTTAATTTTCTATTATATAGAGAGTCAACCAAGACATACAAATCTTTAAACTAGTGAGTAAAGCTTGAACTGGAAGCACCTTCTTGGAGCCAACTATTACAGTTTCGCTATTGCATTTCAGAAGATTTTTAGTGAAACTGGATACAAAATGGGTCTTGAAAACAAGTGATCCCAACTCAAAAATTATTTCTATCAACTCGCATCGATACCATTATATATCGATAATCCGACGTACTTAAAAAAATGAAAAACAAGTAATGAGAACTCTAGTTATGACCTAATTTTTGGAGCTAAGTAACGTTGTTGACAAGTTCATGTTTTGTGCCAAACGACTAGAGGCCTCTTAAGCATGCTTGGAAAAATAACTACCCATTCTTCTTTCTTGAATATAATTTCCGCATCCAATGGACATGTAGAAAAATTAAATGTTAGGAGTCGTAGATTTTAATTTCCTACTAAAGCTCCCTAAACTACATGTCCAAATCGAAATGAATTTTTCTAAATTTAAGTTGTTGTCCTTAACAACAATGTGATTAAACGAGGTCAAAATTATTTTAACTACATGATCAAATGATCTTATAAGTTGGGTTTAAAATTTGTTGTGACTTCCCATGTAACTGCAAAACATGATCGTCCAAATCGATCACCACTATGGGAGCCAAGGGGCCATTTTGCACACTATTTAATGATGACAATTTATTAACTTGTACCAATAGTTTTAAACAAATTAAGTGATAAAAAGAATTGTGTACCAATCGCCACCTATTGTGTTAGTAGACATATTTCTCCCATGCAGTTAATCGAGAGATGCTTTGATCAATGGAACGGTTTAGAAGAAACATTTTAATTATTTTTCGTTTAATGTTATTCAAGCATTAATAACTAGTTTATTATTTTACCTAGAGAATCCGCATGTGTGAACCTCGCTCTGATACCAAATTTAATTCCCGATATTCGCAACTGAAAATAAAAACAACTATCCAATAAAAAAATTGGATATGTTTTTTTTTTCAAACAAAAGGAACTATACTTACTCACGCCAAATTCTAAAATTGTCGTTGGTAAAAACTTACCAGGTTTAAAAAAACTTCAACCACGCAACCAAAAAAAAATGACAATGAAAAAACAAAATAAATCATAAACCTAAAAGTCGTTATTTTTTTCAACCAATATTTATTATTATTTTTTAAAAAAAAACCTACCGTATTTAAACTTATTTAAACACTCAAATATTAAAATCTTTCCCAAAATATACCCTTTATAACTTTTAATATTTTACTCCCCCTCAAAAGTGATTCGCATCTTTATTAGTATTAATGAATCAAATTATCTTCTTTTGCCAACGTAGAGGAGGGGAAAGATTTATTTATCCATTAAAATTAAACTTATTCAAACCTAAGGTAAACAAAAGTTAAAATAGTCGTTTGAGTTATTTTAATCTTAGCCATAGGATTTCATGTGCCCTAACTTCTCTTTTATTCTTTATTTTCTTTGGGAATGTTTATCTCTTTTATTTTATTTTTGTTTTCTTCATTGCAGGTCGACTACCTTTGTTGAATGGGGAGATTTTATAGATTCACTTCAACTGAGGGTGGCCGTGAATTCAGCTTCTTTTGTGCTCATTGATTACGTGAAAAGAAAAGAAAAAGATTTATTGTTAATTTTTTTATGTTCTAATAATGGATTATACTAGCCCAATTTGAAGAGGGTTTTCTGATTTTTATTTATTTTTAGATTTTGCAAGAAGAGGGTTTTCATCTTTCCTGCTGATTTTTGAATTTTTTTTAGCAACGGTTGTTTCCAGGCGGTGGCCATGGAAGATCAACATTTTATTTTATTTTTTCGTATCCTCCCAACAGGGGTAGCCATGGAGGAGGAAATCCATTTATTCTTTAGTTGTAGGGCGGAGGTTCTTACATTTGGATGACCCTAAAGAAAAATCTGATTGTTTTTTAGAAAACTGAACCATTCCATTGTTGCAGTGCTCGCTAGTGGGGTGGGCATGGATAGAAAGTTTTTAGTTCTATTTATGTGATTATTATATATTTACTACACTATGTAGATCGTAGTATTTTAATTCCAGTTCCATTTATCATTTTCTCTTTTTTTTTAACACATGTTTTACCTTTTAATTGTTTTTGGTTTTCCAGTTTTGATATAAAGTCTGAATATGCTACTATGAAAATACATATATTTTTGTTTAATTTAAAACTCACAACATAAATAACTTATTTTGAAAAGTGTAAATAACATTATTTTCTTTGATTTTGACTACATAAATACTAGCTCAATAAACAAGATAAATGCACCTATCATATGACAGAATAGGCTTGCCATTTACATTTTATACTAAGAAAGGAGATTCAAAGGCATGTTTATATTTTATATATACAAAAATTATTTTTGGAATAAAGAGATCACTCTTTTTTATTTCATACATTATCCCATGTAAATTAATGTTGAACCCAACATTTATTTATAATTTACACACAAGATTGATGATAACATTATATTATTTTGCACAACAATAAAGCTAATATTTAAGATAATTTTCAAAACAACATAGTTGAACCTTAGGATCATTTTCAAAATAATATAGTTCTTTTCTTAGTCAATCTCGTTGCAAATAAATTTTCAAAATAAAATCCCAAAGAACTAATTTATTTCCTTTTCTTGCCCACAATAAATTTCAACAAGAAAAGTAATTTTTTTATACTTATATAAAATGAAGTAGACTTCTTTGGATTTCAAACCATATAAGAATAAAATGACTATATACACTTCCAAATCCAAAACAAGCTTCCTTGCATTATTTAAAGGAAACAAAACAAGGCTCATTAACAACTACACATCTATCTTTGGGACGCTTGTTAGGTGTATAAACATACAACAATACTAGAATGAAGATTTATTTCCACATAGAGAAGAAATATGCAATATAACTATGTTCCCTATAAGCAAGAGTGTATTTCTACTCCAATATGGTATAACCAAGATTTGGAAACAGAACAAAATTTCCACTTAAGAAGAGATTCAAACATCACTAAATTCTTCAATAAACAAGAGTATCCCCACAAATTTTCCTTGTGAAAGAAATTTTCAACAACAATCTTCATAATAATAATAGGATACATTACAACTTGGAAGTAGACATCCAACTTCCAAAAGGACAACATTACTCTCACAAGAAGGTAGTTCCATTTAACCCTTAAAACTGCAAAGACTATCAATTGATTCTTTACAAGAATTGATAAACATCTTAACAATAGTCATAACATTATTTGCAAAAACCATCAAACCCCTCGTATCCAAATGATGAATAATGCTACCCGAAATGTTGGGAAAATTATAGACAAAGTATTAAGAATTCTTCTCCAACAATTCTTCAAGCAAAGGAATCTTCATGCTTTTTTTTTTTACTTCAAAGGATCTTCAAACAAGAGGAGAAAGGCCTGATTTAGCACCCAACCTATAGGCATCATTACATGCCTATCCAAAGGTTAGAAGACATGCTAGCCTCCCCCAAGCCCATGGGAGAGAGAGTTAGCTTCCACAAATGTGCACAAGATTTAGGGAGAAATAAACAATCAACACATTCACATACAAGGGCAATCCATATATAGAAGAAACACAAAATTTTCCAATCAAACGAAAAAAAGGAGAAATCCATATTCCTCCTCCATAATGGGGAAGAGTGGATGATACATCAAAATTGCCAAAGAGTGTGGTCCAACTATTTGATGCACACTAACAATATTCTTAACAAAACCTTCTTATCCCTTCAAGATAACAAAAATACCTTATTTTTCCACCCATTCATCTAAAATACTCCTTAGGAGGATTTTCAAACCTATTCGGTTTCCTCTCCAAGGATGGGGAAGGGGGGGTTCAAACTATATGAACCACCTTGCCCACCTCAAACCATATGAAGGGAAATTAAAGAACCAACATGGCTTGCCCTTCAAGCCATGAAGTTTAAGAGGTAAAATCCCTCCCTCATCCCCTATAAATCTCCAAAATCCATCAAGCCATATGATGGATGGAGATAATAGTAAATAACTCATCAAGTAAACCATTCAGCGCATGCAACAAAATATTACTTCAACCATAATCAAAACTACATCTAACATGCCAATTTACATAACATAAGATCAAGGGGCCTACCTCCAAGAGCTCTCCAAAATTCAAAGCTTTTCACCAATCCATTTTTCAAGAAAAGCTCCCACTTCCAAAATTTTCCAAGCACCAAAACAAAAGCCAAAAGAACAAAAAAATGGGTCCCTATTCTCCCACATGAGGGAGTATATGAATAAAAACAAATAAATTTCCTCACCAATGAGGGGGTAACATGTGTCACCCCTCTCTTCCCTCCAAGTCAAAGTTTCCCTAAATAAAAGTAAGAAAAGATAAACTCACTTTTAAACACCATTTTTAGAAATTTCCTAAAAAGAAAAAGAGACAAGTTAGTGACACTTTTCACACACACATATTCCAATCCATCTTACATGGATGGCGAAAAAAGAGTGGCTAAATGGGAGGGAAACTCCCTTCATGCCTTGGAATTAAGCCCCCTACGTAATAGGTAGGATCCAAGGGTATATTTTCATGCTAAGTGAACTCCCAAAACTAAAAAGGTTCACTTAAAGTGCCATAAATAACCCAATTTCGGGTTTAGCACATTTGGGCGCAAGTGTAGAGGATGTGGGGCCCACTCAAGGGTGGACATGTGACCCTAATCCTCTCTTATTAACAAACATTTACCCAAATATAAAACTTAATGCAAGTGGGTACCTTTAAGTCCCCAAGTCTGGTTTACTTAACGAAAATAAACATCCTAAATAAAATTAATTTTACATGATATACAACATTAAAATTAAGGGTCACTCATGGTGCCCGACAACACAATTCAAAGTATAAGGCCTCATAAAATTAACATGGTTAGGGCTTATCCCTATGGGCTACCTATGCACAATTTGTGTAGCCACCCTGAAACCCACGTTCTCCTATTACCTCTCACCTGCACACTCAATACACACATTAACACATCTTTTCAATACAAGTGTAAACCAACTATTCAATAAATGATTAAGTCTAAATATGCAAATTTATGATATCACAACATCAAATGGAATCGTAAATGTGAAGCATGCACAATCTCACACAATTTGTCATATTTTAGCTATCGTAATACATATAGATGTCATATAACAATGTCGTCATGTATCCTCATCAATAGTAAATATTCTATAGCCTCAAGACATGTGACTAAACTATGTATCCATCATATATCAATTTATCCTGAATATCATAACAATAAATTAGTATCCCTAACATCTAATAAAATGTTCCAACATACAAATCAAGGGTAACTTGGTGATATGTGCCTGAATAACCACACATTTCCATGAAGGTCAAATAACATAACATAATGTCCAAAATATGTCCAAAATCTTGTCGAATCATAACTATGAGTAAGGACGTCCACAAATAACTGAGGCTGGAAAATGTGGGCACTACAAAATGTATGGTTTATCTGTTTGAAATCATCATGGAAGAAGGTAAGTTTCTTGTTATTTTAACTGTAATGACTTTGTTTTTGTACTCTTTCATATTTCGGCCTCTATATTTATAATGAAAGGAAAACCCCTTGTGGGTTACTTTCATTCCATTATTGCTCCTTTTCACACAAGTTTGAGTCTGGTAATGGAGAATTTATATTTGACCCATATTTGAGCCTTTTCTAATGCAATTTTTGATCTAGAATATTGGTAAATAATCTACCCTTAATCGAAAAGAACTATAGAATTTTGGGTGTTGTTTCAGATCTTGGCTTGTATGGCTTCATTTTCTCTGTGTTCGCATTTAAGAAACCCTTACTCTTTATTGAGATCTCTGTTTATTTCTTTTGTTATAATATTTTTATGCTTCGAGCTACTAAGTGTCCGCCATAAGGGTTTTCAATTTGGGCCTTTTTGATGGAATTACTTATCTTTTTCTTAGCTCTATCGTTTTTGCGACCATGTTACCATTAAATATCTTGATTTGTCATTATTTTCGACTGGTTTTAGCTTTTCATATATGTGGCCTAAAATCATTATTGATATCTTACATTGTATAAATATTCTTAATTTATCGTCCATGGTTTTAAATTAGATCTGGGTCGTGCTTCCTTTACTAGAGATGTTGTCTCCATCCTGAAATTGTTCTTTAAGACGCCATTCAAAAAATGCCCATTTATTAACTTGGGTGAATTCGTTGTCCATTTATTTTTTAGTCATATGTGAAGTTGACTCTTGTGTAAATAGTGCCATTTTTTCCACTCTAAAATACCCAAGCTCGTTGTTATCTTTGCTTTCGACCTGGTTTTGTTTCATCGTACTTATCTACTAACCATGTGTACACTTGGGCCATGGCTTATTTTTCTATGTTTTATGCCATGACTCCATAAGTTTGGTCATTTAATGAGATGAGTGTTGTGGTCTTCTGATCTTGAAACATTCTACCTGAGTGCCTTACCTTTGATCCATTGTGAAAGCCTTAAGCTCGGAATTTTTTGCTTATTTTCAAAAAAATGTTATGAAAGTTTTTTTTTTCTACATTGACCCAATATGGGCCATTCTAGTCATTTACAATTAACAAGTTCCATCGAGCTTACTATTATGTGTTTCTCTTTAAGATATTCTCAACCTGGAGTCATTGTGACAACCTTTTGAGATGATGGATCTACTCCCTTGGTCATTTGTAATCACTTGGATTATTATAAACCTGTAAATTTTGTTCCGTAGCTATATCATGTTTATGTTTGATTAATTATTATTCAAAATGAATATAAAATTTGTTGTCCCAGTGAATACTTGGTAATTTTTGCAACCTACTTGGATTTATTCTATTCAGTATTTTGAGTTATATATCTTGTAACTTCTTCCCTTACAAGTTGTTCATACACTTGTCTTTAACATTTATTTTTATTAAATGTTTATTTGAATTTGCACCTATTTTTCAACTCCATACTTGAGAAACTATACTCTATTCCTTTGATCTTTAATCTGTGTGGGCTATTTATTTGTATCTGTTTACTGAAATGTGATTACAAAAACTTGTACTTCCACTGTATTTTTATATCAAAAAAGATACATTCTTCTTTGTATTCAGATCTTGAGCTTTGTATCTTTTTATTTTTATCCTAAGTTGTGCATCTTTTAAACAATTGTAACATCATAACTTGTAAGGGTTTACTACCTAGTTTGCAGCTAGAGCTTAATATGATTATCTAGATTGAAAATTTCTTGTTTTATACTCTGACCTTGTAATTAATGGGAATTTCTCTATTGTCAAAACACAAGGCTTCATTCCTAGTGCATTTTGTCACATGTAGCTTAAAATATGTAAAATATTCATTATGATTGTATCTTGATCTGTATCTTTGCACTTTTAAGACTGAGAGTCTATACTGTACTTTTTATTTTGATCTAGAAAAACAAAAGTATGCTTATGTGCTAGAAAATATAAATATTCTTGATTTATTTGCAATTATTGCATTTACATTTATTTATATTTACATAATATGAAACCCTCTTATCTGAATGTTTCAAAGTAGGCAGTGGTTGGAACATTTTCCTTGAGATAATGGAAGTTTGTTCCTTGTGATGTCATGATTCTCTAAAGTTGATCCTGTAGATGTCCATTAAGTTGATTGCATTATGTACTGTATCTTTCATCATGAATTTCCCTTTGCATCCTTAGTTGTACTGTATCATGAAGTAACTTGTACTTATCTGAATCTGTATCTTTGACTAAACCATGCATTAGCTCCTTTCTTAATACTATTTCATTTATCTACAACTTTCAAGCATGTATTAGTTTGAAATAACATAATGGAAAGATGTTAAATGTCCATTTTACATGGTGAAGCCTTGTCAAATTTTTCTCAGATTCCCTTTTCCATTCTATTTTAGTTGTAGTTTATCTTATTCTAGTTGTTATAAATTGTAGCACTAAACTTGAATTTTTTTGATCAATTAGTAAAAGCATATCTTTGTATACTTCATCCTTTAGTTTGAATTGAAATAAATGTACTTTTTTGATTTCAAGTTATAGAATGCAAAACTTCTTCCTTCTTACTTTTACCTTCACATTTAGATAAAATAGTTAGAAAACATTAGGTTTTTTGGCCTCTCTTTTATTCCATAGTTTTTCTCTCTCCTTCTTTCTGAGTGAGTGAGTCATGCATGTTGCTACAGAATAATGCTTTTATAAGTTATGCCTTTGATCTTCATGTAACTTATACCTCCTGATGCTGGGAGATCCACTTGCACAAAATTTCATAGTATAGGAATATGAATTAACCCTGAGCTTGTGATTGAAAATCTTTCCTTTTCTTGTTTTCAGGAATAGTTCCATTTTCTAAGAAGCGAGGATGAATATGGAGCAAAGTTGGAGCTAGAAATGCATAACCGAGAATGAAAGAAACCCAAGGAAATGATGGGTTATTTCATACTTCTTTACTTTATTTTTCATGCACATGTACCTCTTACTTTAGTAGTTGTAATTTACTTTTGAGTTACATCCCACGACTTGTGTGGGAACATTTGAAATTCCTTATGAATAAAACATTGAATTCTAAAAATGAGTTGTGTATTTATTTCTGAATTTTAGCTTTGTACATGGATTGTATAATGAATTAAACAACTCAATAACATAATTGAATGTATTTAATCATGAAGTAAAAGAACTATAAAATACCTCTAACTTTAGCAATGAATTTTTATTGACGCAATCTGCAACTATGATTGTTGTTCCAAAACCTAACACTTCATCTATTATGTATTTTCAGTCTTCATCAAGATTACAAATCTTTCCTTCGGGGCTTTGTGTTCTTTTGCTGAAGACAATCATGAAATTGCAGACAATGTGATCTGTTACATTTTGTAATAAAACACAGCTAAAAATTACATGTATTCCTTAATTAATCTAGCAGAAAAACTATTGAATTGAAAGAATCCCACCTAGCTTGTGGTCACTTTACTAATTCCATCCATCGTAATGAAGTTTCAAGTTTTCCATTTTACACAAGTGAATTTTTTTTGAAGAGATGATTTTAAGTTGTGCCAAATGTACAAGATTTTTCCTCAACTGTAGTTGGTCAATTGGAGTGAGAATGTGAGGTTGGTTAATGATTCTTTTTTTCCGCAATCATTTGTCTTTTTAAACTAGAGTGGGGGCATTACAGAATTTACGAGCAGGCTAGGCAAGTAATTTTGGAGTACGAGTGTTAATTTTAAGAGCTTAAATACAAGAAATTCACATACATAAGGGCTAGTGGTTTTGAAGGTAAACCCTGTAAATTTCCCATGAAACTAGTTCCAAGGATATTCGCCAAGTATTTTCCACCTCCGATTCCTAAGAGGTCTCTTAAAATGAACCCTGCGCTGGTCTGTTCTAGGTAGCGGTTCTGTCACTTACAACAGAACTCCGTGGATCCACATCTGTGCAAAAATTTTAGCCATTTTTTACAAAACTCAAAATTGTACAATTTAATCTATGACTAGCAGCATGCAAGCAAAGTGTAAAACCCTTAGATTGGATGATAAAATAGACAAATGGTAGGTTTAAAACTATTCTTTTCCATTTATAACAATAGGGAAGGGTTGCCCCAAAATTAATTACCGAAATACAAATGGTTTGTGATAAAACCAGATTAGGGGAAAAGAACCCTCCTAATCCTTGAATGAAAATGGAAACAACATTTAAACCTACAATCTAAACCTCCTAAAGATTGGTCCTTGTAGAGTCCTCCATGATTTCTTCCTCTTTGCTCCCAAGGCTTTCTCCTCTCCAACCTGCATTTTTCACAAAGTAAAAATAGACCAAATGAGGGGAAATGAACAAAGAAAAGGCTTTAATAAAATTCATATAGAAATTTAGGGCTTGTTTTCAACCCTAGGATATTTTGGTTGAATTTGATTTGATCCAAGGGTGAAGGTTTCACCCTACCTTTGTTAGGTGAAAATGGATTTTATGAATGTTTCCTTTAAAACCTTAGGGGTATGTGTAATTTGGGAATGGGACCATTTTATTTCCCTAGAGTGTTAAACCTTTGATAGTCCTTATCATTTTTTATATAGTAATAGAAAAAAATCTAAGTTATTAATATAATGATTTTATATTATTTGTGTAAGAGGTTAACCTTATTAGGAATTAACATTATTAAGGAGAAGAAAACATTTAATTATGTAAATTAATCCTTCGTACATTCCTAATGCATATTTGACTAATGGACTCTAGAGATATTATCGAGAATATGCTAACCTTGTAACCAGACTTGATTCTTAAGCCGTAGGTTTGAGTTTAGTGGTGTAAGTTAGTTGTGTACCCTAGGGGTTTAACCATGTGTAAAATCTCTTACATGTATCCTTAATCTTGTAAACAAAAAAAAATTATTAGTAATTTTCTGGAGTTTTGTCAGGTGTTAGCCTATTTTAGAACATTGTTATGATGGGTGTTACATTTGGTATCAGAGCCGTGGGTTCAAATCTTGGACCCTTGGGCACACCTAGAAAACAAGAGACTTAAAATAATAACCTAGTGTAAAATTGTTCTTCTAAATCTAGAAAACCACACTATCTGATATTTGTATAGTGTTAGAAAGCATAGAAAACCGAAATGAAACCTTAAATGATGAACTAACTCTCACCTTGGTTTGTGCAGGAGGTGCAAACAAGACGAGGGGTGTTTTCACATAGACCTAGGTATACCACCTCCAGATTAGGCTGTAGCAGCCTTTCTTCAACAGATTTTACAGACGCTTCAGGACATCAATGCCACTATATGCAGAGTGTCCCTAGGAGGATGAATAACTAGGTAGGATATGGAGCCATTAGTTAAGGCTAGGGAATCTCCTTGATATAACGAGGAGCATGGAGCAGAGAAATTCCGCGTGGAGTCGGATAGGGTAGAGTCACCTCATAGAGGGCATGAGGAAAGGATATCAGAGCACAGTGATAGGTCTTGAATCCCTAGGCTTAGAGATGAGCATGCAGAGAGGCATAGAGGTCGCTAGACTACAGATGCGGACCATATCAGGGATATCCTAAAGCTAAGGCCATCACATTATTCAGGAGATACAAGAGCTTTTTCAGAAAGAGGCCTAGTTAGTGAGCTTAAGCGGATGCTTCAAGCTCTACCCTTGAACTATCAACACGAAAGCTTGTGTTTCTATCCATCTAGTGAGGGATGAAGCAGGATTTTGGTGGAGGAAAGAGGAGAAGAAGCTCCATGTAGACTTAGAGACAGTTACCTAGGAGATATTTGAGGAGCATTTCAGGAGCAGGTATCTTCCCAGGAGATTTATTCAGCAGTAGATAGACGAGTTTCATGATTTCTACTAGGCATCTATGACCATATCTGAGTACGAGAGTCTATTTCTGGATTTACTCCAATATGTCAACTATATGTAGGATGAGTAGGTATGGATACATAGGTTCATTTGGAGCTTGAATTTGGATTTGGGTAGTGAAGTATGCATTCACTTCCCACAAACTTTATTAGAGATTGTGATGAAGGCCTACATTACAAAGGAGACATGGGGGAAGATGCAACAAGCTAGAGACAGAGTTCAGAGCCTCATACAGTAGATGCAGGATAGCTGATTGAAGGGGTTAGTTCCTTCTCCACGTGGAAGATAGAGTAAAGGAAAATCTACCTTCTAGCCACATCAGTAGCAACAACAATAACAGTAATAGACCTACACATATTACATACCTCCTCAAATATTTGACGCACAGAGGGGGCAGAGTATGGGGCCTGCTCCTAGAGAGTTCAGTCAGTAGGATCTTGTTAGTAGAGACCTTAACAGTCCTTAGCTGGGTCGTTAGGATCCACAACTAAGACATCTAGAGTACTGACAAGAGCTGCATCCCACTGGAGAGGACCTAGTAGCTATTATGGTTGTGGCGTCATTGGAAACCATTGGAGAGAGTGCCCGTAGAACCCTAGCAACAATGGTAAGACATAGATCTTAGAGCCTAATGTTGGATATATGGCACAGAGTCATCAGATTTATGCTACGATCGAGAACTGCCAAGCTGAGCACAAGAGTACCATCATAGAGATGACAGGTAGTATTGGTGGTGTTTCCACCTCTATTTTGTTTGATTCTGGCTCTTCTAATTCTTTTAGTTAACCATCCTTAGTAGAGCATTACACGCTGGTGGTAGTTAGGTAGGGTCATAGTAGGGACGTTGAGATGGCTTCTAGAGCCAAAATTTCTATAGACTCCTTAGTTAAGGAGTGCTTAGTGGATTTGGGACCCTTCACCACTACTTCGGATCTGTAAATCCTTCCATTGGGTTCTTATGGTGTCATCTTGGATATGGACGAGTTGTCTGCACATAGAGCTAGAGTGGACTGTTACCATAAGACTATTGATAGTACAATTGGTTTAGGAGTGGAGTTAGTGATAGTAGGAGTTAGGAGGCTTGTTTCTATTCGCACCATCTCCGCTATGTAGCTTAAGCAGTGTGTGCGATGGGGTTGTTATATGTATGCTGTTATGGTTAGTGACAGGTCTGAGGATGAGTCTAGTGGACCATCCCTTGATGACCATAACATTTTGAGAGAGTTTTCTGATGTTTTTCCAGGGGAGCTACTGAGGTTACCGCCCCCATGTGAGATAGATTTTCACATAGATCTGGTTCTAGGCGTAGAGCCTATCTCACAAGCACCTTACCGGATGACTACTCCTGAGCTATGTGAGCTCAAGTTGTAGCTTGAGGGCCTTCCAAAGAAAGGCCTTATATTTCCTAGTGTATCCCTTTGGGGTGCACTGGTGATCTTTGTGACGAAGAAGGATGGATCTCTGTGGTTGTGTATTGATTACTGACAGTTGAAAAAGGTAACAATCAAGAATCATTACCCCCTTCCATGCATTTATTATTTATTTGATCAGATGAAGGGGGCCACTATTTTCTCCAAGATTGACCTTAAGTCAGGGTATCATCAGCTGAGGATTATGGAGGTAGATATTCATAAGATCACCTTCCGTACAAGATATGGCCACTATGAGTTCACAGTGGTACCTTTTGGTCTGATGAATGCCCCCACGGTTTTCATGAACTTGATGAATGGGGTATTCAGGACTTTTCTAGATCACTTCGTGCTTATTTTCCTTGATGACATTCTAATTTACTCACGTACGCTTGAGAAGCACGAGGAGAACCTTTACTAGGTTCTTCAATGTCTTCGTGAGCAGTATCTTTACGGGAACCTATAGAAGTGTGCGTTCTTTCAGACAGAGGTGTAGTATTTGGGCCACATCATTTCTGGGGAAGGAATCTTAGTGAATCCTTCCAAGATTTAGGCTATTATGGATTGGTCAACACCCAACAGTGTGAACGAGGTACGAAACTTCATGGGTTTGGCAAGATACTATAGAAGATTTGTCCAAGAATTTTCTTAGATTACACACCCCATCACTTCCCTTCAGTGGAAAGGGAAGTTTTTTTGGTTAGATGGATGTGCGTAGGCCTTCGGGACACTAAAGGAATGCCTTACGACAACACCTATTCTAGCAGTTCTTGATCCTCAAGGTTAGTTCTACATTTGTAAAAATGCTTCTTTGGTAGGACATGGAGGTGTGTTTATGCAGGAGGGAAGAGTAGTTACTTTTGAGTCTCGCAAACTCAAGGATTATGAAATAAATTATCTGATTCATTATCTTACAGCAGTTTTGTATGCCTTAGTGTGGTGGAGACATTTCCTTCTTGGTTGGAGATTTACACTCAGGAATGATCACTTGAGTCTTTGCCACCTCTTCATGTAGCCAAATCTCAACGCTCATTAGTGGCGTCGGATGGAGTTACTTTGTGAGTATGATATGGAGATAGAGCATGTGATGGGGAAGGAGAATGTGGTTGCCAACACTTTGAGTAGATGGAGACATGTGGCTATGGCTACTTTAGTGGGTATAGATTTGTGGAGTAGGGTTTTACAGTAGCTTCCTCATGAAAAATTCTACCTTGCAGCCAAAGTAGAGATTGAGTCCAAGAGGTCCCTTGAGGGGAGATTTGATGGATTTTCATTAGAGGAAGATGGTCTTCTCAGACAAAAAGTTCGGATTTATGCCCCTAGAGATGGAGGCTCGAGATAGGAAATTTCGACATAGGCTCAGCGTCCACCATATTAAGCCCATCCTAGGGTGAAGATGATGCATGCGACTTTGAGATAGTTGTACCATTAGAGAGGAATTTAGAGAGACGTGGCTCTATTTTTGTAACGTTGTTTAGAGTGTTAGAGGGTGAAGGCTGAGCATCAACATCCAGTTGGCCTTCTTTTTCCTCATGCTATACTGGAGTGGAAGTGGGACACCATTTCCATGGACTTCATTATTGGGTTACCAATGTCAAGATACCACCATGATGCCATCATGGTCACGGTAGATAAATTGATGAAAGTGGCTAATTTTTCTTCGGTTAAGACCACGTACATAGCTAGTGCAGTGGAATGGGTGTATCTTGATGAGATTTTTAGATTACATAGGATGCCGTAGAAGATCATTTACAACCGCAATCCTTTGTACACTTCCCATTTCTAGACCACCTTGTAGCATTCTCTTGGGATGAGGATCAATTTGTACACGACATATCACCCTACGACAGATAGAAAGATGGAGCGGGTGAATCAGATCCTAGAGGACATGCTTAGGATGTACGTTATGGATCACCAATCTAAATGGGAGGAGTATCTATACTTGGTTGAGTTTTCCTACAATAATAGTTTCCAGAGTTTGATAGACATGTCTCCTTTTCAGGCATTGTATGGTAGAGAGTACATGACACATCTTAGTTGGGACATGTTAGAGGACAGGGTTTCTCTTGGGCTATCCTTATTACAAGACATGGAGTAGTAGGTTGTTTTGATAAGAAAAATATTACAGGAGGTGTAGAATAGGAAGAGAAAGTATGCGGACTAACATAGGACATATCATAGTTATGAGGTGGGCACGAAGGTGTTTCTTCTTGTCAAACCACATAAGAGACCTATCCTTTATGGAAAATTTTCTAAGCTTTCTCCTCGGTTTTTGGGTCCCTTTGAGATCTTAGAGCCCATTGGTCCCTTGGCCTATCATCTAGCATTGCCACCTATCTTGTCTCGAGTCCATGATGTGTTTCATGTTTTTGTGCTTAGGAGATATATTTCTGATCCTTCTCACGTGCTAGATTGGACCACATTACAGGTGCAGGAATAGGGTAGGTGATGGTGGATCCTGTCCACATTATAGAGTGCAGGCCTTCGTGGTAGAGAGATTGACTAGGTTTGGGTGTAGTGGGATAGATTTGATGAGATGATAGCTACATGGGAGGATGCCATATTGCTATGAGTTAAGTTCCCACACCTCTTCCAGTGACTTCCAGGAGGAATTCGAGTCTAAGGGAAGGGGGATGTAGTGCCCACTTCCCTTTGAAACCTTTTTTCTTTGATTTTGTTATTATTGATGACACTTATAAACATTTTTGTAGCTTTTTGATTTAGCATGATACTAGATGTTATATATACTGGACTGTTTTTGATTTCAATTCATATATGATGCATGTTGATTATTAGAGACATTTGATATTGATGTTGATATGTTGTGGACATGGGTATTCATACATATATTTATGACATGTGATATACTTAGTGCAGAATCACAGCACCCCTGGATGTTGATTAGATTTCTAGTTTGATCATACTAGCATCCAATGTGATTGCGCAACATGGAATCCTTTCTCCAAGTGTGGGAATTGCAAAAATGAGAAAGGAATCTCCAGAGAAGGCTGGTTCCTATTCCTAAACTACCTGCCACAAGCTATTCCAGTGCAGGCAAGCTAATCTAATCCTAATCTAACCATGCCAAGGAGACAGAGAGAGAGAGAGAAAAGGGAAAAATAGAGCCTACACTAAAATGGTGATACACCAGAGAAGGAAAATGTTGAACATCTATCAAAACTGCCATGGAACAAGGAGAGGTGAGCAATGGGAAGGATGGACAGATGCATCACAGGCCCAAGGATAGATTTCACACAGAAAATGTCCCAAAACTCCATGAACACAGCTCCAAACCTGTAATGAGTATTAAAACATGCACAAATACTTTCAATGAAGAGAGGCAAGAAGAAAGACAAGCAAAGAACGAGCAAGGATGGACAGATGCATCACGAAACACGTTTTTGTTGCTTCAGAAGTTTGCACAGAACATCATTTTAATGGTAAAAGGCAAAAATGCCATTACAGAGTAGGGGAGGAGGTTTGAACTCCATTTTCAACCCTGGAGAAGAAAAGAAGGGAGGGCAGAGCTGAAAAGATGAACAACCCTTGAAAAATGAGCCAAATCTGGCTTTTTACAATGCATGGGTCGAGCCCAGGAGAGAGAAAACGTGAAAAAACATGGGAGCCATTCCTCATTGAATGCAGATGCATTAAAATAGCATGGATGTCCTTACAGACCCATGCCTTGACATTTTTGGTCATGGTGGAGAAGAATGCGACCCATTTCGCATTAAAACTGGTTGTTGAAACGTCAGTTCTGGCCATTACCACGCGCCAGAGATGTTTCTTGATTTTCTCTCTCCAAACTGAACCAAAATGCAAGATTGACCCTAGGGAATCATGTAGAGATAATTTCACTAGCTTTCCATTGATATAAAGAACGTGAAAATCCGAGCTCTGGATCGAAAGTTATGGCGATCTGAAGATTTAGGGCAAAAACAGGCCAAAACGGATCAGCGGGAAAATATTTGAATTTTTTCCGTGCTTTGCCACTTGGATGACACGTGTCGGGCTCTGATTCATCTGTGGGCTCATCCTTTGAAAATTTCTTTCGGGCCCTTCCTTAATTTCTTGCCACTTGGACACGTGGCACTATTTTATTGGCTCGGGCCTGAGGGGCACACTTTGTCCTTCGAAAATTTGGTATTTTTCACTTTGGGAAAATTTTCCCATTTCTCCCCCGTGCTCTGCCACTCAAGTGCCACATGGCACGATTTCATTGGATGCGGGCCCTTCCTGACCATTTCCCTTTTGTTTTTTGCCTTTGGAAAATTTTTCAAAATTTTCCCGCTGGGCCGATGAGGTGAAGACACATGGCGAGATTTGATTCGTTGGCGGCTCTTTTGGCTTTTCGCGTCCCACGCGTCCCTCGCGTACCTTTGGCCCGGCTATCCCAAACTGTCTGGGACAAATATCTCTGAACCGCCCGATTCGGGCTTCCTTGTTCCTGTTTGAGGTGAAGACACGTGGCGAGATTCCATTCGTTGGCGGCTCTTTCAGCTTTTCGCGTCCCACGCGTCCTTTTGGCCCAACTGTCCCAGATGAAAGTCCCCTGTTTCAGCCGAATCGGCCGGTTCGCGTCCTCCACGTACTTTTGGCCCGGATGTCCCAAACTGTCTGGGACAAATATCTCCGAACCGCCCGAAATGGACTTCACTTGCGCCAAACCGGCCGATCCGCGTCCCGCGCGTACTTTTGTCCCAACTGTCCCAAACCGAGCGAAACAAGACTTAGGAAATTTTTTCCCTCTTTCGGCCGATTCGGATTTTCACGTCCCACGCGTCCCGACGTCCCAACTGTCCCGCAGACCGCCTGGACTAGGACTTAGCCGATTTTCTTCATTTTTTTCGGCCCCAAGCTTGGTACGACGAACCTCAGTACGACCCGAACCCTTCAGACCCGAAATGCCTTAACACAGTCATGCAACCTTATTTTTTGCATTTCTTCCATTTTATCAACCTGTTGGGATTTCTTCTTGGATGGGAGAGTTAGAAAAAAGGCCGAGGGGGACCCCAAAAAACATGATTTTGGGCCTTGAATCAATCTACTTGCTCAGGACTGAATAATCTGATGCATGTTATCAAAATTACCCTGGGGGTGAATTTTGGATAACAATTTGGCGACTCAGCGGGGTCATCTACCTGCTGGATGAAGTTACCAGTTGCCTGAAGCATCCATTGGGCATGGAGTCATGAGTTGTAGCCTGCAAACTGATCTGAACTTTGAAAACCTCCTCTCTGAGCCACTTGGAAACCCACTGAAATGGAGTCGTTCTCACCAAAATGCCACTGAAATGGACTGTGCAAGAGCAAAACCAGCACCACAAAAACTATGTACAGAACTGAAAATCATACATGCTCCAAATGGAACATGCAGAGTGTGCACAAGCACTTCTTCTGCTAAAAGCAAACCTACCTACTCTACTCTAACTGGAAGCAAAGGCAAGCTAAACAAACCCTGCAACTAGTTGTGCAAAATAGCTTCCTTTCTTCAAAATTGGCAACCATGCAACTGATTTGGCATTGAACATGGCTGATTGGATGAATGGAAAATCAACAAGAAGCTGGTCTTCCACCCAAATCATCAAGGTATCAGCTGAAGGCAAATTCAATACCTCTTTTAGTTGCTCTGCATTTGGATTGAAGAGGTATGACAGCTGATCCTTGGTACTTTGTAGCTCACCCTCATGCTCAGAAGCAAGCATGACTGGTTGTGACTTCTCCTTTGGCTCCAATAAAGCCAAATACCTGATTGGGCAAGGTATGATCCGTTTGATATGCCCATAGCTCTGATTTTCAACTCCAAAAATGGAGTCTTCTTGTAGACCTTCTTGAATGGATGGTGTGGAAGAAATGGTGAGAATCTTTGTGCCCTTTCTCTTCCTCCAATGAAGGACATGAAAGATTAAAATCTTCCAATCTTGGTTCCAAAGAGCTGCTATAAGATGCAGGCTACTGCAAATGAATGTTCTCCTTCATGACAGCAGACTCAAGTGTTTGGAATGTGGATGATGAAAGAGAGAATGGTGGAAACTCAACCGGCTCTTCTCCATCAAAACAGTCCTCCAAATCTGACAAATAAACTGCCTCATGGCTGTCCTGCTGCAAATGCTCCACTTCCTCCATGGTGTCTTCTTGATCTGTAACTTGACCACCATGGTTTCTTTCACCCTCCAACATTGAGTTTGAGAGATCAAACTCCTCTTCAGTACTAGAACTTGAGAGAGGTGAAGTAGAAAGAAGAACTGAAGGTTCTCCTGTAGCCTGCTTTGTGCTCAAAGCCCTTGGATCTGTAATTTTCTCCTCCACAACTAGAATGTGCTCCTCTTCTTTTGGATCTGGAGCAGCTTCTCCTTTATCTACTACTTGAAGACAATCTTGCTCTTGATAGAACTCTTCCTCTAGCACAAAGTTTTTCAAGTCAAACTCTTCAATCTGCTGCTCTAGAGGACAAGTTGGGACTGCAAGATCTTCTTCTGAGCTTTCTTCCTTTATGGCTGATTGTGCAACTTGAATTGAATCAGCATTCCCTTCAAATAGAGTGCCAACATGGACACTACTTTCTGAGCAAACTGACTGCTGATCTGCTTCTTCTTTTTGCTCTTCTTCTGCTGCCACAAAATCAGTCTTAACCACCATTTGTTCAACCTTAGCCTCTTCTGTAGGTTTAACCATCAAGGGGATCTTTGTCATCCCAAATTTGGAAGCCCAAACCCTCAAGTTGTCTGTCATTTCTTTTCTGTTGGGCTCCTCTTCTTGCTGTCCTTCATGGCCGATTTTTGCAATTTCTTCTTCCCCACATGGAATTGGGAATGCAAGAGGAGGGATGGGTTGTAACTCAATTGATTTGGCAATTTTTTGTGGTGGTAGGGGAGGTGAAACCTCTTGTTTCTTTGGGGGAGAGCGTATTTCTTTTAGCTCTTGTGGAGGGGATGACTGTTTGGAAGGAAAAAGGAAAGAAGAATTGAGGTGTGGTGGAAGACTGAGAGGTGGAGACATGGGATCAACATTTGGGACAGCAGATGGGGAGTTTAGAATTTGTAATTCCAAATGAGATGATGCTGCTTGAGTAATGGGAAGAGAAAAAAGGCAGATGATGGTGTAGAACTTACCCATTGACAAGGTTGTTCAACAATAAGTGTATAGGCCTCTATTTCTACTGTCCATTGTGCAAGTTGGGGCAGCGTCTTCATCATGAAGTCCAGCTTCTCTTGAGGGCTGAAGTGTCTTGGAAAAGGGCCTCCCCATGGACAAGGAGTCCTGCAACCAATTCTGAAAGCTCTCATTTGAGCTGTTGCTCTGGACTGCACCATCTTTACCTCCATCTTTTGGATTTTCTCCAATAGACCAGCATCTTGCATCTGATTGTCTTCATTATATGCATACTCTTGCTCTTGGAAAGCTCCATAGCCAAACTGATTTTGGCATTGCTGCTCATATGGGTATGCATGCTGATTTTGAATTTGTTCAAAATGCTGATTTGGAGGATTTAAAAAACATGTTGGAGGTGGGAAACATTGTTGCTGTTGTTGAAAATGTGAGTTCCATGATGGAAATGAAGTCATGATTGCACAACTTCATGGAATGGAAAAGAATGAAAGAGATGGAAAGAAGGATGGATGGGAATGGATGAAAAATGGGTCTGCAACTTCAGAAATGGGTTGCTGATCAGATGGAGTCACCAGATGTGTTTGCAAGTGCCTCCAAAGGCTGAAATCTTCACAGGAACACACCAACCTGCAAAAGATGAAGTGAAAGACCTCTAAGGTCCCACCAGGTGTGCCAAAACTGTTAGTGCAGAATCACAACACCCCTGGATGTTGATCAGATTTCTAGTTTGATCATACTAGCATCCAGTGTGATTGCACAACATGGAATCCTTTCTCCAAGTGTGGGACTTGCAAAAATGAGAAAGGAATCTCCAGAGAAGGCTGGTTCCTATTCCTAAACTACCTGCCACAAGCTATTCCAGTGCAGGCAAGCTAATCTAATCCTAATCTAACCATGCCAAGGAGACAAAGAGAGAGAGAGAGAGAGAGAAAGGGAAAAATAGAGCCTACACTAAAACGGTGATACACCAGAGAAGGAAAATGTTGAACATCTATCAAAACTACCATGGAACAAGGAGAGGTGAGCAATGGGAAGGATGGACAGATGCATCACAGGCCCAAGGATAGATTTCACACAGAAAATGTCCCAAAACTCCATGAACACAGCTCCAAACCTGTAATGAGTATTAAAACATGCACAAATACTTTCAATGAAGAGAGGCAAGAAGAAAGACAAGCAAAGAACGAGCAAGGATGGACAGATACACCACGAAACACATGTTTTTGTTGCTTCAGAAGTTTGCACAGAACATCATTTTAATGGTAAAAGGAAAAAATGCCATTACAGAGTAGGGGAGGAGGTTTGAACTCCATTTTCAACCCTGGAGAAGAAAAGAAGGGAGGGCAGAGCTGAAAAGATGAACAACCCTTGAAAAATGAGCCAAATCTGGCTTTTTACAATGCATGGGTCGAGCCCAGGAGAGAGAAAACGTGAAAAAATGTGGGAGCCATTCCTCATTGAATGCAAATGCATTAAAACAGCATGGGCATCCTTACAGACCCATGCCCTGACATTTTTGGCCGTGCTGGAGAAGAATGCGACCCATTTTGCATTAAAACTGGTTGTTGAAACGTCAGTTCTGGCCATTACCACGCGCCAGAGATGTTTCTTGATTTTCTCTCTCCAAACTAAACCAAAATGCAAGATTGACCTAGGAATCATGTAGAGAATTTCACCAACTTTCCATTGATATAAAGAACGTGAAAATCCGAGCTCTGGATCGAAAGTTATGGCGATCTGAAGATTTAGGGCAAAAAACAGGCCAAAACGGATCAGCGGGAAAATATTTGAATTTTTTCCGCGCTCTGCCACTTGGATGACACGTGTCGGGCTCTGATTCATCTGTGGGCTCATCCTTTGAAAATTTATTTCAGGCCCTTCCTTAATTTCTTGCCACTTGGACACGTGGCACTATTTTATTGGCTCGGGCCTGAGGGGCGCACTTTGTCCTTTGAAAATTTGGTATTTTTCACTTTGGGAAAATTTTCCCATTTCTCCCCCACGCTCTGCCACTCAAGTGCCACATGGCACGATTTCATTGGACGCGGGCCCTTCCTGACCATTTCCCTTTTGTTTTTTGCCTTTGGAAAAAATTTCAAAATTTTCCCGCCGGGCCGATGAGGTGAAGACACGTGGCGAGATTTGATTCGTTGGCGGCTCTTTCGGCTTTTCGCGTCCCTCACGCGTCCCTCGCGTACCTTTGGCCCGGCTGTCCCAAACTGCCTGGGACAAATATCTCCGAACCGCCTGATTCGGGCTTCCTTGTTCCTGTTTGAGGTGAAGACACGTGGCGAGATTCCATTCGCTTGGCGGCTCTTTCGGCTTTTCGCGTCCCTCGCGTCCTTTTGGCCCAACTGTCCCGGATGAAAGTCCCCTGTTTCAGCCGAATCGGCCAGTTCGCGTCCTCCGCATACTTTCAGCCCGGATGTCCCAAACTGTCTGGGACAAATATCTCCGAACCGCCCGAAATGGACTGACTTGCGCCAAACCAGCCGATCCGCGTCCCGCGCGTACTTTTGTCCCAACTGTCCCAAACCGTTTGGGAAACAAGACTTAGGAAATTTTTTCCTCTTTCGGCCGATTTGGATTTTCACATCCCACGCGTCCCGACGTCCCAACTATCCCACAGACCGCCTGGACTAGGACTTAGCCGATTTTCTTCATTTTTCTTGGCCCCAAGCTTGGTACAACGAACCTCAGTACAACCCAAACCCTTCATACTTGAAATGCCTTAACACAGTCCTGCAACCTTATTTTTTGCATTTCTTCCATTTTATCAACCTGTTGGGATTTCTTCTTGGATGGGAGAGTTACAAAAAGGCCGAGGGGGACCCCGAAAAACATGATTTTGGGCCTTGAATCAATCTACTTGCCTTGAATCAATCTACTTTCTCGGGACTGAATAATCTGATGCATGCTATCAAAATTACCCTGGGGGGTGAATTTTGGATAACAATACTTTCTTTGCCATGAGTAGGCTCTGATAAATTGAATTTATGTTGTGATCATTTTTGACATGGATGAAATGTTGGATAGAAATGTTGCTAGAAATTTGTAAATGATTCGTAATTTTCCTAGATGATATAGTTTGTATATAGATGATTTTAGATGTATATTACATATTTTGGCATGGATGTTTTAATGCAGCCACGAGGCCGAAGGAGGTATTCTCTATTTTGCAGATATATTTATATTCACAACAACATCGGGGGGATTGGAGACTAACCAAATTGGAATTATTAATGAATTTTGCTAGGGTCGCCATGGCAACATGTAATTGTGTGTGTTAGAATTATTTGGTTAGGGGAAAATAGTGACCAAGGGGTCATGTGTTGTTTTGTTTTAGTTCCCTTTTTATTAATGTTGGCATGTGTTCCTTTAAGTGATGTAATTTACTTGTTTTTTATTATTTAGAAAATGATGTATTCTTCTCCCCTTTGTCTTAGTGGGTCTAAGTGTCATTATTACAGTTAAATTAATCTATTCCTAAATTAATTTAAGATGTGACCAAAGGAGATCATTTATTAGACTTGATTTGCTCTTGGATTTTATGGTGTGTGTTGAATGCTTGAGATTTTGAGTGTTGTACACTCTACCCTTCATGGGTAACTCAAATTTTACCTTAAGGGAAAGTTTTGAAGGCTTGTGGGATGAGTTAAACTTGCCCCACACCTCTTAAATTGATATAACAACCTTACATATGGGTTGGGGGTTCAAAATTAGGCCCCGTTAGGTGTTTTGGGAAGAGAAATAGGTGAAATATTCATGGCACTTTCTTTCAAATATTTAATTTTGTCCTTTGGGGCTGTGGGCTTAGTTTATATGTGCAAGTATGTTATTATTCCTCTCACCCACCAATTTATGGTGCATTAGGGTTGAGTTTTGACTTCTTAGGTGGAGTTGGGGATGAGTGATGTGGCATCCTACATGGAGCCACCTCATCTTCCTCTCTCCCTTTTCTAGTTATTGTTGATATTTTTCTTGTTTAGGGGTGACTTGATCATTTTTGGACTCTTATATTTTGGGAGTTAGAGGATTTTTGGAGAGTTAGAGGATTTTGGGAGAGCTTGTGGATTGTTGGAGGTTGTGGTTGCTTGCTTGGTTTTGAGGATCTTCGATTTAATTCTAGGAAGAAGCTATACCATGGAGAGGTACGAACTTTTCCTTGCTTTAGTTATACTTTTATTTTTTGTGTTTATATGTTGTGTTGAGTATTTTTTTCCCTTTTGGAATGTTTTTTGGGTGTGGGTAGATTGCCTAAGTTTGGAGTAAGAGGAGAGTATGGGGAGTTTTCTTGTAGGGAGTCATAAAAGTCTACTTTATTATTAGAGGGAGTTTGGATTGGGTGCCCCACCTTGTATGAGGAATGCTTGCATTTATTCTTGTTTATTGTTTTGAGGGAGGCATAAGAGATTGAGGGATGCATAAGAGGATATGGAGCTATAAGGGGTAATTGAGGGAGGAATAAGAGTTTGTAGGGGATTTGAGACATGCATTGAAGGCTTAAAGGTGGACACACATTCCCATTGGGAGGCATAAGTGGCCTCCACATAGGTCTTTCTCTTTTGGCTTTCTTGATAAGCCTTGTATTATTATTGTTTTGTTTTTCCTTTTTGTTGTATTGTTGTTGTGTTTTAATGTGAATGAAATGGATGTGAAACTATTTTGTTAAGTGTTTTGGAAGCTTGTTGTTGCTATGTGTTGAAATCATCTCCCATTGTGATGTGGTTGGGGCTCAGGGGTGAATGATAGGGATGGCTTCTCCTCTTCATTGGATGTCTTGGTTGGGTGAAGAGTGTTTCCTCTTTCCCCATTTTTTTGTGAATCAAAAAAATCTTAGAGGAGCTATTTTGTGGAGTTGTGGAACATGAAGTTTTGTTGGGGACCTTGTAAAATGTGTGACATTGTATTCTATCATTTTCTATATTCTTGTATTATTTCCCACCTTGAGTGGAAGACTTTGTTATAATTTCTTAAAGAAATATTGCATTCAAATATTTGTATATTGTGCAAGAGAAAGAATCAAAATTACTACATTGTGTAAAAGTTTATTTGGAAGTTGCATTGTGATAAAGAGAGTTACTTTCATTATGAAGTTGTAAAGTTGTAAATGAGAAAGAAAGAAAAATAGAAGTTATAAGAAGTTGAAGTTGTATGCATAATATTCTTATATGGAAAAATAAATTTTTGTAGCCATTTGAATATGTTTGCATTATAGTGAAATGAAAAAGAGAACAAATTTGAACATATTTTTATTTAGAAATGTTTATTTTTTTATGGCAAGAAAATAATAATGTATAAGTAGACTTAGATTTATTTTTCTCATGGAAATAGAAGGAAAAATTTAGTTGCACAAATGGGAATCATTCCTGTAAGTAGATGAGTTTTATTAGAGTTGACAATACTTTAAAATGAGTAGATATAATTAAGAAATGAATAAAAGAGCAATAAATCTCAATTCTGGAACTCTAAATGAACAAAAATAAACTTAGAATGCATTTTTCAACTTTTTGGTAACTGTTAATCTTTTGGAATTTCTCAGATTAAGGTTCTGTATTTTTTAGAAATAGGACCGCCACCCTGTGCAGAGCGATGGTCTTGTAACCACCGCTCAGGCTAAGGCGGCGGTCTTAAAACTACCGCTCAGTAGGGTGGTGGTCCATGGTTTTTCACCCAGGCATGGTGGTGGTCCAAGGATCTCTGGTCTGTTCTAGGCGGTGGTTCTATCACTTACGACAGAACTCCACGGATCCACATTTTGCAAAAATTTTAGCTAGTTTTTACAAAACTCAAAATTGTAAAATTTAATCTATGACTTCCAACATGTAAGCAAGGTGTAAAACCCTTAGATTGGACAATAAAACAGACAAATGGTAGGTTTAAAACTATTATTTTCCATTTATAACAATGGGGTAGGGTTGCCCCAAATTTAAAGACCCAAATACAAATGGTTTGTGATAAAACTATATTGGGGGAAAAGAACCCTCCCAATCCTTGAATGAAAATGAAAACAACATTTAAACCTACAATCTAAACCTCCTAAAGCTTGGTCCTTGTAGAGTCCTCCATTATTTCTTCCTCCTTGCTCTCATGGCCTTCTCGTCTGTAACCTACATTTTTCACAAAGGAAAAATAGACCAAATGAGGGGAAATGAACAAAGAAAAGGATTTAATAAAACTCATAAAGAAATTTAGGGCTTGTTTGCAACCCTAGGATCTTTTGGTTGAATTTGATTTGATCCAAGGGTGGAGGTTTCACCCTACCTTTGTAAGGTGAAAATGGATTTTGTGAATGTTTCCTTTAAAACCTTAGGGGTATGTGTAATTTGGGAATGGGGCCATTTTGTTTCCCTAGAGTGTTAAACCTTTGACACTCCTTATCAAGTTTTAGATAGTAATAGAAAAGACTCTAAGTTATTAATATAATGATTTTATATTATTTGTGTAAGAGGTTAACCTTATTAGGAATTAACATTATTAAAGCGAAGAAAACATTTAATTAAGTAAATGAATCCTTGGTACCTTCCTAATGCATATTTGACTAATGGAATCTAGAGATAGTATCGAGAATATGCTAACCTTGTAACCAGAATTGATTCTTAAGCCGTAGGGTTGAGTTTAGTGGTGTAAGTTAGTTGTGTACCCTAGGGTTTTAACCATGTGTAAACTCTCTTACATGTATCCTTAATCTTGTAAACAAAAAAAATTATTCATAATTTTCTGGAGTTGTGTCAGGTGTTAGCATGTTTTAGAACACTGTTTTGATGGGCGTAAAAGATTTCACATCACTTATTCTCAATTCCACACCACAATTCAAACATCAACCTCAATGCCAATAATTTTGTGGTTTAGAAAAATGACAAGCCTCTTGCACACACAACCTCATATGCTCACCTCTAAAGGACATAATTTAAAACTCATGTAAGATGGTGAAATAAATATCACCTTTTAACTTAAAATTCACATAATGGCATCTATTTTTGACCTCCAACCCATAGGTATTTTCGGTAGATCAAATTAAGAGGTGTGGGGCAAGCTTAAATTTTCCCACAAGACTTGAAAACTTGCCCTTAAGCCCAAATCCGAATTTGACATGCAAGGTTGAGTACACAATAGTAGAGATCAAATATAATCAACTTAAATCAAAAAAATGAAAGGACCATTTACTCTAATAAATGTCCCCTTTTTTCCCATCCAAAATTAACTTAATAATCATGATTTACCAACTTACATAAGAACACATTATTCAACAATAATGAAATGAATGTTAGGAAATAAGGGATAAAATATGCAGAATAATCCCTCCCAGAATCGCAACAGTAGAAACTAATATGCAAAAATTATTACAGATCTCAAATAAAATTGCAGAATAAAATAACACAACACAAAGAGACAGTATTTAACGTGGTTCACCCAATTTGGGCTACGTCCACCAAGAATCACTCTCTCAGATTTTATTACAAGCCACCTCTCTCTCAATACAATACCCAGATCTGTTTGGAGCTATGCTCAACAAACTCTACAGAATTCACACCCGAATTCAAAACACATCTGCAATAGATTTGTGTGTATATCTATCATATGCATAAGACCATATAAATAGACAATTACTTAAGCAATTTGCTACAAAACCGTGGGTATCAAAACAATGGGTAAAAACCAAAACCATCCCATAAACCTATGGGTAGCCGAAGAGGCGGTTTTACAAAACAATGGGTACCGAAAAACCCTGGGCCCAAAAACAGCCCATAATGGTTACCCATTACCCATGAGTTAAAATACTCGAGTGTAACACATAGAAGGTGCAACACACTCTAACATGAAAATAGGTTCCACAAACATAACAATGAATTAGTTCACAGAATAAATCACATACTCCAAAAATAATTAAAAAGGGAAAGGGAAAATATAAAAAATCCCATGGTCACTTTACGAGGTCATCCCCCCATGGGGGCCTCCAAACAAACTAAAAAAATATAACATTAACATAACAAAAAATTTCCATAGTGATCATCGTTGTATCCATCAAATATTTTCGCAATGGTTGGTCTCCTAACACCCTTTTGTTTTTTTTGATACCATTACCTACAAAATCAAACAATACTTCCTTTAGCCTCGTGGCAACATCAAATACATCAATGATTAAAAAAATACATGAACATCCATCAATAAACATCATTATATCACAAATTCATCATCAAAGCTAAACAATTCTATCATTCATTTCTAATCTCCAAAGCCATCTCAATTTTACCATATAATCAATTTAATTGAGATTGCAAGATTGATTCAAACCCCAAAACCTAGTCAATATGAGAACTCAAAATGTCAGTAAATATGTACACTAACAACACATCATCATCTTCAATATAAAATATCTGTCCATGGCTTAAGAATCCATACAAATCATACTACGAATCACAACATATCAATAGTCAGAATATCTCCACCATCCAACATCATGCTAAAAATAATAATAAATAAGGTCCATGTCTATTGTCAACAGTAATCAAAATCAAAATATGAAAAATGTTGAAGAGGAGTGGGAACTACATCCACCTCCCCTTAGACTCGAATTCCTCCTAGAATTCAT
Source organism: Taxus chinensis (assembly GCA_019776745.2). NCBI lineage: Eukaryota > Viridiplantae > Streptophyta > Pinopsida > Cupressales > Taxaceae > Taxus > Taxus chinensis. The sequence goes on along the minus strand of CM034155.1, from coordinate 494,785,238 downwards.
TGAAGTACATTTGGAAATTGGGCCCGTAAAAAAAGTAGCATCCTCCCCTATAGATGCAGTTTCGTCAAACCTATCATATGGAGCTCACACCTCATCAATATCTCAACCTCAAAGTCCCAGGTTCCTATACTCTAAAATGCACACATGATACACCACCACATACCCCTACTCGTACATGCACAATGTGGTCTAATCCAATACATGAGAAGGATCTGGAATATATATCCTAAGAACATAAACATGGAACACATGAACATGAGATAATCTTCATAGCAAGGATATATGATAAGCTAAGGGGAAGATGCACTCTAATATCTTGAACGGACCCACAAATATAAGATACAACTTAAAGAATTTTTCATAATGGATAAGAATCTTATGAGGTCTCACACAAAGAAACACCTTTGTACCTACCTTATAACTACGGCCAACTCTCCTCTGATAAGCATACTTCTTGTGCCTATCCTGTGCCTCCTGCAACCTCTATCGGATCAAAATGACATGTTGCTCCATATCCTATAACATAGTTGGCCCAAGAGATAATCTGTGCTCTAGGCTTTCCCAACTCAAATGTATCCTCCACTCCCTTCCATAAAATTTCTAAAATGGTGCCATACCAATATAACTCTAAAATTTATTGTATACAAACTCAGCCAAGTACATGTACTACTCCCACCTCGACTGATGATCCATGCAATACATCTAAATCATTTCCTCTAAAATATGATTCACTCATTTTTCCTAACCATCTATCTCTAGGTGATAGGTTGTGCTGAAATTGATGCTCGTCCCAATGGCATACTACATGGTAGTCTAGAAGTGTGGTATGTATAAGGGATCCCAGTCAAAAATGATCTTCCATGGTATGCCGTGCAGTCTAACAATCTAATCCAAGTACACCCTCACCACTGCACTAGCTGTGTATGTGGTCTTCACTAGAAAAACATGAGCCACTTCTGTTAAATTATCTACCATGACCATGATTGCATCATGGTGGTATCTCGATGTAGTTATCCTTACAATAAAATCAATAGAAATGGTGTCCCATTTCCACTCTAGTATAACATGCAGCTAAAGAAGGCCAATTGGATGTTGATGCCTAGCCTTCACTCTCTGACACTCTAAACATCTAGACACAAAATGAGCTACCTCAATCTGAAGTCCTCTCCAATGGTATAGTTGTCTATATGTGGTGTGCATCTTCTTCACCCTTGGATGGGCTGAATAACATACAAAATCCATCAAAATTCCTCTCAAGGGGTCTTTGAGACTTAATCTATGCTCTATTTTCAAGGTAGAAGTTGTCATGTGGAAGTTGCTACAATATCCTACGTTGTGTGTACCAACTGAAGTATCCATGTCAAATGCCTTAGACAATTCAAATCATTTGCAACCACATTATCCTTCCTCTACGAATTCTCAATCTCTATGTCTTACTCACAAAGAAGCTCCATCCAACGTCATTGATGGGCATTGAGATTGGGATGTGTGAAGAGATGTTGTAGGCTCAAGTGATCACTCACGAGAATGAATCTCATGCCTAATAGGAAATGTTGACAACACATTAAAGCATGCACCACTTCCATAAGCTCAAGTTTATGAGTTGGGTAATTGAGCTCATGATCCTTGAGTTTGTAAGAATCAAAGGAAAATGCATGACTATCCTACATCAAAAAAACTTCTAATGCTGCCATAGAAGAATCTATACACATCAATAAATCCCTCTGCAGGTTTGACAATACTCGAATAGGTGTTGTTGTAAGGCATTCCTTTTAGTGTTCTCAATTCCTTCTCATATCTTTTTGACAAAAAAATTCTTCCCTTTTCACTGAAGGGAAGTGATGGGATGTGCAATACGAGAGAAATGATAAACAATCCTCTTTTATTAACTTACCAATCCCATGAAGCTATGCACCTTGGTCACACTAGTCCATACCGGCCAATCCATAATAGTTCTAATATTGGAATAATCGATTGTGATACCTTCCCTAGAAATATTTTGGTAATAATACTACACCTCTATCTAAAATAACACATACTTATCTATATTCCTGTAAAGCTACTTCTATAGGGAGGCACTGCAAAACTTGGCGAAAGTGATCCTCATGCGTGCGTGAGTAAATTAATCTTCAAAGTTCCAAATTACCCCATTCATTAAACTCATGAATATTGCGGGGGCATTCGTCAATCCAAATGGCATGACTATATACTCGTAGTGGTCAAATCTCGTAGATAGGGTTGTCTTATGAATATATGACTCCATGATCCTCAACTGATAGTAACCATACTTAAGATATATCTTGGAAAATATTGTGGTCCCCTTAATCTGATCAAACAAGTCATCAATGTGTGGAAGCGGGTAACGATTCTTGATCGTTAATATGTTCAGCTGGCGGTAATCAAGACACAATCTCAAATATCCATCCTTCTTCTACACAAATATCACTGGTGTACCCCAACAAGATACACTACGATGGATTAGGCATTCTTACAAGAGGCCCTCAATTCGTAACTTGAGATCTCAAAGCTCAGGGTTAGTCAACCTATAAGGTATGTGTGAGATAGGCTATGCTCTAGAAACTAAATCAATATAAAAATCTATCTCATGTGGTGGAGGTATCCCATGTATCTCCCCCGAGAAAACATCTGAAAACTCCCTTAAGATATGATGGTCACATAGTGAAGCTCCACTACACTCATCCTTTGATCTGTCACAAACTGTGATAGCATATAACTAGTAACCTCTCATACACATCGCTTAAGCTACATAGTGGATATGGGGCAGATAGAGATGAGTCTCCAAATTCCAACTATCACTTACTATGCCGCCAAATCATCTTCACATGATATTAACTTACTGTAACAATCAACTCTAGCCCTGTGTACCGATAACAAATACATGCCCAAAATAATCCCATAGCGATACAAAATAAGGATATGAATATCCAAAGTCGTGGAAAAAGGTTCTAGGTTAACTACACACTCCTTGAATAAGGAGTTCAATGTGAGCTTGGCTCCTAAATCCATCTCAACATCCCAACCATGGATTTTCCTAACTTCCACTAGCATGCATCACTCTACAAATGATGTTGAAATAAAAGAATCAGAGGATCCTAAATCAAACAAACTAGAAATAAAAATACCATCCATGCTACCTATGGTCTCAATCACCATGAGCTGATGCTCTTCCTAGCGGTTCTTGACTAAAACATATATCATATGACTCTTACCTATATAACGTAATGTAGGCTCTAAACTACGATCCTTACCCTTATTATTGGGTTTATTTTCTCACTCTCTCCAATGATGCCCCTATACAATGCATCCATAGCAACTACTCATTTCCCTCGAATGAGATGCGACTCTTACAACTACTCTACTGGTATATGTTGTGGATGTAGATGACCCTGTGATGGATTTTCATGGTCGCTGCTACTGAGATCCAACAGAATGAGCTCTCAGTGATACCTCTATCTTAACGGGTCCGCGAGGAGGAGGCCCCATACTACATCCCCTCTGTGCATCAAATATTTGTGGAGGTCTATATGGTGGACGAGTCTATTGCTTCTTCTGTTGTTGTGGCATGAAAGAGGAATATGCTAAACCATGTACACCATAATGAGGAGGTGTTGAACCCCTTGACTTACTATCATGCATCTGTTGAATACAACTCCCCACTCTATCTCTGTCCTACTATGTCTTCCCCCTTGTCTCTTCAGTAATGTATGCCTTTTCCATGACATTTGCTAAAGTCTACGTATAATGAATACACACTACCCCTCCCAAAAATAGGTTCAAGATTGTAATGAACCTTCGGTTCCTAACCTTCTCATCGTGCATGTAATCTACATACTGAAGAAAGTCCAAACAATGACCCTTGTATTGCACTACTGTCATGGAGGCCTATCGGAAATCATGAAAATCATCAATCCTCTTTTGTATGAACCTCCTGGATAAGTATTGACTCTTGAAATGTTCCTCAAAGAGGTCCGATGTAATTGTCTTTGAATCCACATTATGTTTCCACTCCTTAGTCCTCCACTAACCCCCGGATATGTCTCTCAGAAGGTGCATGCAGACATGAGTCTTTGTGTTGAAGGTACATGGACATAACTTGAAGCATCCGCTAAAGCTAACAAACAATGCCACTTCCTGAAATCCCCCATTATCTCAAGCAAAATGAAATGGATGAAGCTTTAGAATATCTCTGAAACGATCTTCCATTGTAGACTGTTTATCCCTAGGTCTCTTCTCAAGAACATCTCTCTTCCTAGGGCTCCTAGACTTATCTTTGTGTTCTATAGACCTATCTCCATGTCCCCTCTAAGGTGAATCTAGTCTAGCTGAATCCTCATGGGAGTTGACCTCTCTATCCTCCTCACTAGGTCATGAAGGGATACGAGCCTCTACTGATGTCGCTCTGTCAAATTTGCTAGGTCACCCTCCTAAATATCCTCTGCGTATAATGACATTAACATCCTATAATTTCTGGAGTATCTGAGGCAATATAACTACTACTGTCTAATCTGGGGGTGGTAAATCTAGGTCCACATGTAGGAACTCCTCATCTGGTTTGATCTTTTTGCATAGACCAAAATGAGAGTTAGTTTACCTTCATCTAGCTTGTTTCAGTTTTCTAAGTTTTCTACATTTTAAAACATCACAATATAATGTGTTCTAAGTTTTAGGTTTAGAATTATGCTAAGTTTAATGTTTGTTTCCAATTTTACCTAGGGTCCTAGCGTTGAACCCAGGAATCTGATACCAAGTGTAATGCCCACATTTTTCTTCCACAAAACCCAAGATAAAAATCTAATAATTAATTAGGGAATTTATGGAATAATTTTTTTTTGCAAGGGTGTTAACCCTAGATTTAATTTATCTAACTTCTATCTATAATTTTCTATATTACATTAGGTTGATTCACTAGCTTAGATTAATAATTAAATATAATTAATCATCTCCCCAAGATATTTCCGCAAATAATCATCTAGTGATGTATCCATTAATTAATTTGTTTGGTTAAATTTATTTCCCTTATTCAAATAATTAATTGTAATCCACATTTATTAAATAATGGCCCTTCATAAAATAAATCCCCTTAAGTCAATAAATTTAATATCCTTTGACAATGCCATTAAATAAATTCTATAGTTTAGTTCCATTTAATCATTTACTAAAACATTCTAAGAGGGTCACATTTTAACTCAATACTCTTAAGGCACTAAGTGGCCCCATTCAAAAGTTACACATACATTTACTTTATTCAAATCTCACATAATACCCTCACCTAACAATTATAGGGTTGATCTCCTACACTTGGATTGATTCAATTTTGGCCATTAGATCTTAGGTTTCCATTCTAATCCTAACCATCCTTATGGATTTCATTTAACCTTTTTATTGCCCGAGTTCCCCATTTGGCCTCTTTCATATTCTTTTTATTTGTTTGTAGGTTGGAGGAGGGGAAACCATTAAAGCAAGAAGTGAAGCCATGGAGAGAATTATTTGGATCTAGTTTGCAAATGGGAAAATTTTCCCAACTCCATTCTTTACCTAGTTTAGTTTATTCATGGGTTTGTTATTGCAAGGTTCTCTATTTATTTATTGTAAAGATCCCATCATAAATCTGGTTTTGCTATTTGGTTATTGCCATCCTTGAGTTCATCATTTTAGGAAACCACCATTCCATTATATCTATGAGATTATATACATTTGAATGCCCATAAATAGATTTATATACTTAAGAAAATAAGTTTTTTCCCTTATGAGTTGCTGGTAGTTTCATTTTGAAGTTTAAAAGTGCTGGTTTTGATTAAATTCCTTTTGGGTTTGCACACGTCATAAATTTTATTTTTCCATCAAAAGTGACAAAACCACCACCCTTCCCAGGTCGGTGGTCCTGTGATTGCCTCCCTTTCTAGGTGGAAATTCTTAAAACTTCATTATATGCACGATACTGGTTCTAAAACTACCGCTCTGTATAGGGCGGCAGTTATGTTCCCCGAAAATAGATCCTTATTTTCATACATTTTCCAAATGTTTTTCTACGTGGGTTGGTTTCTATGGCAAGTTTAAATTTAATTATGGTGCCTACAAACAATATTTGAACTAATATGAGTCATTTATTTATTTTAAATCAACTTCACATGTTCCTTTGCAAGTTGTAGTTGGAGAAAGTAAAAAGGAATAACATCCTTAAATAAACTCGTTTCTCTATTCTTTCATTTGTAATAAAATGTATTATTTAAATAAATAAAAATTATTATTCATTTCTTGATCAAAATACTATGTTTGTAGCATTCTTTCCTTTGCAATAAAGTATAAAACTAGAGTATCACTACTATAAACAAGACCTTTTATCCACAATGATATCCATAGTAAAAATATATTGTGAAATATTTGGGGATATTCCACAATTTTCTTTTACCCTAAGAAAATAAAAATGTGGATTTTCTACAACTTCTTAATAATCAAATATTAAAATTGTGAATTATCCATAGTAAAAAAAAATAATTATAAAAAACATTTTAAAAATAACAAGTTTATCGACATTCAATAAAGTTGAACTAATTTTGTGAATTAGTAGTGATGAAACCTCCATAAAAAATGTAGATAAATGTACAACTAGACAATTAATTTTATAACTTTTACATTATCATTAAATTTTACCAAAAAGGAATAAGTTAAATTCAAATTATAATGTTACTATTAAAACTCTTATTGCTTGAAAACATTACTTATCCATAATCTACATTACTTAATGTAGGATTGTCGAATGATTAATATATTATATATATAGTTACTATATATATATGTTTAATACAATTAATTTAATGTAGAGGGATTGGTTTTCTATTCTAAAAATTATTATGAAAAATATATTATAAGTAAAATTAAGTATTGATAGTTTATAAATATAAGTTTAATATTTTGTATTTCCTTAACATTGTTTAGTACTTTTAAGAAGGTCGTAGTGACTATAACTATGAGTCAAACTTTAATATATATGATATTACATGTGTCGATTTCCATATTTTTGGTTAAAGGTACACAATATCCCATATAAATACTAAAATAATATTAAAACAAAATTACTAAAAAAATTAAATAAACATTAAGTTTGAGATTCAATATTTTTTTGGTGAGATATGCATATTTTCTTATATTAAAATTTTAATAATAAAAAATTAACATAATTTATATTTTAAAATTAATTATGAATAAAATTATTAAACCTCCAAAATATAAATAATTCGTACTTTTAAAGAAACACCAATTACTTTTAATATAATTCAAATATTTTTAGTTAAATAATATATTAATTAGTCTTAATATGATTCAAGTATTTTATTTAATAATTTAGTTCATGCAAAATTAGTTCAAATTTAATTTCTAATTCCACTTCTTTAAAACAGACCCATTAATAATCGTGATATATGCTATTTTAAATGAGTAAAATATTTAAATTAATTGAACTACCTATCACAAATAATCTGCATATTTAAATATGTGCCACAACTACATCTTAGAATATCTATATCAAATCTTAAAATATCCAACGGAATAAGTACAACCCTTATTCATGCCTATAATTTAGTATCAAAACTAACACTTGGTCATTAAGTGGAGATTTTTGAGCCATTAATAAGGCCAAATAATCCTATTATGGTGGTCATAAGTGAGAGTTCTATTTTTGCACTACCAAATAAAAATGAAATTTGTATAACTATAAAATGAAAATGTCTTAGAAATGCGATCCATCTTAAAGGAATATCTTCGATTTTGCAGGTTAAGGCATTGTAAAGGTTCACCGATTGTAAATCATCCTATCATTGGGTGCATATTTAATTATATTTTTGTTTAATATATGCTATATTTAGAAAAATAGATTAAAGCAAAATGATATGCTTCTGCAGGTTTTTGGGACTGTGTTGAAGTCCAGCTCCGACAAATAAACATTGGTGTGAAAGAGAATGATCTTGTTGAATCCATAATTTTTTCATTGATCATAGAAGTAGATAAAAATATTATTATTCTTAGATCGTTTAGTCAATGTTTTCAAATCTCAAGCAATTTTCTTCTTCATGTGTCCTGTATTTTAAAGTTTGATATTAGTGATCTATTCACCAGGATCTGTAGTCACCAATAATGGATTATCATCAGGATGCCTTCGCCAATAAGAGGATCTCATCACCATTCTCAATTTCTCTTCCTTATATTGTGTGTATATCATTGTAGCATGTTGCAACAACGACAAGCATTTAAACTATGTTCCCTTCTTCATTGGATACTAGTGGTAGTAGCAGTGCAACATCATCCTCATTCCAAAATAGCCTAATTTGGGAAGAGGTCATGCAAAATGATGACAGGGCACTATCTAGTAGAGGATCAACAATGGGCCCAAAATTCCAAGTTTTAATGAATCCTGGTCTAAGAAAGAAGAGTAGAGTGTAAGAGCAACAACAATGGTGTTAGAGTTAGTGGATTTAGGTGTGGAGTACTTCCAACATTTAGGAACATGCAGATTTGAATCCATCTTATGAATCCACAAATCGATTAATATCCCCGAATTTTTTAAAATATATGTCATCGTGATTACCCTCGGGCCTCACATTCCTTTGCCTATTTTTTTTTATTAATATGTATTTTATTAAGCAAATATTAAAATTATATTTGTCTTGTTTTCTAATATTTTACATTGAATTTATATTAGTTACGTATTCTTAATTGTACGTGTCCTTAAATAATCCAACTTTTCAAGTAGAGTATTTTAATTAACTTACATGTTTTATTATATTTAGAAGATATAACACATGCATATAATAAAAGATAATCTACAACTAGAAATATTATTCCACCATCTCTCTAAAAGTTATGCGGGAAAACATTATTCCTCTTTTTTAATAGAAAACTCATTATATTTATTACTATTTTATAAAATAGATGTGACACAAATTTTTTTATTTTAATTTTATAAAATCTCTCTTAGTTAAAAATAAGTTTTAAATTAGTATAGATATAATAACTATATTTTATTTATATAAATTGTAATAGTTTTATTATTTAAAAAAATAAAAAATACATATATTAGAATTGTGGTAATGTGATACCTTTTGAATTGTGATATTATCACAAAATTTTAGTTGTATCATTGTTGTATTTTTTTTTATCGTAGCATTATCACAATTTATTATTATAGCATTGTCACAATTTTTATTGTAAGAGTGACAATATATGTAGTGCCCACTTCCCTTCGACACCTTTATGTTTATTGTTTTGATACCGGCGTCTGCACTTATGGATATATTATAGTTTTTGATACAGCATGTTAGTAGATATTAGAAATACTAAATCATTATTGATTTGATTCTTATATGATGCATATGGACTACTGGAGACATTTGATGATGATATTGATATATTTTTGACATGGTTATTTATCTATAATTCTAACATGTGATATATTTAGTTATATTGAGTAGATCTTGATAATTGGATTAATATGAGGATCGTTTTGACATGCATAAAATGTGGAATAGAAGTGTGCTAGAAATTGTAAGTGATATCATATTTGCATAGATGATACTAATTCGTATATGGTTGATTTCAGATTTATATTGCATATTTGACATGAATGTTTTAATACGGCTAGGAGGCCAAAGGGGGTATTCTCAGTTTTGCAGGTATATTATATTCACAACAACATCGGGTGAGTGGTGACCAACCACATCCGAATTCGAGAAGAATTCAACTAGGGTCACAATGACAACATGTAATTGTGTGTGTTAGAATTGTTTGGTTTGGAGAAAATTGTGATGTAGGGTTCATGTGTTATTTTTTTTAATTTTCCCTATTTGATAATGTTAGTATGTGTTTCCTTTAGTAATGAAATTTACATGTTTTATTATTTATATTTTTGGATTTATGTTTACCCCTTTATTATTCATGGGTTGTAGTGTCTTAATTGAGCTAATGTAAATTTATCCTAAATTAATTAAAGATGTGACCAAAAAGGAGTTCATTATTAAACTTGTTTTACTCTTGGATTTTGTGTTGAGTGAAGTGTGTTTGATTTTAGAGTGTATCACACTCTACCCTTCATGGGAAACTCGAATTTGGCCTTAGAGGTGAAATTTGGAAGCTTGTGGGACAAGTAAAACTTGTCCCAAACCTCTTAAATGCCCATGCCAACCCTACCTATGAGTTGGGGGTAAAATTTAGGCTCTTTTAGGTGTTTAAGAAGTTAAAAATGTGAAATGTTAATTGCACTTTCTTTCTATATTTTATTTTGTCCTTTGAGGGAGTGGGCTTAGATGGAGTGTGTAAGGTTCTTGTCATTCCTCCAACTACTTATTAATGGTGCTTTGGAATATCAAGTTGACCAAGTGATGTGGAGTGGAGAGGAAATGAGGTTTCATCCTACTTGGAGCCACATCATCCATCCCTCTCCTTTCTCTATTTATTGAATTCTTGTTGCTTATTTTTGGGTTGGATGACCATTTTTAGTCTCTTGAATTTTTGGAGAGTGAGAGGATTTGGAGAGAGTTGTGGATTTTTGGAGCATTGTGGATGCTTTCTTGATCTTTGGGAAAGGCTTGGAACTTCATAATTGGAACAAGCTCTACCATGGAGAGGTAGGAGTTTCACCTTGGTTTAAATTATGTTATTTTTTTTATTGTATGTGTGTATATGTTGTGTTGAATGTTGTTGTCTCTTTGAAATGTTTTTTGGGTGTGGGTGGAATGCCTAAGTTGGAAGTGGGAGGAGACTATGGGAAGTTTTTCTTGTAGGGAGGCATAAGAGATCACTTCCTTGTGGAGGGAGTTTAGGTTCGGTGCCCCATATAGTATGAGAAATTCTTGCATTTCTTCATGTTCTTATTATGAGGGAGCCATAAGAGTTTTTTAGGGAGGCATAAGAGTTATGGAGGTATAAGGGGTACTTGAGGGAGGCATAAGAGTTGTAAGGGGAAATTGTGATTTGCATTGGAGGCTTTTGGGTCGGCACCCATTCCCATTGGGAGACATAAGTGGCCTCCCCTTAGTCTTACTCTTTTGGCTTCTTGATAAGCCTTGTTATATTGTTGTTTTGTGTGATTTTCTTATTTTTGAGTTTGTATGTAAATGGAATGAATGTGAAATTATATGTTAAGTATTGTGGAAGATAGTAGTTGCCATGAGTTGAGATCTTCTCCCATTGTAATGTAGTTGGGGCTTAAGGGCCAATGGGGTGGATGGCTTCTCCTTTCCATTGGGTATATTAGTTGGGTGGAGAGCTATGCGTCTCCCCTATTTTGTTGTGAATCAAGAAAACTTCTTGGAAGAGATATCTTGTTGGAGTTGGAGTATGGAGTCTTGTTGGTGACCATGTGAAACTTCCTTATATTTTTACCCACTTAGAGTGGAACAAATTGTATTAATGTAGTTAATTATTTAATTACATTTTGTATGGATTCCCATTTCAAGTGGAGGAAATTGTAATGACTTTGTAAAAAAAAGTTTTAATCCAATTTTTGTTATTGTTATTGTATTGCATGTAGAAAGAAACAAATGAAAAAAGAAAGAAGAAAGAATGTTATTGTAAAGTTAGTTTGCAAATAGAAAAGAAAGTATTTTATCCTTGTTGAAATATTGAATGTTTTTTGAGAAAAATAGTGCTTGTATTGAAAGGTTAATCTATTTTACAATGGAAAAGAAAGCATATTTCATTGAGTGTTTATTGTATTGTAAATGTGAGAAAGAAGAAAATGTAGAGATTGTTAGAAGATGAATTTGTTTACAAAATATCATGGCATGGTAAATGAAGTTAATATGGTTATTTTGAATGAATGGACATTGTAGTAAAATGAAAAAGGAAAAAAAGTTAGATTATATTGCATTGGGAAAGTTGATTTTATATAAGGAAATGACAAGAAATAAAATAGATTTACATCCCTTTTGCTTTATTAACGGATAGAAGAAACTAGTTAAACAAGTAGAAATTACTCTTATAAGTAGATTAATTTTATTAGAAATGGAACTACTTTAAAATGACTAGACTTAACTAAGAAATGAGTAAATGAGTAATAAATATGAATTTTTGGAATTTGAAATGAACAAAGACAACTTAAAATGCATTTTTACATCCTTTAAAAACTTTAGTTTTTTGTAAAATTCTCAGCATTAACGTTCTATTTTTCAGAAACAGGACTGCCACTCTATGCAGAGCGACGGTCCCGTAACTGCTACTCAGGCTATGGAAAATTTCACAAAACCACCACTCATTAGGGTGGTGGTCTTGTGTTTGTTGTCCAGGTAAGGTGGCGGTTTCACAATTGCCGTTGTGGAAGGCGGAGGTCCATTGTTTGTCACCCTAGCAGGGAGGTGGTCCTAGGACCGGTGGTCTACTCTGGACAGTGGTTCTGTCACTTATGATAGAATCTCGCAAACCCGTGCCTGTGCGTGAAATTTTACCTGTTTTCACTAGTTCCTAAGTTGTAAAATTAAACCCATTACTACCAGCAAGTAAAATAAAGATAAATGCTTATGAATGAGACAACAAAACAATAAAATGGTTAATCTTACAACATTCTCCTCATTAATATCAAAAGGATTAGGGTTTTTCACCAATTTTAAACCCAATACATTATAATATTGGAATTAAAAAACCATATTGGAGGAGGAAATCCCTCCCAATCTTTAAATGAAATAGATTGCATGAATAAAAGACTAAATCTAAACTAAACCTAGACTAAATCTTCATGTAGAATTCCTCCATGGATCCTTCCTTCTTTGCTCCCATGGCTTCCTCCTCTCCAACCTGCAAATTTAACAAAAGAAAATGAACCAAATGAGAAAGAATATAATGAGAAAAGGTTTTAATAGACTTTTATAAGGATTTCTAGGGCTATGTTGAGAATCCTAGGATCTAGTGGCTAAGATGGATTTGATCAAAGGATGGAGAATTCACCTTTATTAAGAAGAAATGTATTTTAAATGTTTTGATGTAAAATCCTTAAGGGTATGTGTAGAAGAATGAGTGGGGCCTTTTGATTGCCTAGGGGTGTAATGTTTACTTTCTTTTAAACCCTTAGTGTGTGTAGGAAAATTTATTAAAGGATCTTTAAGCTATTAATGTAATGAATTTAATAATTTAGCATAAGGTTAACCTTGTTAGGAATGAACTTAATCGAAGAAAAGAAAATATTTAATTAAGTAAACTAATCCTTGTTACCTTCCTATAGAACTATTAATTAATGTACCCTAGTACCCTTGAACTGCATCCTTGAGCTATCGTTAACCTTCTCTTTTGTACTGTAAAACCAAAAAAAATTAGTCAGCATTTTCAGGTTAAGTGTTTGGTTGAAGCGAGTTCTTAGAACGTCATTTTTATGGGCCTTACACTTGGTATCAGATCCATGGGTTCAAAATCTTGGACCCTTGGGCATACCTAGGAAACATGAAACATGAAAATTTAACCTAGAGAAAAATTGATCATTTTAAATCGAGAAAACAACAATGTTTGATAATTGTATGAAATAGAAAACTTAGAAAACTAAAACAAGACCTAGAACAATGAACTAACTCTCTCCTTGATCTATGCAGGAGGCACGGATTAGGAGAGGGGTATTTTTATATAGACCTATATATACCACCGCTAGAGTAGGCTGTAGCGGCCATTTTACCTCAGATTTTACAGATGCTTCAAGATGTCAATGCCACTATATGCAGAGATCCCTTGGGAGGACAATTGGCTAGACATGGCATGGAGCCGTCAGCAGATGCCCAAGTATCCCCTCAACATAGCGAGGAACATAGGGCAGAGAACTTCTGTACGTAGAGTCAGCTAGGGTAGAGTCACCACAGAGAGGACATGGGGACAAGATCTCATGACATAGGTACAGGTCCCAAAGCCCTAGACAAAGGGAGGAGCATGTAGAGAGACCTAGGGGTTGTCAGACATCAGCAGCAGACCATATCAGGGAGATCTTGAAGCTACGACCATCTCACTATTCTGGTGATACAAGAGGTTTTCAGGGCAGAGGCCTAGTTGGTGAGCTTGAGCGAATGCTTCAAGCTCTTCCCTTGTACTAGCAAAACGAAAGCTCGTGTTGCGATCCATCTTTTGATGGATGGAGTGAGAGTTCTGGTGGAGCATAGAGGAGCAGACGCTCCCTGTTGATTCGGAGATAGTCACTTGGGAGCTATCTAAGGAGCATTTCAAGAGCAGATATTTTCCCAGGAGATTTATACATCAGCAGATTGACAAGTTTCACGACCTCCATTAGGCATCAATGATTGTAGCTGAGTATGAGATTCGATTTCTGGATCTACTCTAGTACATCGACTATATGTAGGATGAGCAGGTATGGATTCAAAGGTTCATCCGGGGCCTGAACTTAGATTTGGGTGGCGCGGTGCACATTCACTACCCATATACATTAGTAGAGGCCATGGAGAAGGCCTATATTACAGAGGAGACATAGGGGAAGACGTAACAATCTAGAGATAGAGATTGGATCCGTATCCAGCAGATGCAGGATGGTAAGTCGGAGGGGTCATTTTTCCCCTCCACGGGGTGGACAAATTTTAGGAAAGACTTTATTTAGGCCACCACAGTAGCAGCAGTAGTAGCAGACCCGCTCACCTTACAGACCTCCTCAAAGATTTGATGCACAGAGAGGGCGGAGTATAGGGCCTCCTCCTAAGGGTCCCACCAAGACACAGGGTGTGCCGAGAGCTCAGTTAGTAGGAGCTCATCAACAAAACCTCAACAGTCCATAGCCGGATTGTCAAGATCCATAGCTCAGACATCTAGAGTACCGATTGGAGCTGCATCCCACTGGAGGGGACTAGGAAACTGTTATGGTTGTGGTGTTGTTGGACATCATTGGAGAGATTTCCCATATAACCCTCCCAAGGGTAAGACGCAGAGCTCAGAGCCTATGGTTGGAGATATGGCACGGATTCATCGGATCTACGCAGTGGTCAAGAACCGCCAGGCTGTGCACCAAAGTATCATGATTGAGATAACAGGTAGTATTGGTGGTATTTCTGCCTCTATATTATTTGATTCTAGTTCTTCTAATTCATTTACTGCACCATCCTTAGTAGAGCGTTGCAAGCTAGTGACAATTAGTCAGGGTCGTAGTTGGGACATTGAGATGGCTTTTGGAGCCAAGATTGTTGTAGACTCCTTAGTTAATGAGTGTGTAGTGGATTTAGGACCCTTCACCTCTACTTCAGATCTTCGAATCCTTCCATTAGGATCTTATGGTGTCATTTTAGGCATGGATTGGTTGTCTGTTCACAGAGCTAGAGTGGACTATTACCATAAGACTATTGCTTGCATAGATGATCTTGGAGTGGAGTTACTGTTATCAAGAGTTAGGAG
The DNA here is from genome assembly GCA_019776745.2 of Taxus chinensis. Classification (NCBI taxonomy): domain Eukaryota; kingdom Viridiplantae; phylum Streptophyta; class Pinopsida; order Cupressales; family Taxaceae; genus Taxus; species Taxus chinensis. Next base: position 494,769,863 of record CM034155.1, on the reverse strand, counting down.
GCCCATTTCCATTCGCACCATCTCCGCTATGCAGCTTAAGTGGTGTGCGCAATGGAGTTGTCAATTGTATGTTGTTACAGTTAGTGACAGATTAGAGGATGAGTCTAGTGGACCATACCTTGATGACCATCCCATCTTGAGAGAGTTCGCTGATGTTTTTCTAGGAGAGCTACCAGGGTTACCTCCCCCACGTGAGATAGATTTCCACATAGATCTAGTTCTAGGCACATATCCTATCTCACAAGCACCTTATCAGATAACTACTCTTGAGCTATGTGAGCTCAGGTTGTAGCTTGAGGGCCTTCTAGAGAAGGGTCTAATCCATCCTTGTGTATCCCCTTAGGGGGCACCAGTGATCTTTGTGAAGAAGAAGGATGGATCTCTACGATTGTGTATTGATTAATGTCAGCTGAACAAAGTAACGATCAAGAATCGTTACCCCCTTCCATGCATTGATGATTTGTTTGATCAGATGAAGGGAACTACAGTTTTCTCCAAGATAGATCTTAAGTCAGGGTACCATCAGCTCAGGATTACGGAGGCGGATATTCATAAGACTGCATTCCGTACGAGATATGGTCACTACGAGTTCACAGTGGTGCCTTTCGGTTTGACGAATTCCCCCGTAGTGTTTATGAGTTTGATGAATGGGGTATTTAGGAATTTCCTTTATCGCTTCATGCTCATCTTCCTTGATGAAATTCTAATTTACTCATGTATGCATGAGGAGCACCTTTGCTAGGTTCTTTAGTGTCTTCATTAGTATCATCTTTACAGGAACTTGGAGAAGTGTGCGTTCTTTCAGATAGAGGTGCAATATTTGGGCCACATCATTTCTAGGGAAGGTATCACAGTCAATCCTTCTAAGATTCGAGCCATAATGGATTGGCCAACACCTACTAGTGTGACCGAGGTGCACAAATTCATGGTTTTAATAGGATATTACAAGAGATTTGTTCAGGAATTTTCTTAGATTGCGAACCCCATCACTTCCCTTCAGCGGAAAGGAAAGAAGTTTCTTTTGTCTGACAGATGTGAGAAGGATTTCAGTACGCTGAAGGAATGCCTCACAACAGCACCTATTATTGCAGTACCAGATCCTTAGGGTGAGTTCTACATTTGCACAGATGCTTCCTTGGAAGGACTTGGATGTGTGTTGATGCAGGAGGGCAAAGTAGTTGCTTTTGAGTCTCACAAACTCAAAGATTATTAGCTCAATTATTTGACTCATGATCTTGAGATTTTAGCAGTTGTGCATGCCTTAGTGTAGTGGAGACATTTTCTTCTTGGTTGGAGGTTCACACTCAGAACTGATCACTTGAGTCTTCACCACCTCTTAACGCAGCCCAATCTCAATGCTCATCAGCGGCGTTGGATGGAGTTGCTTTGTGAGTATGACATAGAGATATATCATGTGAAGGGGAAGGAGAATGTGGTTGTAGACGCCTTGAGTAGATGGAGACATGTGGATATGGCCACTTCAGTGGGCACAGATTTGTGGAGTAGGATTTTGCAGTAGCTTCCTCAGAATAGTTTCTACCCTGCAGCCAGAGCAGAGATTGAGTCACAGAGACCCCTTGAGGGGAGATTTGATGGATTTTCATTAGAGGCAGATGGCCTTCTCATGACATAGAGGTTGGATATATGTTCCTAGAGATGGAGGCTTGAGATAGGACATTTTTTCAGAGGCTCATCATGTGCCTTATTCAGCCCATCCTGTGGTGAAGAAGATGCATGCCACCTTGAGACAGTTGTATATCTAGAGAGGACTTCAGAGAGACGTGGCCTCATTTGTGTCACACTGATTAGAGTGCTAGAGGGTGAAGGCTTGAGCATCATCATCCCGCTGGCCTTCTCTATCCTCATGCCATACCAGAGTGGAAGTGGGACACCATTTCCATGGACTTCATCGTTAGGTTACCTACGTCGAGATACCACCATGATGCCATCATGGTCATGGTGGATAAGTTGACGAAAGTAGCTCATTTTTCTCTAGTGAAGACCACCTATACAGCTAGTGCAGTGGCATGAGTATATCTTGATGAGATTGTCAGATTACATGGGATTCCATGGGGAAGATCATTTGTGACTGTGATCCTTTGTACACTTCCCATTTCTGGACCACCATGCAGTATGCTCTTGGGACGAGGATCAATTTCAGCACATCATATCACCCTGAGACAGATGGACATACTAAGTGGGTGAATCAGATCCTAGAGGACATGCTTAGGATGTACATTATGGATCACCAGTCGAGATGGGAGGAGTATCTGTGTTTGATGGAGTTTGCCTAAAATAATAGTTTTCAGAGTTCGATAGGCATGGATCCTTTTCAAGTATTATACGACAGAGAGTGCAGGACACCTCTTAGTTGGGACAAGTTAGAGGACAAAGTTTTTCTTGGGCCAAAATTAGTATAGGATATGGAGTAGTAGGTTACCTTGATCAGATAGAGGTTGTAAGAGGCGCAGGACGGGTAGAAGAATTATGCAGACCAACATAGTAAAAATCATAGTTTTGAGGTGGGTACGAACGTGTTTCTCTCTGTGTCAGATTGTATAAGATCCCTATCCATTACAGAAAAAGGTTCTAAGCTTACTCCTAGGTTTGTGGGTCCCTTCGAGATCTTGGAGCACCTCAGTCCCATAGCCTACCGTCTAGCATTGCCACCTAGCTTGTCTCGCATCCATGATGTGTTTCACATTTCTGTGCTTAGGAGATATATTTCTGATCCTTCTCACATGCTAGATTGGACCGCATTACAGGTGCAGGATCAGGGACAGGTGATGGTGAAGCCCGTACCCATTATAGAGCGTAGGACCGTAGGCCTTCGGCAGAGAGATTGACCAAGTTCGGGTCCAGTGGGACAAATATGATGAAACTACAACTACTTGGGAGGATGCTACTCTACTACGAGTGCAGTTTCCACCCCTGTTCCAGTGACTTTCAGGAAGAAGTAGAGTCTAAGAGGAGGGGGATGTAGTGCCCACTTCCCTTCGACACCTTTTTTATTATTTTTTTCGATATTGTCGTCTGCACTTATGGATATATTATATTTTTTGATATAGCATGTTAGTAGATATCAGATATGCTGAAATGTTATTGATTTGATTCTTATATGATGCATATGGACTACTGGAGACATTTGATGTTGATATTGATACACTTTGACATGGTTATTTATCTGTAATTCTGACATGTGATATATCTAGTCATATTGAGTAGATCTTGATAATTGGATTAATGTGATGATTGTTTTGACATAAATGAAATATGGAATAGAAATGTGCTAGAAATTGTAAGTGATATTGTATTTGCATAAATGATATTAATTCATATACAGTTGATTTTAGATTTATATCGTATATTTTGGCATGAATGGTTTAATGCGGCCATGAGGCCAAAAGAGGTATTCTTTGTTTTGTACATATATTATATTCAAAACAATATCGGGGATTGGAGACCAACCACATCGGAATTCGAGAAGAATTCAACTAGGGTCCCCATGGCAACGTGTAACTGTGTGTGTGTTAGAATTATTTAGTTAGGAGAAAATTGTGACCTAGGGGTCATGTGTTGTTTTGTTTTAATTTTCCCTCTTTGATAATGTTGGTATGTGTTTTTCCTTTAGAAAATTAAATTTACATGTTTTATTATTTATATTTTTGGATTTATGTTTACCCCTTTATTATTCATGGGTTGTAGTGTCTTAATTAAGCTAATGTAAATTTGTCTTAAACTAATTAAAGATGTGACCAAAAAGGAGTGATTTACTTTTGATTTTGTGTTGAGTGAAGTGTGCTTGAGTTTTGAGTGTAGCACACTCTAACCTTCATGTGAAACTCGAATTTGGCCTTAGAGGCCAAATTTGGAAGCTTGTGGGACAATTCAAACTCATCCCACACCTCTTAAATGCCCATGCCAACCCTACCTATGGGTTGGGGGTCAAATTTAGGCTCTTTTAGGTGTTTTGGGGGAATAAAAAGGTGAAATGTTAATTGCACTTTCTTTCAAATATTTAATTTTTTCCTTTGGGGGAGTGGGCTTAGATGGAGTGTGTAAGGTTCTTGTCATTCCTCCAACCACTTATTAATTGTGTATTGGAATATGAGGTTGACCAAGTGATGTGGAGTGGAGAGGAAATGAGGTGGCATCCTACTTGGAGCCACATCATCCCTCCCTCTCCTTTCTCTATTTATTGAATTCTTGTTGCTTGTTTTGGGGTTGGATGATCATTTTTAGTCTCTTGAATTTTTGGAGAGTGAGAGGATTTGGAGAGAGTTTGTGGATTGTTGGAGCCTTGTGGATGCTTGCTTGATCTTTGGAGAAGCTTGAAACTTCATACTTGGAACAAGCTCTACCATGGAGAGGTAGGAGCTTCACCTTAGTTTTAATTATGTTATTTGTTTTATTGTATGTGTGTATATGTTGTGTTGTATGTTGTTTTCCCTTTGAAATGCTTTTTGGGTGTGGGTAGAATGCCTAAGTTTTTGAGTGGGAGGAGACTATGGGGAGTTTTTCATGTAGGGAGGCATAAGAGGTTACCCCTTTTTGTGGAGGGAGTTTGGGTTGGGTGCCCCACCTTGTTTTGAGGGATGCTTGCATGCCCTTTTTTTTGTTCTTGCAATGAGGGAGACATAAGAGATGTAGAGGGAGGCATAAGAGTTATAGAGGTATAAGGGGTACTTTAGGGATGCATAATATTTGTAAGGGTAAATTTTTTTTTGCATTGGAGGTTTTTTGGTGGGCACCCATTCCCATTGGGAGGCATAAGTGGCCTCCCTATAGGTCTTACTCTTTTGGCTTTCTTGATAAGCCTTGTGATCTTGTTGCTTTGATGTTTTTTTCTTGTAGAGTTAGTTGTTGTGTTTTGTATGTAAAAGGAATGAATGTGAAAATTATATGTTAAGTTTTGTGGAAGCTAGTAGTTGCCATGAGTTGAGATCTTCTCCCATTGTAATGTGGTTGGGGCTCGGGGCCAATGGAGAGGATGGCTTCTCCTCTCCATTGGGTATCTTGGTTGGGTGGAGAGTGTTGCCTCTCCCCCTATTTTGTTGTGAATCAAGAAAACTTCTTGGAGGAGCTATCTTGTTGGAGTTGGAGAATGGAGTCTTGTTGGTGACCATGTGAAACTTCCTTGTATTTTTACCCACTTAGAGTGGAAGAAATTGTATTAATGTAGTTCATTCTTTAATTACATTTTGTATGGATTCCCACTTCAAGTGGAGGAAATTGTAATGACTTTGTAAAAGAAAGTTGTAATCCAATTGTTGTTATTGTTATTGTATTGCATGTAGAAAGAAACAAATGAGAAAATAAAGAAGAAAGAATGTTATTGTAAAGTTAGTTTGCAAATAGAAAAGAAAGTATTTTCTCCTTGTTGAAATCTTGAATGTATTGTGAGAAAAATAGTGCTTGTATTGAAAGATTAATCTATTTTACAATGGAAAAGAAAGTATATTTTCATTGAGTATTTATTGTATTGTAAATGTGAGAAAGAAGAAAATGTAGAGATTGTTAGAAGTTGAATTTGTTTACAAAATATCATGGTATGGAAAATAAAGTTAATATGGTTATTTTAAATGAATGAACATTGTAGTAAAATGAAAGAGGAAAATAAGTTAGATTATATTGCATTGGGAAATTTGATTTTATATAAGGAAATGATAAGTAATGAAATAGATTTATTTTCCTTTCTTACTCTTGTACTGGAAGAAAGAATCTAGTTAAACAAATAGAAATTATTCTTATAGGTAGATGAAATTTATTAGAAATGGAAACACTTTAAAATGACTAGATTTAACTAAGAAATGAGTAAATGAGCAACAAAACCTCAATTTTGGACCTTTAAAATGAACAAAGACAACTTAAAATGCATGTTTACACCCTTTAGCAACTTTAGTTTTTTGTAAAATTCTCGGCATTATGGTTATGTTTTCCAGAAACAGGACCGCCGCCTTGTGCAGAGAGGTGGTCCCGTAACCGCCACTCAGGCTAAGGTGGTGGTCTCAAAACCACCGCTCAGTAGGGCGGTGGTCCTGTGTTTGTCACCCAGGTAAGGTGGCAGTTTCACAGCCGTCACTCTTGAAGGCGACGGTCCACTGTTTGTCACCCTGGCAGGGCGGCGGTCCCAGGACCGCCTAATCTGCTCTGGGCAGCGGTTATGTCACTTATGACAGTATTCCGTGGACCCGTGCCTGCGTGTGAAATTTAACCTGTTTTCACGAATTTCTAAGTTGTAAAATTTAATCTATTACTACCAGTAAGTAAAATAAAGATAAATGCTTAGGAATGGGACAACAAAACACTCAAATGGTGAATCTAAAAGAATTCTTTCATTAATATCAAAAGGGGTAGGGTTTGCCCCAAATTTAAACCCAATACACTATAATCTTGGAATAAAAACAAGATTGGAGGAAGAAATCCCTCCCAATCTTTAAATGAAATAGATTACATAAATAAAAGACAAAACTAAGCCAAGCCTAGACTAAATCTTCTTGTAGAATCCTCCATAGCTTCTTCCCTTTGCTCCCATGGCTTCCTCCTCTCCAACCTGCAAATTTAACAAAAGAAAATGATAAGAATAGAATGAGAATAGGTTTTAATAGACTTTCTTAAGGATTCTTAGGGCTAAGTTGGGAACCCTAGGATCTAGTGGCTAAGATGGATTTGATCCAAGGGTGGAGGATTGACCCTACCTTTATTAAGAAGATATATATTTTAAATGTTTTAATTTAAAATCCTTAAGGGTATGTGTAGATGAATGAGTGGGGCCTTTGATTGCCTAGGGGTGTAATGTTTCTTTCCCCTTTTAAACCCTTAGTGTGTGTAGGAAATTTAGTAAAGTATCTTTAAGCTACTAATGTAATGAATTTAATAATTTAACATAAGTTTAGCCTTGTTAGGAATGAACCTAATCGAAGGAAAGAAAAAATTTAATTAAGTAAACTAATCCTTGTTACCTTCCTTTAGTAAACTAATCAATTGAACGTACCTTCCTATGCTGAACTATCAATTGTATCGTACCCTTGTTGCATCCTTGTATCGTAAACTTCTCTTTTAAACCTAAACAAAAAAATTAGTTGCATTTTCAGGTTAAGTGTTTGGTTTAAGTGAGTTCTTAGAATGTCATTTTTATGGGCCTTACACTTGGTATTAGAGCCATGGGTTCAAAATCTTGAACCCTTGGGCACACCTAGGAAAACATGAAACATGAAAATTTAACCTAGAGAAAAATTGATCATTTTAAATCGAGAAAACAACAATGTTTGATAATTGTATGAAATAGAAAACTTAGAAAACTAAAACAAGACCTAGAACAATGAACTAACTCTCTCCTTGATCTATGCAGGAGGCACGGATTAGGAGAGGGGTATTTTTATATAGACCTATATATACCACCGCTAGAGTAGGCTGTAGCGGCCATTTTACCTCAGATTTTACAGATGCTTCAAGATGTCAATGCCACTATATGCAGAGATCCCTTGGGAGGACAATTGGCTAGACATGGCATGGAGCCGTCAGCAGATGCCCAAGTATCCCCTCAACATAGCGAGGAACATAGGGCAGAGAACTTCTGTACAGAGTCAGCTAGGGTAGAGTCACCACAGAGAGGACATGGGGACAAGATCTCATGACATAGGTACAGGTCCCAAAGCCCTAGACAAAGGGAGGAGCATGTAGAGAGACCTAGGGGTTGTCAGACATCAGCAGCAGACCATATCAGGGAGATCTTGAAGCTACGACCATCTCACTATTCCAGTGATACAAGAGGTTTTAAGGCAGAGGCCTAGTTGGTGAGCTTGAGCGAATGCTTCAAGCTCTTCCCTTGTACTAGCAAAACGAAAGCTCGTGTTGCGATCCATCTTTTGATGGATGGAGCGAGAGTTTGGTGGAGGATAGAGGAGCAGAAGCTCCCTGTTGATTCGGAGATAGTCACTTGGGAGCTATCTAAGGAGCATTTCAAGAGCAGATATTTTCCCAGGAGATTTATACATCAGCAGATTGACAAGTTTCACGACCTCCATTAGGCATCAATGATTGTAGCTGAGTATGAGATTCGATTTCTGGATCTACTCTAGTACATCGACTATATGTAGGATGAGCAGGTATGGATTCAAAGGTTCATCCGGGGCCTGAACTTAGATTTGGGTGGCGCGGTGCACATTCACTACCCATATACATTAGTAGAGGCCATGGAAAAGGCCTATATTAAAGAGGAGACATAGGGGAAAACGTAACAATCTAGAGATAGAGATTGGATCCGTATCCAGCAGATGCAGGATGGTAAGTCGGAGGGGTCATTTTTCCCCTCCACGGGGTGGAAAATTTTTAGGAAAGACTTTATTTAGGCCACCACAGTAGCAGCAGTAGTAGCAGACCCGCTCACCTTACAGACCTCCTCAAAGATTTGATGCACAGAGAGGGTGGAGTATAGGGCCTCCTCCTAAGGGTCCCACCAAGACACACGGGTGTGCCGAGAGCTCAGTTAGTAGGAGCTCATCAGCAAAACCTCAACAGTCCATAGCCGGATTGTCAAGATCCACAGCTCAGACATCTAGAGTACCGGTTGGAGCTGCATCCCACTGGAGGGGACTAGGAAACTATTATGGTTGTGGTGTTGTTGGACATCATTGGAGAGATTTCCCATATAACCCTCCCAAGGGTAAGACGCAGAGCTCAGAGCCTATGGTTGGAGATATGGCACGGATTCATCGGATCTACGCAGTGGTCAAGAACCGCCAGGCTGTGCACCAAAGTATCATGATTGAGATAACAGGTAGTATTGGTGGTATTTCTGCCTCTATATTATTTGATTCTAGTTCTTCTAATTCATTTACTGCACCATCCTTAGTAGAGCGTTGCAAGCTAGTGACAATTAGTCAGGGTCGTAGTTGGGACATTGAGATGGCTTTTGGAGCCAAGATTGTTGTAGACTCCTTAGTTAATGAGTGTGTAGTGGATTTAGGACCCTTCACCTCTACTTCAGATCTTCGAATCCTTCCATTAGGATCTTATGGTGTCATTTTAGGCATGGATTGGTTGTCTGTTCACAGAGCTAGAGTGGACTATTACCATAAGACTATTACTTGCATAGATGATCTTGGAGTGGAATTACTGATATCAAGAGTTAGGAGGCCCATTTCCATTCGCACCATCTCCGCTATGCAGCTTGAGTGGTGTGCGCGATGGAGTTGTCAATTGTATGTTGTTACAGTTAGTGATAGATTAGAGGATGAGTCTAGTGGACCATACCTTGATGACCATCCCATCTTGAGAGAGTTCGCTGATGTTTTTCTAAGAGAGCTACCAGGGTTACCTCCCCCACGTGAGATAGATTTCCACATAGATCTAGTTCTAGGCACATATCCTATCTCACAAGCACCTTATCGGATAACTACTCTTGAGCTATGTGAGCTCAGGTTGTAGCTTGAGGGCCTTCTAGAGAAGGGTCTAATCCATCCTTGTGTATCCTCTTAGGGGGCACCAGTGATCTTTCTGAAGAAGAAGGATCGATCTCTATGATTGTGTATTGATTAATGTCAGCTGAACAAAGTAACGATCAAGAATCGTCACCCCCTTCCATGCATTGATGATTTGTTTGATCAGATGAAGGGAACTACAGTTTTCTCCAAGATAGATCTTAAGTCAGGGTACCATCAGCTCAGGATTACGGAGGCGGATATTCATAAGACTGCATTCCGTACGAGATATGGTCACTACGAGTTCACAGTGGTGCCTTTCGGTTTGACGAATTCCCCCGTAGTGTTTATGAGTTTGATGAATGGGGTATTTAGGAATTTCCTTTATCGCTTCATGCTCATCTTCCTTGATGAAATTCTAATTTACTCATGTACGCATGAAGAGCACCTTCACTAGGTTCTTCAGTGTCTTCGCGAGCAGCACCTTTACAGGAACTTGGAGAAGTGTGCGTTCTTTCAGATAGAGGTGCAATATTTGGGCCACATCATTTCTAGGGAAGGTATCACAGTCAATCCTTCTAAGATTCGAGCCATAATGGATTGGCCAACACCTACTAGTGTGACTGAGGTGCACAAATTCATGGTTTTAATAGGATATTACAAGAGATTTGTTCAGGACTTTTCTTGGATTGTGAACCCCATCACTTCCCTTCAGCGGAAATGGAAGAAGTTTCTTTTGTCTGAAAAATGTGAGAAGGCTTTCAGTACATTGACAGAATGCCTCACAATAGCACCTATTCTTGCAATCCCAGATCCTTAGGGCGAGTTCTACATTTGCACAGATGCTTCCTTGGAAGGACTTGGAGGTGTGTTGATGCAGGAGGGCAAAGTATTTACTTTTGAGTCTCACAAACTCAAAGATTATTAGCTCAATTATTTGACTCATGATCTTGAGATTTTAGCAGTTGTGCATGCCTTAGTGTAGTGGAGACATTTTCTTCTTGGTTGGAGGTTCACACTCAGAACTGATCACTTGAGTCTTCACCACCTCTTAATGCAGTCCAATCTCAATGCTCATCAGCGGCGTTGGATGGAGTTTCTTTGTGAGTATGACATAGAGATATATCATGTGAAGGGGAAGGAGAATGTGGTTGTAGACGCCTTGAGTAGATGGAGACATGTGGCTATGGTCACTTTAGTGGGCACAGATTTGTGGAGCAATATTTTGCAGCAGCTTCCTCAGGATAGTTTCTACCTTGCAGCCAGAGCATAGATTGAGTCACAGAGACCCCTTGAGGGGAGATTTGATGGATTTTCATTAGAGGAAGATGGCCTTCTCATGCACAGAAGTCAGATATATGTTCCTAGAGATGGAGGATTGAGACAAGACATTTTTTCAGAGGCTCATCGTGTGCCTTATTCAGCCCATCCTAGGGTGAAGAAGATGCATGCCACCTTGAGACAGTTGTAATTTTATAGAGGACTTCAGAGAGACGTGGCCTCATTTGTGTCACGCTGCTTAGAGTGCCAGAGGGTGAAGGCTGAGCATCAACATCTAGTTGGCCTTCTCTATCCTCATGCCATACCAGAGTGGAAGTGGGACACCATTTCCATGGACTTCATCGTGGGGTTACCTACGTCGAGATACCACCAGGATGCCATCATGGTCATGGTGGATAAGTTGACGAAAGTAGCTCATTTTTCTCCAGTGAAGACCACCTATACAGTCAGTGTGGTGGCATGAGTATACCTTGATGAGATTGTCAGATTACATGGGATCCCACGGAAGATCATTTGTGACTGTGATCCTTTGTACACTTCCCATTTCTGGATGACCATGCAGTATGCTCTTGGGACGAGGATCAATTTCAGCACATCATATCACCCTGAGATAGATAGACATACTAAGTGGGTGAATTAGATCCTGGAGGACATGCTTAGGATGTACATTATGGATCACCAGTAGATATGGGATGAGTATCTATATTTGGTGGAGTTTTCCTACAATAATAGTTTCTAGAGTTCGATAGGCATGGCTCCTTTTCATGAATTATATGGCAGAGAGTGCAAGACACCTCTTAGTTGGGATAGGATTGAGGACAAGGTTTCCCTTGGGCCAACATTATTATAGGATATGGACCAATAGGTTACCTTGATCAGGCAGAGATTGCAGGAGGTGTAGGACAGATAGAAGAAGTATGCAGACCAACATAGGAAAGATCATAGTTTTGAGGTGGGCATGAAGGTGTTTCTTCGTGTCAGACCGCATAAGATCCCTATCTGTTACAGAAAAGGTTCTAAGCTAGCTCCTAAGTTTGTGGGTCCCTTTGAGATCTTGGAGTGCCTCAGTCCCTTGGCCTATCGTTTAGCATTGTCACCTAGCTTGTCTCGCGTCCATGATGTATTTCACATTTCTATGCTTCTTAGAAGATATATTTCTGGATCCTTCTTACATACTAGATTGGATTGCATTGTATAGGTCCAGGATCAAGGACAAGTGATGGTGGAGCCCGTATGCATTATAGAGCGTAGGACCGTAGGCCTTTTTGCAGCAAAGAGTTTGATCAGGTTCGAGTTCAGTGGGACAGATATTACAGATGAGATTGCAGCTACTTGGTAGGATGCTACTTTATCTATGAGTGTAGTTTCCACACCTGTTCCAGTGACTTTCAGGAGGAATTTGAGTCTAAGTGGAGGGGGATGTAGCGCTCACTTCCCTTCGACACCTTTTTTATTATTGTTTTTATTACTATCGTCTGCACTTATGGATATATTATAGTTTTTTGATATATCATGTTAGTAGATATCAGAGATAATGAACTGTTATTGATTTGATTCTTATATGATGCATATGGACTACTGGAGACATTTAATGTTGATATTGATATACTTTTGACATGGTTATTTATCTGTAATTCTGACATGTGATGTATTTAGTTATATTAAGTAGATCTTGATAATTGGATTAATGTGAGGATCGTTTTGACATGCGTAAAACATGGAATAGAAATGTGCTAGAAATTGTAAGTGATATCATATTTTCATAAATAATATTAATTCGTATATAGTTGATTTTAGATTTATATTGCATATTTGACATGAATGTTTTAATATGGCCACAAGGACGAAGGGGCATTCTCTATTTTTTAGGTATATCATATTAACAACAACAATGGGGGAGTGGAGACAAACCACATCGGAACTCGAGAATAATTCAACTAGGGTCACCATGCCAACATGTAATTGTGTGTGTGTTAGAATTGTTTGGTTAGGAGAAAATTGTGACCTAGGGGTCATGTATTGTTTTGTTTTAATTTCCCCCCTTTGATAATGTTATCATGTGTTTCCTTTAGTAATGAAATTTACATGTTTTATTATTTATATTTTTGGATTTATGTTTACCCCTTTATTATTCATGGGTTGTAGTGTATTAATTAAGCTAATGTAAATTTATCCTAAACTAATTAAAGATGTGACCAAAAAGGAGTTCATTATTAAACTTGTTGTACTCTTAGATATTGTGTTGAGTGAAGTTTGTTTGAGTTTGGAGTGTAGCACACTCTACCCTTCATGGGAAACTCGAATTTGGCCTTAGAGGTGAAATTTGGAAGCTTGTGGGACAAGTAAAACTTGTCCCACACCTCTTAAATTCCCATGCCAACCCTACCTATGGCTTTGGGGGTCAAAATTAGGCTCTTTTAGGTGTTTTGGGAAGTTAAAAAGGTGAAATGTTAATTGCACTTTCCTTCTATATTTAATTTTTTCCTTTGGGGTAGTGGGCTTAGATGGAGTGTGTAAGGTTCTTGTCATTCCTCCAACCACTTATTAATATTCCTTTAGAATATGAGGTTGACCAAGTGATGTGGAGTGGAGAGGAAATGAGCTGGCATCCTACTTGGAGCCACATCATCCCTCCCTCTCGTTTCTCTATTTATTGAATTCTTATTACTTATTTTGGGGTTGGATGATCATTTTTAGTCTTTTAAATTTTTGGAGAGTGAGAGGATTTGGAGAGAGTTGTGGATTTTTCGGAGCTTTGCGGCTGCTTTCTTGATCTTTGGGAAAGGCTTGGAACTTCATACTTGGAACAATCTCTACCATGGAGACATAGGAGCTTTACCTTAGTTTAAATTATGTTATTTGTTTTACTGTATGTATGTATATGCTGTGTTGAATGTTGTTGTCTCTTTGACATGTTTGTTGGGTGTGGGTAGAATGCCTAACTGGGGAGTGGGAGGAGACTATGGGGATTTTTTATTATAGGGAGGCATAAGAGATCACTTTCTTGTGGAGGGATTTTGGGTTGGGTGCCCCATCTATTATTAAAAATGCTTGCATTTCTTCTTGTTCTTACTATGAGGGAGCCATAATATTTTTGTAGGGAGGCATAAGAGTTATGGAGGTATAAGGGTTACCTGAGGGAGGCATAAGAGTTGTAAGGGGAAATTTTGATTTGCATTGGAGGCTTTTGGGATTGCACCCATTCCCATTGGGAGGCATAAGGGGCCTCTCCATAGGTAGTACTCCTTAGGCTTCTTGATAAGCCTTGTTATATTGTTTTTTTGAGTGATTTTCTTCTTTTTGAGTTTGTATGTAAATGGAATGAATGTGAAATTATATGTTAAGTATTGTGGAAGATAGTAGTTGCCATGAGTTGAGATCTTATCCCATTGTAATGTGGTTGGGGCTCGGGGACCAATGGGGAGGATGGCTTCTCCTCTCCATTGGGTATCTTGGTTTGGTGGAGGGCATTGCCTCTCCCCCTATTTTATTTTGAATCAAGAAAACTTCTTGGAAGAGCTATCTTGTTGGACTTGGAGAATGGAGTCTTGTTGGTGACCATGTGAAACTTCCTTGTATTTTTACCCACTTAGAGTGGAAGAAATTGTATTAATGTAATTCATTATTTATTTACATTTTGTATGGATTCCCACTTCAAGTGGAGGAAATTGTAATGAAATTGTAACAAAAAAAGGAGTTGTAATCCAATTGTTGTTATTGTTATTGTATTGCATGTAGAAGGAAACAAATGAGAAAAGAAAGAAGAAAGAATGTTATTCTAAAATTAGTTTGGAAATAGAAAAGAAAGTATGTTCTCCTTGTTGAAATATTGATTTTTTTGTGAGAAAAATAGTGCTTGTATTGAAAGATTAATCTATTTTACAATGGAAAATAAAGCATATTTTCGTTGAGTATTTATTGTATTGTAAATGTGAGAAAGAAGAAAATGTAGAGATTGTTAGAAGATGAATTTGTTTACAAAATATCATGGCATGGAAAATGAAGTTAATATGGTTATTTTGAATGAATGGACATTGTAGTAAAATGAAAGAGGAAAAAAAGTTAGTTTATATTACATTGGGAAAGTTGATTTTATATAAGGAAATGACAAGAAATAAAATAGATTTACATCCCTTTTGCTTTATTAATGGATAGAAGAAACTAGTTAAACAAGAAGAAATTACTCTTATAAGTAGATTAATTTTATTAGAAATGGAAATACTTTAAAATGACTAGAATTAACTAAGAAATGAGTAAATGAGTAATAAATATCAATTTTTAGAATTTGAAATGAACAAAGACAACTTAAAATGCATTTTTACATCCTTTAAAAACTTTAGTTTTTTGTAAAATTCTTGGCATTAAGGTTCTATTTTTCAGAAATAGGACTGCCACTCTGTGCAGAGTGGCGGTCCCATAACTGCCACTCAGGCTATGGCAGCGGTCACAAAACTACCGCTCATTAGGGTGGTGATCTTGTGTTTGTTGTCCAGGTAAGGTGGCGGTTTCACAATCGCTTCTCTGGAAGGCGGTGGTCCATTGTTTGTCTCCCTAGCAGGGAGGTGGTCCTAGGACCGCTGGTCTACTCTGGGCAGTGGTTCTGTCACTTATGATAGAATCTCGTAAACCCGTTCTTGTGCGTGAAATTTAACCTGTTTTCACTAGTTCCTAAGTTGTAAAATTAAACCCATTACTACCAGCAAGTAAAATAAAGATAAATGCTTAGGAATGAGACAACAAAACAATAAAATGGTTAATCTTACAACATTCTCTCATTAATATCAAAAGGATTAGGGTTTTCCCCAATTTTAAACCCAATACATTATAATCTTGGAATTAAAAAACCATATTGGAGGAGGAAATCCCTCCCAATCTTTAAATGAAATAGATTACATAAATAAAAGACAAAACTAAGCCAAGCCTAGACTTAATCTTCTTGTAGAAACCTCCATGGCTTCTTCCTTTTTTCTCTCATAGCTTCCTCCTCTCAAACCTGCAAATTTAACAAAAGAAAAGGAATCAAATGAGAAGAATAGAATGAGAATAGGTTTTAATAGACTTTGTTAAGGATTCTTAGGGCTAAGTTGGGAACCCTAGGATCTAGTGGCTAAGATGGATTTGATCCAAGGGTGGAGTATTGACCCTACCTTTATTAAGAAGATATATATTTTAAATGTTTGATGTAAAATCCTTAGGCGTATATGTAGATGAATGAGTGGGGCCTTTTTATTGCCTAGGGGTGTAATGTTTACTTCTTCATTAAACCCTTAGTGTGTGTAGGAAAATTATTAAAGGGTCTTTAAGATATTAATGCAATGAATTTAATAATTTAGCATAAGGTTAACCTTGTTAGGAATGAACTTAATCGAAGAAAATAAAATATTTAATTTTGTAAACAAATCCTTCTTACCTTCCCATAGAACTATAAATTAATATACCCTAGAGATAATGGTGTCAACACGTAACTTTGAACTCGACCTATTTTTTCAATCATAAATACTGAGCTAAGTAGTGTAAGTAAATAAATGAACCCTAAGAGTTAAGCACCCTTGTAACATTCTTGTATTGTAACCTTCTCTTTTAACCAAACAAAAATTAGTCAGATTTTCGGGTTAAGTGTTTGGTTGAAGCGAGTTCCTCGAACGTCGTTTTTGCGGGTGTTACAATATATTATTTTTATAATTGTGGTAATTAAAACAATTTTTCTATAATATAATGCTTCCACAAAATATTTGTGGGTGGAGTCCAAAAAATCAGATTCACAATTTTAACAAAAATACCAACAAAAAAATTGTGAAAACATTGTGGCGACACCACCCTTTATGTTGTAGTGTATAATAACAACTTCAAACCATTATTTACTTCTATACTATTTGGAATACAAATGAGATACAATACACCCAAATAGATTCATTTTTTTTCATTCCAAGTTTTCCAGTAATACAACAAAGTAATCAGCAAAACTTTCTTAAAATACAAAACTATTTTCCAAATTATATATATTACAACTTGAATAAAGTCCAAAATTTGGACATTTTCTTTTCCAACAAAAAAAACACAACTATAAGTTCTCTCTTTCCAATTCAACTATTACATTTTGATAAATAAATATTAATAGTATAACTCTTTTCAAATGGACACACTACAAGCCTTCCACTTTAAGTTGGAACAACATGTAAAGATTTTTACAAATACAAGATTCCCTTTTAGTCTTCTACAAAAGGTTCTAACCTCCAAATCTTCAACTTGAGCTCCACCATTTTCTTCACTTCAAACACAACAAAAATTATAGGGGTAGTAAGGCAATGTTCTCCGCCCAACTGATAATCTAATGAAGCAGGAGAAATTATCCTCCTCATTGGCCCTCGATCTGACAACCAAAGTGAAATAAGAAATGGATACAAGCTATAGCATATTTCACAAGTGCTTCCACATTACATCACACAAAACAACCATCTTTCAACACACACACAAGCACACAATAACAATAAGAAAGAATGCAACTTTTTAAAATAACAAGGCTTTAAAACTCAAAGCCAATGGAGCAAGGAACTATGGGGAAATAACTTATGCATCCCTATGGGATTAGGTTCCCACCATAAAAGCATCCAAAACACAAATCAAGACTTTAGAAAACTCTTATACCTCCCTTAAGATCCTCTTATGTCTCCCACAATCTCTTACACCTCCCCACAATCTCTTATGTCTCCCTCAATAAAACATATTAAAAAAATAAGCATTTTTCTTATCTAAAAAGGTGGGTCACCTAGCCAAAATCCCTCCAAAAATATGTAACAAATACTCTTATTCCTTCCTGCAAATGAAAATCCCCATAAACCTTCTCCTACACCATACCTAAGGCATTCTACCCGTGATCCTCAAAACAAGCACAAAAAACCATTCATTTACATACACACACATATATACAAAAATAAATAGCATGGCTATAGTTCCAACCTTTCCATAGGTATAGAACTTTGATTTCAAAATCACATTTCAAGATCCTTCAGCACTCAAATCCGACTCCAATAAGCTCCAAGAATCCAAGAAAGAAACTCAAACTCTCTAACTCCCAAAATACAAGTGCACAATAACATGAAGTAACCCCATAACTAACAAATAAAATTGCATATATAGAAGAAGAGAAGAGGAGGGTGAGGTGGCTCCATGTAGGATTCCACATCACTTATCCTCAACTCCACATCACAAGTCAAACATCAACCCTAAGGCTAATAAATTGGTGGTTGAGAAAAATGACAAGCCTCTTACACACACAACCTCATACCCACACCTCTAAAGGACATAATTTAAAACTCATGTAAGAAAGTGCAATAAATATCACCTTTTACCCTATAATTCACATAATGGGGTCTAATTTTGACCCTGCAACCCATAGGTATGGTTGGTAGATGAAATTAAGAGGTGTGGGACAAGATTAACTTGTCCCACAAGCATTCAAAAATGGCCTTTAAGTCCAAATCCGAATTTGACATGCAAGGTTGACTACACAATACTCAAGATAAAATACAATCAACTCAAATTAAAAAAAAACAAAATACCAGACTACTCTAATAAATGTCCCCTTTTGTCCCATGTAAAATTCACTTAATAATCATGATTTACCAACTTAAATAAGAGCACATTATTCAACAATAATGAAAAAAATTACTTTACAAAATAAATCACATACTCCACAAATAATTAAAAAGGCAAGGGGAAAACATAAAAATCCCATGGTCATATTTTGAGGACACCCCACTCCCCCATGGGGACCTCTAAACAAGCTAACAACATAAAACAATAACATAACACAAATTTTCCACAGTGACTATCATTGTATCCATCCAATATTTTGCTACTGTTAGTCTTCTAACCCCCTTTTGTTTGTTATGATACGATTTCCTACAAAATCAAACAATAACTCCTTCGGCCTCGTGACCCAATCAAACACATCAATGATAAAAACAAATACACGAAAATCCATCAATACACATCATCATATCACGAATTCATCATCAAAGCTAATCAATGCTATCATTTGTTTCTAATTTCCAAAAAAAACATCTCAATTCTACCATATAATCAATATATGTGAGATCAAAATATTGGTTGAAACACCAAAACATATTCAATACAATGAGAACTCAGAATGTTAGTAAATATGTACGCTAACAACACATCATCATCATCAATATAAAATATTAATCCACGCCTCAAGAATCCATACGAATCATACTACGAATCACACTATGAATCACAACATATCAATAGTAAGAATATCTCCACCATCTAACATCATGGTAAACAAAATAATATAATAAGGTCCATGTTTATATTCAACAGTAATCGAAATCAAAATATGATAAGTGTCGATGAGGAGAGGGCACTACAAAAGTGTTCAAGAACTTTTAGAATGATGATTGGAATAGATAATGGTATATGATACCTGCACTAGCACTTCGTCAACACAATTCTTAGATAATAAAATTACGACTATATATCTTACTTTATTTAGGATAAAACATGTTGTCAACCTGTATTGAACCGATCGAGCAAATTCAGTACATCACCTCACAAGAGGGAGAAAAATAAACGTAGCTCTCTTAGTGTGGATATAATAGTGTATGTAGATCTAAGGCAGCCCCTATTGTGCCCCCGTGTCTATTGAAAAATGAGTAAAATTTATATTTATACATATTAAAGAGATGTAATTTTCATGGTATTGATATAATATGATGTGAAACATATGTCGAATTGATTCTCTTTATCATCTAAGGACTTTGGAAATGCTTCATGTAACTTTCTCTTTCTAAGACATGGCTCTAAGGTTGAGAGAGAATCAGTAACTGAGAAAACTACACTTTTAAACTTGGTTTTAGTGCTAACATTTATGGTTTCTTGAGAACCTTGAATGGTTTTGAATGGTTTAGGAATGTAATTTGCAATATACGCTTATGAGAATGGTAGACGAGTTATTAAATTAATTAAATTTGCATATTAATTAAACTTGTACATTAGATATAACAATAGAGACAAACTATAGGATAAGAAACACTCCAAAAAAGACATTCGAATTTAGGAAACTCAAAGTGGGAGAGAGGACCATACAAGTTGTCCTAAACTGTAGTACAACCATATTCAACAAATAATTTGGACAAGATGTCTTTGAGTGATACAATGATTTGAATAAATAAAACACAGTGACTATACAACATAATAGTGTATATATTTAAGCGAGTCATATGAGTGAGAGAGAAATACACCACATCCTAATATATCTATCTATAAAACACATTTATTTTGACTAAAGTAGAAGACGGAACTGATGGACCGTTCAAGCCGTTTCGGATTAATATATGGCCCTATTAAAGAATTTGCAACTTTGCAGATTAAGTGAAATCGGTCGTTAAACGATGCAAGTATTTATTGGCGTCTCTTCTGTTGTATAAAAGGAAAGTATAGCACTCTCGTTATATCTGAAAGGGCATAAAATATGGACATGAAAGTAATTTCTGCTACAAAAGACAAAGGTACCATAAGAAACGAAAGCTCCTGTGATTCCTTTACAAATGTCACAGAATCCGATGTTCAGGATTTACACAAGGAAATTCTGAAGGTTTCAGTGTATTTACAACTTTCCGAATTTTACAAAACATTATTTAATCAAGCTATAGAAACAGGTCTACTTGTAAGAATACTGTGCATGAATCCAAAACCAGATTTAATAGTGTATGGCATTGGGAGCATCGAGGGCAACGAGATCTCCAGACTTCTCATGGCTTTCGCACTCATACTCAGATCCAAATGGGATGTTGTGGCCGACATTTTCGTGTACGACGAAAGCCTCTCTCCGTTGGAACGCAGGCTTATAACAACCCGCCTGGGCTGCAAATGGATTTCAGGCAACACAAGAGGAAACCAGAAAGTGGAAAATCCTACGCTCTTCTTGATTCCTCAGTGCGATTTCCATCTCTGGAACAATATATTAGAAGCCAATAAGATGCCCGACGATTTGAACAAAATTTGTATTGTGGGTAGGAATATTATTGCCTGGACTGAATGTATACCAGAAAGTTTACCAGAAATGGTGTATCCCATGGCAGTCAGAAGAATGTTTCACCAGCATAACGATGCCCTCACGCTCTTCAAATCTCCGTTTGGGGAAATCGACATCGGATTAGACCAAGCTTGGAGTATTCACCACTCAGAAGAGAATCAAAGCGATGACATGGCCATTCGCTGTGCATTCAAGGAACTGACGTGGCATTTCTTCGCTTTGCCGCGGAAACTAGACGATGATATCGTTTGCCCTCCTCGAATTCTAACTTTGACGTCAGCTGCAGCGCCACGAGAGGTTGACACGTCAGCCCTTACAGCGGAAGAGCAAATTTTGTTGAATGAAATGGAGGACTGCATAAGCCGGCTGGAGCACACAAAATTCTACAAAGAATTACTAAAAACAGTTGAAAGCCCAGAATTCTGCTCACAAATGTTGAAAAGACGGTACCCAACAGTAGAAATGGTTGGATATGCAATTGGAAGCGTAAGTAGGTCAAGCCACGCCCGCCTGCAATTAGGGCTTCTAATGCTGATGAAAAGAGAATTTTCGTGGGTGGAACGGGTAATTATATACGATCCCGTAATGACGGCGGAAGAACAGAAGGTGATAGAACATCTTGGCGGCTGGTGGATCTCCGTAAACGAGATAGGGAATCGCAGAGTGGAGAGGCCGACTGTGTTTTTTCTGCCTCATGCGCCATTCTTCTTATACGACCGCATATGTGCTGCCAATTGGAGGGCAGAGGATATGAATAACGTAATATTCTTGAGTGATAGCTTCAAGTCCGTTATTGAGTGTGGACCTTCTGTAACGTATAGTTTGGAGTATTTATTTGGCGATGGGCATGATCATGCCTGCGAAATTCCTATATCTGGTGTTCCTCTCGACGACCTTTCGTTGGATGTGTTTGAAGTTATCTGTTTCCACGCCTTCATGTTTTTAAGTTGGCATTTTTTTAATTTCAGCGGTAATGAGCTTTGTTTTAGTGGAAAATAAGTGTTGTATGGAAAACCAGATGAAGCATATTCCATTCAGCTATGAACATTGAAAAATAGACAATTTCCATTGGAATTTATAGATAAATTTCACTATAAATCAATATCCAGATAATTTTAATTTTGTATTGCTTACATTATGATTGGATTGGAAAATGAGGAAATTAGGAAAACAATTTTTTTCTTTGTCACAGTTGCTCTTGTTATTTTATCTACCAACATGGGAATCATAGTTTTTACTAGGACGATAATGTGTGTACTATTCGATGGAAGTTCCGACATAAATGCATTTTAGTCGTGGACGGTTGAGATGATAACTGAGTTGAAACGATATCAAAAGGTTGTTTTTGCACGTCGAATTTGAGTGTACAAAATGCATCTGAGGACTGGTACAGATTTCGGTTCGACATATGTGTGCGCATCAAGCGGTTCATTAACATTTGCGCCTTGCAAGATCTGTACACTCTCTTATAATTGTCAGCCATGATAGATTTGTATAAAAAATGGCGGCGAGAGGTGCTCATAGAAATGAAGTTTAGAAGAGATGGCTAGCAGAGACGGAAGATTTGAACACAAATTGGACATCCTAGATTTGCGAGCACCACCATCACTTTCGACCACACCACCATACTCCATATGCGGTTGATTAGGCATGAGGAATATAGTAGTTTCAAGCATGGATGTTTTTTTCATTGTGACATGTGGATCCAAATCTTCTTGTTGTGTCCATATTTGTTTGGATTGGTGAAGGAGAGTTTACAAAGCATCTAAGGGTTGGGAGAAAATCGACAATAAGAGAAATGAGTTAAGGCTCTTGTCTTCTCCACCTTGGTACATCATTTCCAATGGCTTCCTTTCCACAAAATCCAACGATTCTATCTGTGATATTCGAGCCATCTTTTGAGATGGCATCTACACTTCGTGTTATTCAATGCCACTCAAATACTAATAAGTACTATTCTTTGCAATGTGCAATTTCCTTATTTTCACTCACTTAGTTTGACCACGCTACCTACATTAATTTAAAACTCTCATCCTCTCAATAGTTCACCTCTTTTTTTTGGGGGTCCAAAACCAATTCTAGATATACACAATAATCTGGGTTTATAGTCATTGTAAGGGCATGTTTGTATACTCCTATAAGCTTTGTCATGTGTGTATGCTTTTATGAGGTGCAAACAAGTATAAAGTCATGGTATGCTTAAGCAGAGCTAGAAAAAGTGGTGGATAAATGAGAGAATTAGGAGGCATTGCTTCATGCAATTAGAAGAAACATTGAAGAGTAGTCTACATCCATCACGTGCCTACCTTTTCACCATAGACATCATTAATGTGCATGATGAAGATTTTTTTGTTTTCGTTTACACCACCACCATGTCCAACATGTGGTACTTTCACATCATTTTGTCCCACCTCATAAGGGTGTTAATAAAAGACTGACAAGTATTGTGTAACGACCCATAATCACGACACACACACGAACAACACAGTGAAATACAGGATAAATTTTTTTTTGACTTGCTTGATACATAACATGACGCAACATGTCGTCACCAAGGATACAACTAACACTGTGAACAACTTGATACAAGGATGGTCATAAAGGCAGCACGGAAAACGTTCACACCTATCAAGGACAATTTACTCTTCTTTTGACAAGACAACATGGAAGTCCAACCACATGACACACTCACAGCTAGGGCATCCCATGGGAAATTTCTTGTTAAATTTTCTTGTTTACTAAAGTGTCTCTTAATTCTTAACTTACGTTCTTATAAAATTTCATGTAATGATTCACACAATTCTTTTCACAAGGGAGAACTTCTTTCTTTTCAACTGTTGACTAAATAGCTTAAGGCCAAGCTTTCTAAACTAGGATCATAAATTTTATGTCCAAATATTTCTTATTCATTTGAGTTTAGAACATTTTCCATTTCTTACAAGGTTAATTAATCTTACTCAAGCCACTAACACATGTTCCACAACGCTATTGCACAGGTGAAGGCATAAGCTCCGATTGAGTGGAAAGTACCGCTTAGGGTTCATAACAATAACCTTCTTGTTTAAGGATCAAACTTTGACCTTGCTTAATAAATATCACCATGAATCAAGGCAAGGGTTAACAGAACAGGACAACAGAATTTAGCTTCAGGGTCACAATGTTTACTATCAATCTTTCATTGAAGTTAAAAGTTCATCAAGATTGGTTAAATGTTCCATCTAGACTTTACTTAATTAAGTTTGACAAAGGAGAACATTTCCAACGATATAGAGATATTTAAGGTTTTATTAATCAATTTCCCTCTTACTTATTAAATCCTATCATCTTCTAAAATCTAACCATTGATTTCACCATGAGATCATTTAAGGTTTCACCGAAAAAGGATAATGTTTATTAGTTTGGCCCGGGAAAAAAATTAATAAGTAATCATATTTCGTTACAAAAGATAGTTTCCTCTTAATTGTTCTAGGTCTCAAAGGTTATCAAGTAGATCACATCTACATTAATATGTTCATATACATAAATTTTCGTTTAACTTTTATAAGGACTATCCAGTCCACTTTATAGTGCTTACCAACTCATTGCTACTATGCCTTAGAAGGATTTACAAGTCAACATTCTAACTCAAGAGCAAAGTTTAACAGTACTCGTTTGCAAAAACAAAACAAGGTTACATCAATTCTTTCCAACACGATGCACAAACAAAAGGGACATACCATCTCTATTAATCCATGACTAGGGAACAAGAGCGTAATAACATGGAACATGCCACACTACTATTCTAAGGATTTAAAAATACACTAGAATATCCCATAACCAAGCGGTAATCAAATTTCATCTTTCACATGTTATCCAAACAAACCAAAGTTTCAAAAGTTACAACAACAATACTCTACAATACATTCGACATTTTTACAAGGTACTTCATAAATTGTACAGATGAACCTTTAACACTCTTTTCCTCTAGTCTACTTGCCTAATCCATCTGCACAAATATTAGCTAAAGTCAGTTCGCAAGAACTGAGCGTGTTTAAGGCTACACATTGCAACAGTAAGCTAACATTTAACAATATCAAGAAAGGAATGTTCTAATTCACAAATGGATTAAAACACAACCCACAACTCTAAAATTATTCACATGAGAAAGAAATCTAAACCATCCAACAAGGAGAAAGTCAAAATACCAGTAAGAACAAAATCACATAAAAACAAGGCAAGACCTTATGGGTTAGGAACAAGAAAGTCAAGAGTGTTGATATCTCCTTCATGTAATCCTATGGATTACGTGATTGGAATCCAAAACTTACTCCATCCAAACTAAATGGGTCCAAGATAAGACAAAACATACTAATTATGATCGTAGGCGCGAAGCAAAACGATGTTATCCAATTCTCCCAGGGGGGCTACATAGTAATATGGGTTCGATGCCCTTAAAAGATCACAACTATAGTTTCGGTTTTAACCAAGGAGGTTTACCACTACCTCCTTATAGGATTTCTTAAATGTAGTACTAGTTAACCAAAAAAAATCCACTTTTCTAAAAGCGTACAAAAGAGACACAGAAAGGGCCATTAGTCTACCAACAAACGCTATCCTAATCGTCAACTTCTCTACATAATATAAGGGAAGACTAAACCCAAAATTCGTTAATAATTTTTATATAATTCAGACAATGTCAATAAACATTAAAATAAAAATTGACTTAATTTACAAGGCCACAAAATGGGACCTTTTAGTAACCAAGTTTGAAGTATAAGGTATTCGAGTTCGAAAACAAAGGGATTCGATACGCAGAGGGTAAAACACCAACGATGCCCCAGACTCAAAAGACCCTTTACCACGAGTACAAGCACAAAACAAGAACCAACGCACATATCCATCAGGAAGGTTACGCAGTGCAGTCAGTCCGAGAAGTTCTATGAACTCCTTGCCAAAGGTATAGAAGATGGAAATTTTAACCCGATCCATGTGGGCTTATCGAGGAAAATTCTAGCAAATATCAAATAGATAAATATAACAACCACCTATGATATTATCAGTAAAATCAGGTGTCATTTAATAGGAAACGAGTTCACGAGTCCAGTACCATGGATTCACCTACAAATTTTGTTTCACTCCAGCTAGTAATAGCTTGCTTGCGACCCTTAATAAAAAAAATGGTAGAGATTTTCATTTAATTAAACTTACAATGTTTCCCCCTTGCTTTAAATCAAACAAGAGTTTGCATCAAGAAGTAGGTATAGTAATTCTCTCAACACGTAGAGGCCAAAATAGATGTCAGGGTTATCCCTCCTCTACACTAGGTACAACAGTCAACCCATGTACAGTTCTAAAACAAAACCCAAATGCCATTCTCTAGTCAAACAAAAAGTAAGGAATGCCCATAGGCTTAAACAAGTTTTAGAGCACAACGTAACTATTAATGTACCTTTTAGCAAAACAGGAGGGCCCTAAACAGGAAATTACGTATTTATTCAACCAAACAGATATATGAAGGCTTAACCTTCCATTTTAGTAACCTTCAGTTATAACTACCATCACATTATTCTTTTAAAAGAGAGTCATATAAGCAAACAAAATTCAATAATGTTTCCTTCCCTACAAACTAGATTGCATCACTCAAAAATTGCAGTAACCCATTTAGACAAATATGAAAAAGAGTAAGCTATATGGGAGGAAAGAACTTTCCAAGAAAAAACTAGCAAAATTGGATCGATATTTAAAGGAACAACCAACACAATCAGGCAGCGATATAAACAACCACGAAAACATTTGTCTAGGCGCTATTCAGTAGGAACGAAAATTCATTCCAAGATACTGAAAGAAAGTAGAAAACTATTACAAGGAGTAAATTTAACATGCCTGGTTTAAAACGCCATCTCCATATGCATATGATTGTTTCAATGCCGCTGCTTTGTCCTTAGCCCAAAGTGCTCTGAGAGCTCGAGCTAGCGCCACATTTACGCGGTTGAAAGACAGCTACAAAGCCAACCCCATGATTTGAAGCTCGGACACAATACATAATGATTACCACACGCTCATAGCTCTGAAAGGCATTTACCATAATGAATAAATAACCTTTTCCTCCGTTAGGTTTGAGGACAACATCAAACTCTTAGTGCAAACATATCACTCTCAACTCTTGTATTTTCAAATAATTCTCAGTCCAATTCTCAAACACCTTTCTTATCTATTTAATCATGATTCCCACACAACACTAACTCACTCCTCAAAAGAAACCTCGAGCCACCCCTTCAACTTCCTAAGTTGAGCTTTCAATCTTGAAAACTCAAGAAGGTCAGTTCACCTTTCCCTAGCAAGTTCAAGAGATAGGAATGTTAAAAGACAAGAAGTGTCTTTTGCACTTCTTCATTGAGCTAGGGACCATGTTTGAGGAATTAGAGCTCAATAGAGACTCATTAGCTTCTCTAACACTGACCCAAGTTTGAATTTAGAAGCGTGAACAACATTTACTTCCCATTATAGAGATTTACTTGTCTTTAGCATCTACCCAACTGTGATTCGAACTTCAAGAAGATAATGTTGCCATTCTGTAAGATTCCAGAGCTTTAACATCTTCCTTACGCTGTTATAGACTCAAATTTTACCTGGTTTCTTGAATAACTAATACAGACCTCTGCTACTGGTTCTTTTTTTTTTTTTTGAAAAGGCTTTGAGCACATCGAGGGACATCATTCATGTTTTATTATGCATAATGGTGGAAGAGTAGCCTTACTCAAATAGTTCCAATTCTTGTTTGATTAACCAATTTGTTGAAAAACCTCAAAACATAAACTCTGCACACAAAAAAAAAAAGACAACTCATACTGCTTGCTCAACCACTGAGAAAAGTATTCAACATCCTTTCCACTGAACTTCGAAAGTTTTAGTTCCTTATTGTGATTTCAAAAATGCGGTGCAGCTTTGAAAGATTACTCAAAACCCTAAAAACTGTCTTTGAGTTTCCCTTTTTGCATAAAAAAAAAACTGTATACAACTACTGACATGGAGTTAACTTTCATTATGGATACCAACAAATTTATTCAAACTCCCAGGATGCACTTTAATGCTCGTTTGCTCTGGATCTAAAAAATATCCTGCTACCTTCATCTCCCAAGACATTGTCTCCAACATTTCATAGATCTCCTGTGCCCACGGGGTGTGATCTGTGACCTACACAAAAAGCATGCACCTTTTTATTGCCTTTAATCCAACTATAACCAAGTTTCTTTTTAATCCCTCTATCCTTCATCGATCTCCTAAAAACTCTCTTCTGCAAGGCAAACTGTGCTTCATTAATATTCCGATATGAAATAGATCCACCTCGATGAGATCCTCTTCCATGAGTAACATCATGGAACAAGCAAGGTCTCAGTAGAGGATCTCTGTAATAAATTTCATCGGGTCCTTCTGGTAAACACTCACACTATCACTTAATCGATTTTGATGAAAATATCTTGAAGGACAAATCCCGAATTGAGGATGCATTCTAAACTGAACAGAAAACAACACAGTCAGATGACCTGCTTGTTGGAGGCGCTCACGATGGCTTCTACAACTCTGTAACCTGTCTGCTACCTGTCTAAAACTATTGCAGGCCGCTACGGAAGGAACCCCGCAGAGCTGTAAACAACGGTCCTCGCGCCTAGTGCCTTACACACCCCTGTGTCTTGAACACACGACCAGGACACACCTCGCAGCAACCAATGAAACGTGGATGGTAACATGCCTACCTCACTAGCTTGAAGTTTCATCAAACAAAAACGTGCACAGGGGAGGAATTAGGGAGGAAAAACGCCATGACAGGAGGATTTTACTCGCCTTTCTGTCCACGCAATAGGAAAAGACGTCCCCTCAACCCACTCCATGCGCAGAATATCCAAGGGAGATCTCCAGACAGTCAACAAGAAGCAGGTAAGATTTGCAAATCAGAAATAAATGAGTAGCGGCCAGCTAACCAGGGAGAAAGGAAAATGTGCTTCAACCACTACCAAAGAGAATAATAAACAAATACAGTCTATATCTCCTCATGTCTAGCCTGTCACATCTATGACCAACGTGGGAGGAAAGCAATGGTAGAAACAACAATTTCACCTCAAAATTTAGCATTACAACGAGGCCCTACATATTGTGCTTTTTTTTTCCACAACTATTAAATGTTTTCCTATAACAATACAAAATGAATATGTGTACACAAGATTTTCCCTATAAATATTTTAGCAACACTAAAGATCAAATTATGTAAATATTTTTATGTCATTTTGGCTTCTAGAATAGATAGATGATTTAGTTATTGATTGTGTGCTAGGAGATAGTTTCCTTCTTTTCCACATATCTAATGTATATTTTATAAATAATATTTTTAATGAAAAAATATGTTGTAACCCTTACAATGGGTGCCTGAGATTTGTTCTTAATATACTATTCTTTCGAATTTGAATTTTTATTTATTTATTCTATTTTTATTATGTTTACTATTTTTTGTCTTATTAGGTAACTCTTTACATTACTAGAATACATAATGATTAAATTGTAGACGAGACAAAAGGTTATTAAGCCATTAAAAATTATGGTTTTCTAGGTTGGAAACTATTAAGGTAGTCACCAAGCATTCAATTAAATAGAAAAATCATTAGGTCAATTATTAATACATGAGTTTGTAATGGTGTTTTTAATGACGCGGAGATGGATTTGTTCTACCTATTCTAGTGTAGCTGGTGGAATTATTTGCATTATGTGATGCCCACACTTTTCCCGCACAAAACCCAAGATAAAACCAACTAAAATCGATAGGAAATTTTACATACTATTTTTTTTTTAATTTTTAAAAACCAGTTGTAATAAGATAACCTTCAACTAGATTTAAATACTTTAGAGTTAATTATTCCTTCATTTTATAGCAAACAATTAATATTATTTTCATCCAACATTACGGGATTAAATCCCCTTCTAGGGTTCTCATCAAATTTCCCTAAATAACCCTTACAAGCCATTGGCTAAAGTACCCTTATTGCATTATTTATTTAGTATTCTAGGGCTTAGTCTAAACTTACCCTGCCATTAAATTAATCACAAATAAATTTAATCCCTAATATATACAAAATGTTGTTTAATTACCATTGAGTAAATTTGATTTAATTAAACACAAGACTCAAAGGCCTTTTAATTTTAAAAGTCACCAACTAATATTAAGGTTACAACTTAATTTTACCTTCTAACACTCCTTTAGTTGCCCCATTTCTAAGCTACACATGCTTTTTATTTAAAACATATTCCCACGTAATTCTCACCTAACTTTTGTAGGGTTGAACCATAACCCTTGGATGGATTCAATATGGGCCCTAGGATCTTATAGATTTCAAATTAACCCAAATCATCTTTATGGAGTGTTCTTGTAATGCCCGTTAAAACAACCCAATTGAGACCCAAGAAACAACCTATGGTTAGTTAGGGAAAATTATGGAATTTTTTTTTTTTGTTTAAACGAGTCTACTACTAGGTTAGAAAGCAACAACTGTCACTAACAAGTTCCAAAACAATTCTAATGCACTAGAATAAATTTTTATTTTATTAATAATTATTAGAGGTCATATTGTCCAAAATTTATGGTTAGAAGTTTTAAATAGGTTGAGAGGGAAAATTCCTCACCATACCCACTCTCTAACCAGCTTAAAGATTCAACTTAATTTTTCTTACACTCAATGCATTCAAAATTTCCTTGAATTATTTCCATTGGATAGTAAATTTTCTCACGTTTCCATTGATATAAATAAGTCCTCCTAACTCCTCATATTTCTCAAGTTATGGGCCGGCTGGCCTTGGGGTGTAAATTTTCCCCAAGAGCAGGCATGTGGGCCTAGGGGTGAAAATTTTCCCAAAAGGCAGGTTGGCAAGACAAGGGGAGACCTTTGGAATTGTTTTTTACCACGCGGGGAAAAAATAACATTTGTGCCCACGCTCTTGTGGGTCCGCACGTCCACAAGGGACACGTGGCACTCCCTAAGGCAGCGCGGGGAAGAGCGGGGAAAGGCGGGGCAGTGGGGAGAAAAATTGACTTAACACCCCGAAGGGGCTAAGAGGGTACAGAGACCCACACCTCCACTAGAACCTCGTGATGCCACGTCGCAGCCCTCTATTTGTTGCAGGCCGAGGGGACAACGGGGAAAACTTGGAAACTTTTCCAAAAAAAAATTGAGTTGCAAAAGACAAAAAAGAACCCATTCCTCCACCGATGCCTAATGATGCCACGTGGCATCACCTAATTGGTTGTGGCCTGGCGGGGAAAATTTGAAAAATTTTCCCAAATTTTTCTGAAAGTGCTAAGTTAAAAAGGGGATTTTCCCCTCCACTTACACCTCATGGTGCCACATGGAAGCCTCTGATTGGCTACGGGATGGCGGGGTGGCAGAGAAAATTTTGATAATTTTCCTAAAAAATTTCATAAGCCCCAACGGAGAAATTCGGGCTGCGGGCCTGCCAAGGAAATTTTTCCCAAAATTTTAATGCCAAGTGAAGAAAACTTCAGAAGGCCATAACTATTTATGGAGAGTTCATATTTGGGAAAAAGAGGACTTACCTAAAATATCTCGATGCCCTATTTGCACAGAGATTATTTATTTTAGATTTTGATAAATTTTAAGGGGTAAATTTTAAGAAAAAGGCCTGTAGGCTTATATAGTGCGCGCTGGTAAATTATTGACTTAAATGCTTAATAGACATGGAGGATTGTTCTAAGATGGTTTGATTGAGTTGCAAATCAATTTTACAAATTTTAACAACAAAAGGGACTACAAATGGATTGAGCTTGAATTTACAAGGTCTGAAATATTTCCTTAAGTTTTTTATCCCAAATTGAATTCATTTACATCACGGCTTGTTGAATTTTAATGTTTCATTTTTAGTTCTTGAACTGGAGGTTAAAACTATTCATTTTAGATAAATTATTTACCAGGATGAAATACAAAACAAAGATCAATTTCTAAAGGATTTATTTATCATTTTTCACCTTCCAAGTATGGAGATTCATTTCCATTCCAGTCTAATACATTTAAGTGATTTAATCAAACCATTTAAGAGCCAAAATACAAAGACTGATTTCTAATTTTTAACATATTTCAAAATAAAGAATATTACCATTCCTTCATATGTGTTTCTCTTTTTCCAATAGAGATTTCAGTTATAATTAAATGATCAGATTTCAATATAACATTACAATTTGAGAAAGATAGGACACCGTTTATTGATTCCAAAGGAAAACTTACAACTTCCTCCTTTTATACTTCAAAATTCATCATATAGATTACATTTCCTTCACATTCTTTTAAAGCAAACATAGAGTCTATCTCTTTTTCATTTTACATTACAAATTTCATAATCCATATAACTTCTTTCCATTTCAAAACATTTAAAATTTCATCCACTTCAAAGTGGGAAAGGTTACAATGAGATTTTATTTCACAAGGTACTGTCAAACTGTATTTCTCCTCTGCTCTAGAACAATAGCATTAATTTCTCCTTTTAGATCACAACAACAGTAGGGGAAAGGCAACGCTCTCCACCCAACCAAGACATCAAATGAAAAGGAGAATCCATCTTCTTCATTGGTCTCTAATCCCTAACCATAATTCAATAG
The DNA here is from genome assembly GCA_019776745.2 of Taxus chinensis. Classification (NCBI taxonomy): domain Eukaryota; kingdom Viridiplantae; phylum Streptophyta; class Pinopsida; order Cupressales; family Taxaceae; genus Taxus; species Taxus chinensis. Next base: position 494,737,471 of record CM034155.1, on the reverse strand, counting down.
AATATGTGATTCAACCCATCGCAATAAAGGCTTCCACAAACACACATGCAACACTTTCACATTTTAAAAATAGTTCAAAATAGAATGTAGTTTACAAGTACATCAAAACATACAAACAAGACTAAGGCTCCATAAAATAAGTCAAAGAAGCAAGGAACTATTGGGGAAGCTACTTATACCTCCCAATGGGAATTAGGTATCCACCTATAAAAAACTACCAATAAAAAACATCTCCCATATATCCTTATACCCCCCACAAAGTCATAAATGAAATGCAAGCTATTTATTTTCCATGGTGGATCCCAATCCTAAACTCCCTCCACAATAAATTTGATGCCATTAGCATTCCCTTATGGCCCCGAACATGGATTCCCCATAGCCTTATCCTACACCATTCCTTTGGCAGTCTACGCAAACAACCAATAAACACACAAAAAATTCACCATTCACACAAAAAGAAAAAAAGATAACAACATAAATGAAGAGCTAAGCTCCTACCTCTCCATGGTAGATTTGTTCCAACCTAGCAAATCTCTATCCTAATGCAATCAATCCGAATAGCCAAGTACAACATGTAACAGTCTTCCCAAAATCTCCTCTAAAGCAAGAGCTCCAATCAACAAGAAAATTTTCCCCAAAGAAGCATTCCAAAAGTTTCAACAACCCAAAACAAAGAAAGGAGTTCTAATTTTGTAGAAGAGGTAAGAGGAGAGGATGAGGTGGATCCATGTAGGATGTCACATCACACATCCTCAACTCCAACACAAAATTCAAAATCTGCTTCCAAGGCAGAATAAAGAGGTGGGTAAAAATATGACAATAAACTTACACACTCCAAAAAGCCCACACCCCAAAGGACTGAATTTTATAAAATGTAAGAAGAGTGAAATTAAAACATGCAACTTGATTTATAAAAATGCATTAAAAAGGTCTAAAATCAACCCTCCAACCATACGTATGGTATTTAGATAAAATTAAGAGGTATGGGACAAGTTTTAACTATCCCATAAGCTTTTAAAAATAGCCTCCAAGGACAAATTCGAGTTTCCAAGAAGGTGGAGTGTTTCATACTCCAAAAATCTAGCTTACACAACTCTTACACATAATTACACATCACTTACATATTTAATACAAAAGCCAACAAATTCTACAATTAATTTCTTATATCCCAAATTTGATTCATTTATTTATTCTAACAACATGATTACCCACATTTATTTCTCCCCAATTAATAGAATAAAGAAAGGGGTAAATGCATCACAAAATAAACACATGCAAACATTAATAAAATAAACCACATTAATAAAATACACATAACCCCTTGGTCACACAAAAAGGTAATCCCCCCTATGGGAATCTATAACAAAATACAACACACATAACAAAACATGTTGCCATGGTGACCTTGTTGAACTCATCTAGAATTCCAATGTGGTTGGTCTCCAATCCCCCCATGTTCGTGGTGATAGTTTAACCTACAAAACACAAATACCTCCTTTGGCCTCATGGCCGTATCAGAACATCCAACATGATATAAATATAATGAAAAATTCATCTATACATATGAATCACAACAACATGAAGGCAATCAACAATATCACCTACAATTTATATCAGCAATTGTATCATCATCATATAATGTCCATTTTCTAGGTGTACTCACAATATTCAAAAATCACATGTCCTGAACAACATTCATAATATATCCATGTCAAATAGGAGATCATCATCCACATATGAAGTGTCTCTGATAATCATGCATCATAACTAAATCAAGATCAACAAAATCCCATGGTCCAATATCTAGCATCATACTAAATCAAAAGCATAAAATGTCCATAATGTAATCAACATTATCAAGATCAGTATCAAAAGGTGTCAAAGGGAAGTGGGCACTACAAGTGACAAATCTTAAGAGTTAAATCATGGAGCATTGACTATATTTTCCCAAGGTTCTCTTCATAGAATTTGTGCAAAAGAAGGATATCGCCATCTCCCTCATCAAACAAAGGTTACACTAAGGGTCCTCTCACCCTAGTCGAAAAGGCAAGACCTAAAGTAGTGAGGATAGGTCAAATCCTCTTAAAGGTCCTATCCATCTCTCCATAAATCTGAGTAACAAAGGGCCAGTTAGATCTCATCCCTAGCTACAAAATGACACACACTATAATCTATCTTCCTCTAAGCTCCCTGTCGAATCTGTGTTGCTACTTGACTTGAAAAGGAGAACAAATTTGGATACTAATAATGCTTATGAAATTTATTAGATTATATGTGTAGTCTTTACCTTGATATTCATTATTCAATGATGCATGTCTATCAAGATCACTTATTCCCATCGCATCTACCTCACTTATATAATGTGTTAATATTATAGCCTAGATGACATTTTCCACTAATATTCCATTTTTTTTGTTAAGTAGGTTGAAATATCCTCAAAGTTTGAATCACTTTAATTTTCATCGTCTTTTGGATTAATAATTAACTGGACATGCCATTAAGTATAAGTGAACAAAGCCCAATTTTATTTTATAACATCATCATCAAGTCTAATATCTCTTTCTATATTACAAATTTGTTGTAAAGAAATAACTCTAACTAATAAAAATCAATCTATTTTTGTGGTTCAGGTGCATGGATGGAGAAGTACCTTATGAATGCTCTCACAATGGGCCTTAAACCTTTTATCCCTATCTTTTTAATATCTTTTTCACCATGGAATATATATCCAATATTTTTCTTCTTGAATAACAAAAATAACATCCATAGAAAAAGGAATTTTATTTTATCCATCATCGAAAGATATTGTAATCTCTTTATTGTCATTTTTTTTCATTTTTAACTCGACCCATTTGAACACCTCTTTTGAAATAGTCAATTCAAAAAATACTGTATTTCTCTATGATAATGGAAGGTACATCAACATGTTACATGTTTCTTGTGTTTCAATTTCTCTTTTTATAATTGTTTTAGGTATAAGTTTCATGTATACTTTTGTAAATAATTCATTCATATTTTCAATGTTTGCATGTCACATCAACATTTTATTATATATTTCGGAACTTATCTTAGTTTTGTTGCATACTTTCAAATTTTTTTAATTATAACATGTTTGCAAAGAACAATTCAGCATTCTATATTTTATTTACACAACTATAGTGCGTAATAATTGTGTGTATTTATACTATCATCATTTCTTGAAGGCTAAAACTTATTATCTCCTATATCTAGGTCTTGATATAATTTTGATAGATCAAGATCACATGGCCATGATGCCTTATACCTATCATAAATAATAACTCATTTTAGTACATGCATTGTTATTATATTTAATTTATATAGATCTATTATAATGTGTGAATCTATTACCTACAAATAATTCTTCCTCTTTTCTTATGTAGGTAAACACCCTTTCTACACATTGTACGCCATTATACACAATTGAAAATATCTTCATAGCACCATGTTCCATATATATCTATGTAATTTTTCATTATTTCAAAGACGTGTGTCATAATTGTTTTATATTGCATGTAATTTATAATAAATTTAAAATTATCGCTAAAATAGATAAATAACAATATATTATAAAACATAGATTTGGGGACGATTGATAACATACCTATTTGTTTTTTTTGTGTGGATCATCATGAGGATTCAATGTATGAGGAATATAATGGAAATAATTTTCTACATATTTTCATTCATGATCATTTTTGTTATCCTAATTGTAATTATTTTATGTTTCCCCATCTTACCATATGAGTGAATACTCATGTGGTGAACCCCTATGTTTGCACACATATCCAAGCTAATAATATTTTATTATCATTCCTTTTTGTAGTATCTCCTCAAGAAAATTTGTATATCACTTGTGCATACAATGTGTCACTATACGAGGTTTTTAATAAATATTATGTATTTTCCAATTATGTGATTCTCATGTATTTGGTGGTGTTTTTTCTAGCATCAATATATGTAGATCTAGTCAATACATGTCAGGTGTACTGAAACTGAAGGAACATATATGTGATCTAATTCAATGCAACATGTCAATTAATTCACTACAACATTTTTACCAATATGGACTTTTGCCTCTTAAGGTGGTTCCATACCACATTAAATGATAATCTAGTTATGAGTGAAGCACCTTTTCTAAATGATCACATAACTTGATGATTGTTACTGACATATTTTGAAATCTTTTTTCATAAAAATTCTAAATGAATTTTGTACATGATGTCTCATGATTGTGTAAATCATGAAATATCTAAATATTGGGTGTTAGATAAAATTATGATACCTATATCAAAATAAATGTTCATAAAATTTATGCAGATTCACTAGAATTAATCATGGTTCTAGTTAATCGCATATTACATTGGGAAAAATGTTGGAAATTCAATATCATGTAATCCTAATGTGAAATACTCGTTGATAGGATATGATCCCATCCCCAACCAATCAATAAGTGTCATAGGACTAGAATAGGGTTATTTAAACATGCATGTATTAATTCCATCTCTCGTTGGGTATTGCGTGGTTTGGAGGAAATTAATATTATGTAATTATTCATATTTCCTTCAACAATTGGCATCACTAGACATGTAAATATTGTAGTTCCCTGTTTAGTTGTTGGTGGTTAAATACCAATCTAAGGTCATCTATTTTAATATGGTTCTTTCATGTACGTTTTAGTGAATGTTTAATTCATCGAATTAGTGTAGTGATTTACCTTATGAAAAATCTATAGAAGGAACATGTCTTTGTTGATAATTTTTTCACTCGTGCAAAAATGGGAAACTCAAAACTTTGTTACGATGGAAGGAATTGATGAAATGGACCTAACTAGGGGGATGTAATTAATTAACTACATGTAATCTGGAACTATGTGTTTTGTTACAAAATGTAACACCTCACATAGATTTCCATTCCATGTTCATCTTCAAAAAGAAAACACAAAAGCCCTGAAGTACTAATACATTTCCTTGATGAAGGCGGGAATCACAGCTTAGGTCAAATGTTAGATTTAGGAACAAAAAATAGAGTTCCAATTTACAAGAACGAGAGTTCAGTATTAAAGATTACAATTACCTCAAAACTCGTTATTTCTACATGTTTAAATACATTTAATTATGTGATTGAGTTGTTTATTCTCATTATACAATTAATATCCATCATAAAAGTTGAATGCAAAAAGAAGTAGAGATATCAATTACAAAAATTAATGTTATTTATTCATGAAGAAGTTCAATGTTTCACACCAAATCAATGGGATGTAACTCGTAACTACTGAAGAAATAAGTACATGTGCATAAATTTAAAAGTAAAAGAGTATAGAAGAAACCCATCATTTCCTTGGGTTTTATTATAATATTCTTGTCTCTAGTTCCAACTCCATCTTTCATTCATGTTGCAAGAAGCTACAGTGTACTTGATGAAATAAAAAAAATGACATCAGTCGAGAACTCAGGGTTTTATCTGTACTCATGTACTGTCAACTACATAAAAATGGATTTCATAATATCAGAAGCATCAGGTACATTGAAGAAAAATACAAATTAATAATACAATATTCTACCTTAAGCACATATGATTCCAAGAATCATGAAAACAAAAAGAAAGAGAAAGAAAAACTATGGAACATAAAAGAGGCCAAAAAGTCTAATTATTTTCTAACTATTTTATTAAGTGTGAAGGTACATGTAGCAAAAGAAGAAAGAAAAATATTTTTCATAAATGAGTACTGTACTAAAAGAAGTCATTCAAAATTTTAATTGCTCAAGAATAAAAGTATAGAGCTTCATCAAATAGCTCATGGCTTCGAGAATCTAGATGGTACAAGATAGTGAGTTGTTCTAAGAATAAGGAAAATGCAAGAAAAAAATATCAGTTTTCATGAAATTACAGTCAAGTATAAGAATGAGTATAAAAGTCCACAACAACTACTCAAATAAGGCATGATCTATAGGAATAACGCATTGGAACACTAAATCAAAAGTAAGGAAGCATAGTACAAGTAATAGTTCCTAATTTTTGAATAATTTTTCATCAAAACATAGAAAATAAGTAGAGTATATCCAATTTTAATGAACAAAGCTCTTCAAGAACCCATGAAGAGGATAGTTACAAGAGATACTACAAAAATAAAAAATCTCCAAGGATTTAAATGAAGAAAAGGAATAACTTTAAGAGAATAGTGGGTAGGTGGTAGAACAATAATGAGATAATCAAAGAGTGCTACATTCATCAACTGGAGGATAAGTGCAGTTTTCAAATTTGCAACATCATTTATAAACTCAGAACACATCATGAAAGGTAGATTTAAGTGACTTTAAGTCAATAGTGAAACAGATGAACTCCAACTCACATGCTAAATTCAAATTTTCAAATAGAATACAATTATTTCATTTAAGGATATAGTATTTTCATCAAATAAGAGATCAGATTGAGGTCAAATATGTGCAATAAGTAACATTTCACATCTACAGCCCCTGTGAGAATATTGTAGAGATTTTAGAAGAAGAGAATATGCACTAAGAGATCAACTTTCCAAGCATTAAGGAACTAAAACTTACAAGTTTGGTAGAGGTAATTTTCAGATTTTATGATGGTCTTCTAAAGTGTTGGAATTCAAAGAAATAGTTTTCGGAGAATGCAAAAGAAAAGTACAGGTAGCTAAATATTTCACAAGATATAGTAATTAATGTTAGTTGGAAGCATACAATTGTTGTATGAATTAATTCAAATACAGTGCAACTATTACAACATAATTTTCACGATACAATCATAAGAATCTAAGCTTCTGTAGATCATTTTTTTTTTGCATAATGGACAATGGAAAGTGGATTAAGTATAGATGCTCAAGACATGATTACAAGTATAGCCTATGATCCATTAAGTAAATAAAAGAATAATTATTTGTAAATAAGATAAATAATAGTAAATACAAGCTCCATATTTTTAAACAAAATTTTGTAACACTTCAAAGAATAAAAAAATTACCTTTCTTTATTAAGTTTTAAAAGAGAAAATTTTCAATTCTACAAGAAACAAGCTACAACGAATAAAAATCACAAGTCTTCCATGATATATCAGAAAATTCAAATGAAGAATTTCTGCCTCAACTCAATTTCATATCCAAAGAAAACTACAAAGTGGTCATTCAAGATATGAACTAAGTTCTGTAATACAAAGAGTAGATGAGTTGATCTTTGTAAGAGGTAGATATGAGACAAATTACAGTCATGAAATGTAAGTAATTCAAAGCTCAACTCAAAGTGAATAGGATGCAGCTATTCATGAATCAAAGTATAAATTTTCTGTAGTTTTGAAGGTTACATCTACAGTTGTAATAAAGAGCTATGTTTCATAGTGGTTTAGTAACTGTAGTAGAAAACATTTATAAATACAAAGAATAGGAAGTTTCTTTTACTGTTTCATAAACTATAAAAGTGAATGATCATTACAGTTACAACATGAATGAAGGCAATAGATGCTAATAGGATTGTATTCATTCATTACCTCAAATTTTATCACATTGAAACCCTCACTTGGTTTTTGGGGAGATATGTTTTAAGTTAAGAAAAGATATTCCATGCTCTACAAGGAAAAGCGTGAGTTTGAAGTTATCAGAAGGGGAAAATTCAAAAAATGAAATAGAATTTTTCATAGGTAACTCCTACGAGATACCGAGAAGGGTAAGTTGTTTTAATTATGCAAGGAAGGAAGGTCATGTAATGATGCATAGCTTGCAGGTAAATTATAAAATGGAGCTCGAATCCTAGTATCACTGTAAAATTATAGGAATGAGAAAAAATAAGCTCGAAGGAAATCAAATAATGGTGCTAATAAAAGAAAATATCCATTACACAAGATCAATTTTAATAAATCAAAGAAAAGCTACAAGCTCAAAAGATCATGGCCGTAGCATCCAAGGGAAAATAAACCATAAAAATAGAGCTTGTTTTTCATATCAAAATGGATCAAATACAAAACCTAGTTTGAAACTTCAAAAATTAGAACAATACTAAAGGAACGAAAAAATAGTCCAAATTTTGAGCTCATAGTAAGATAGATTTAGGTGGAATTTTCATCAACATTGAATTGAAATCTTAGACAAGCTAAAAATTGACAACAATTATGGCCAATAATTAAAGACACAGGATATGGGAACACAAAATACATGCTCGATTTCCATTAAAGGCCATATTCATTTAAGCAAAAGATTAGCCACTCAGAAGCCTAAAGGAGATTACACAATGGATCATGGTTATAAGAAACTAAATATTTGAATGCATTTAAACTAACAAAATTCAAAGAAAACTATATATCGATGGAAGCTTGCACACGTTTTGTAAATGACGATTAAATAATAGTTTCCAAATGAAAGAATCCCATTGCTATTTTCAACATAATATTGTAGGGATATATGACACTTACCAAGCTCATTCAAGTTTTTGAAACCCTCTCCAAGTGATAAAATAGCTAAATAATGACTTACATTATCATTTTCCAAACAGATAGTTACAATGGATGTGCACAAAAATGTCAAAATGTAAAGGAATGAAATATCAATGCATACTACAATATTAAGCTAAACTACAAGGAGGCTCTTGCTATGGACTCTTGCTCTTGGGTGTCCAGGTTGTTCCCTCAATCCACAGGTGTGCTTACTGCTCTTTCCCCCATCTGGGATGAAGATGAGAAAGCTCATTGCATTGTTGTCCCAGCATCAGTGATTGAGAAGGCCAAGTCCAAGTTTCCTTTTGCACTCATTGGAGCTTTTGCAGGATACCGACCAAATATTGATGTAGTCCGTAGATGGTGCGGGTGGAAATGGTGTTGTTGGGTAGATATCATCGCTCTTCCGAATAGCACCCTTCTCTTCAATTTTTCGAAGGAAGAAGAGATGGTTAAGGTTCTCAACGTAGCCCCTTGGATGTTTGGAAGAGCTACCCTACATCTGAAGCGATGGAAGCCAGGGGGTTTCTCTTCAAATCAAAAAGTTACCCATTTGGATATCTCTGCCGGCTCTTCCAGTGGAATTTTGGGAGGATGAAGTCCTACTTGGCATAGCCGCTTCAATGGGAGAGTTAATCTTCTTGGAACCTGCAACAAAATCCAGAAGCAGGCTTGTAAGAGAAAAGTTATGTGTTAGCATGGAGGTGGGGGCTGTTCTCCCAAAGAACATCATACTATCTTCCCCCACTGGCCGTTTTGTGCAGAGCATAATTCCTGACGACCACGGTTTGGTCTGTCCCAAATGCTGGAAGGTCAACTTCCAAGCCAAACTGTGCACATGTACAATGGGGGCAGTGGATGGAATAGGCAGGAGAAACAACTGCGAGGAGGAGCAGGTCATCAACGAAGAGATCCCTTTCCCACTTAACAAAGGTGACTGCAACAATGGTGAGTCTGGCCCGTCCAAACTTTGTCTGACCGAAGCGCTGTGTGGTGATCCCTCTGCCCACGTAGGACAGACTGAAACGGTGGAGAAGGAGTGGGAAAACCCAAAAAAAAACTACTCACGCATTAAACAAAGATGATAGTGAATCCTTTGAATGGGAAACTGGATCAGAGGAAGAAGAAACGTGCGACAGATTTTACGTCTGAAATTCTGGAAATGAACCGACAAAGAATCCCTAATAAAGATCCTAAAAAAATACTTTTAAATGCTAAAATCAACCGTGGAGAAAGGATGAAGGACAGCTCAGGTGAAAAGATAGCATTGTTGACTTTGGAGATGAGGGATCCAAATTTTGATTCACCTAAGTTAAAAGGAAATTTAGAAGTGGTTCTGGATGTGGAAGACGAAAACAATGCAGAGTGGAGCACTGTTAGTAGAAAATAATATTGTGGTTTTCGTGGGGGGGGGGGGGTGCACGCCGATGCACTTAGGTTGGATGCAATTTTTCTCATCGGTGTTGTTCTTTTACTTTGTTGTTGTTTACTCACTGAGTTTTGTGGGTTTTTGTGCTGGTATTGGTAGGATATATTCCTTTTTACGTCCTTGTTGTTTTTGATCTTTTGTTCTTTAGCTCGCTTGGGCACATCCGGCTTCTGAGCCTTTTCTGTACAAGGGTATAGTCCCTTTCATAAAAACTATTTACCACTAATAAAAAAATAAAATATCAATGCATACATATCGAAACCGAAAAAATGAAGCAATTACAGTCATCAAAGAAATGAATTACCTTAGGTATTCACAATGACACAGAACTTTAAAGATCGAAACATACAGTCTTTCAAGATATTGAAGGCCCACAAGAATAATGGTGGTGAAGTTAGGAAAATGTTCTGCAGAGTTCCTCCAACTCTAAGTTAAGCTTTTGAGCACAGAAGGACAATCACATCAATGACCACCATTTAAAAAAAACACGGTGCTCAAACCCCATAACTCTCAGCCAAGAATCCTCTACATAGCTTTTGAAGGAGCAAGAATGATGTATTCAAGATGTGGTTCAATCAATAATGGTGACCTTATGAAGGTTTTCCAAGGCTTTGGCTGCCGGTTAAAAAAATGAATAATGAACAAAGAATTAGATCTATTTTTATTTTATCCAACTCGAAACTCAACCACCAAAACCTAACTCAACCCGAGTTGTGATTGATGGTCGAGGAAGGAGAGTATATGATCTAATGATCAAGATCACTATCCCAAGCTAACTATCAATTAATTCATCGATGGTTCAGATCAAAGATGACGGATGATCAACGAAAGAAAAACTTTTCCAACTCCAACATAGGTTCACATTTTTTATTATTAGAAGATTAATGATCCATAATTTAATGAAAAAAATCAACAGCCCAAGGATCACCGACCTTATTCACTGTAGGGTCTAAACCCTAACCATATATTTGAGGGTTGAAAATAGATATCAAATGGTACATGTAATCAATGATCACAATCAAAGTCCCACTTTGCTATTCCAATCAGGGTTAAATCAGGTTTGTCCAAATGCAACTGAAATACATGCGATGGGTTGATTCATCATAAGAATGGGCCAACCCAATATTAAAAATTAGCATTTTGCATTTACTTGATTAAGGTCCTAAACCTTAATACCACAAAAAGTAAATACTGACAAATCATTGTTGCGATTGATCAAAAGGGATCCCTGAAAGGTATATGCACCAATGATTATCAAAAAGGGTGAAATTTACCTTATGCCGATGATTATTCAAAGGTAATAAAATTATATGTATGAATTGATCTTACCAAAAGTGATCCAACGTCCAATATGACGATCAAATCAAATGAGGCCCATGACTATAGTGACATAACTATAGTCTAAGGCAAAACAATCAAGGTGGCCACCTTTTCAATTAAATGATGGCACCAAAAGGTAAAGTAATATACATACCTATGCTTGGTCAAAGGAGTAAATATTCCTTATAACAATCCAAATTACCTTAAATTCTTTGACTGATAGAAGGAAGTACAAGTGGCAATTATTCATGCAAGGGAGGTGTTTTTGCATCATGATCATAGTGTTCCCCGCTGGAGGAGTTCAAATTTTTGAGTTGAAGACAAATACATTATTTTGGATGCAGAAATAATATTATCCATGTAATCACAAAGGGACAGAGATGCCATTATTAGCATGAGTTATCCTTCTTGCATAGATGTCAACATCAGAGGCTTAAAAGACTAAATTGAGGTCCTAATTACCTTATTCTTCACAAAATAAAGGTATTATTTTTTTGGCCCATGCATGGAGGTGGTCCCCACACATTGGGTGAATATTTTTCTAAATTATTGAAGGCAAAAGGAATTATTTTTGCTTACTCAGGAATATTATTTTTACATGTGCATCTAAGCGAGCAGCATTGAATAATTCCTAGTGTTATCATTGTAAGTTGATCAAGTTGCAAGTGTCACATCAAGCAGAAGGAGGAAAAGATTGCATGCACATTAATAAGACTTTCAAAGTAACAAAGTATTTAATTTTAGAAAAATTATTGACCCAATTTTTATTAAAAATAGATCAGTAAACTGCGCTTTGACTAAAATTTATTTTTGTAACTAAGGCTAATAATTCCTCAATGTAATCAGCATGTCTATTTTTATTCCTTTATTTATTCATGATAAAGGGGTAAAATTAGCATGCATGGGTGAGTACAAATTTTATCCTATTTTTAGGAGAGGTTGGATGAATAATTTTGGTATATATTACGTGCATTGGCAAAGCATGAAGGGGGGATTTTGGACATAGGAGTGCTGATGAATATTTTTTCCCAATTTTGCCTTGAATGAGAACTAATTTTTTCCTTCCCAATTACTTGTAGTGGTGTGTATCTCTTTCATTAATTCTGATGAATTTGAATTCAATGATTAATAATCTTACCTTTCTACAATATGGTATTTTCTACATAATCTTAGTGTGCATGTTTATCTTGTTATATTGTTGTGATTTATGCCTCAATACATACGTGTTTTTCCATAATATTTTGAAGAAAAACATTGGTTTGTGCATCCAAAATTCATTCTCAATTTTATTGTGCATATAATTAATCAAATCCCTCAACAAGTTTGGTGTTTCACCCCTTTTTAAATTTCAGTTATAGTGATTTTTTTACTCTCAAAACCCCAAAAAAATAATTTTGGATGCACCAAAAATGAACCAGCCTTGATACCGAAGACTCACCTCAACAATAGGTATAACCACAGACTTGAGGTGTTTCCATTATATCTATGAAAGTGAGAGATAAAATAAATCTTAGAACCGTTATTTTCATCTCTCAACTATGGTGCACTTTTCAGAAATAACATATGTAGGCTATTCATTGGAAGGAATTTTACAACTTGAAATGACTCAATTAAATTTTCATGGTAATACTAAGCATAATCTTGACCACAAGGTTTTCTATAATTTGAATTTTCACTCAAGATCGAACACACCACATTAACCTTGCTTTATAAAATTCAAACACTTATATAATATTTTAACTATTAAAGATAACAATCCTTTCCCGCCTAGCATATCAACATAATAGAAACCAATCACTCTATTTAACACAACGAAATTTATTTATTTTAGGTAATTCCCAAGCTAAAAATAATCATAAAGAGAGCACATGCTTAAATCGAAACAAAAAAGAACACTCAAGGGAGCTAGGGAAAGAAATATGCAACAAGAGGGGTGTACAACTATAATCTACTAGCACATTCCACCAATACTCGAGTAACAAAGTATTAAAAATACTTGCACTTTCCCTTCCCAAGGACAAAAGAGGATGAGAAACATTAGGGTTTCTATAGAAAAGAGAAAAGGAACTTCCCATTATTATTCCACATCCTTAACACATGTTTCCTAGATTTACCAATAAACCTCAGTCACCAAGGGCTTAATCCGTACACAAGGAGGGTGGATTTCTTAAAATAAGAGATAAAGACCTTCTCCTAGAAGGCCAAAATTCACACTCATAAAGATACGAGGAATTAAGGTTGTGACAACCCGAATAACCCTTATCAGGGGAAAACACACACACATCTATGTTTAGGGAAGTCAAATACAACTAGAAAAAATCACCATCAACAAGGTGCTTCATTAATTTGGGTAGGCAGGTAGACTTAAAGGTTCAATTAGCTAACACCCTTGACATGATGAGACGTAGGGCCCATCAATAGAAACATATGAATAAATTCAAACTAACAGATGGATAAAATATTAATGTATTTGTAAAACTTTTCATTACTCAAAGAGTGGTCCAAAATTTACCTGGCATATACTTGTGTCATAACCATTTTAGATATGTTTATTGTTTTATAAATCAAGGGGTATGAAAATTACTCAAGCATATCACACCCCAAAATAATAGTCCACGAAAGAGTTTAGTTAACCATACAGTAGTTCAGGGAAACCTTTCAATTAGCTTAAACTTTTAAGATAATGTATTTTATAATTTTAGGGCATGCAATAGCCATTTATACAATCAGGGTTGTTTAATTATACATTTGTGCTCAAACTCATAAACTTACTCATTCCATAAAACAAAATATAAGTCACAAGTTATAGTTATGATCACTAAGAACATTTCTTGTAAATTTTCCTAATTAATGAATTCCTTTTATTATGATATAACATATTTTGCATCATTAAGAAACACGACCAATGTTGGTATGATATCTCACCATTCTATATAGGTGGAAAATTTTATTTATTTACTTCTAACGTAGTAAAAGAACAATGCTATTTCTATATCTACATAGTTTTATTTCATCTATTAGTCCAAAAGTTAGATTAAGGAACCATTTTCCTTTTTCTAATGTTCTAGTTTACTTGTTAAGTTTCAAAGTCCAAGCCCCTCAATAGAGCTTTATTATGTTTAGGTTAATCATACTACCAATTATATTTTAATGATTATGAAGAGTCACATATATCACATCATTAATTTTATTGGAATAAGAGATCAATCAACATATCATATTTTTAATTCTATAGGAATAAGAGACCAATCAACATATCACATCATTAACTTCATAGGAGCTAGAGATCAATCAACCAATATTTATGGAACACACCAAGATTTCAAGATTTTGTCAAAGAGTTACAAGCATCATTGATGTGCACTCCAAGGGAACCACATTTCACATCTAGAAGTGGTGTCGCCTGAGGTGGAGGCTTCAACTAAGATTTTACTCCTTGGAGTAGGTACAGGGGATAATGTGGGTGTTTGACTAACATCTGGGCTTCCTAGCTCAGGGTATAGAGGCATGGAGGGCCTAGGAGTGATTTTTCCTTCTTGAATCAAACAGTTCTCAGCCCCTATAGAGAGGCTATAGGTTGCAGGTAAGGATTTAGCCCCCATTGACTGAATCATCAAAGCAATATTAGAATTTAAAGTCCTAAGAAAGTATAAGAAGGAACCTTCATTAGTGGGCTTTACTGTTGTTGGAATCCTATCCCAGGTCCTTTGAAAGATGAGGTTGAAATATTTTAATTGCTCATTAGGAGATTATTTTATTGTTGTCACCTGTTCCAACAAGGACAGGTTATCACCTTTCTCTCTAAACTGGTTGTGAAGAACTGTGCATAGTTGATTCCAATTCTGGATAGAGCCTACCTCAAGACTCCTGAACTATTGTGAAGCTTTCCCTTTGAGTGAAGAGGTGAGCAGCTTGACTATAATTTCCATCTCATGAATCTCATGGATTATACAGACATTTGCAATATCTTAAACACATGATCGCTAAGAGAAGTTTGATTTTCCCCAGTGAAAAATGGGATACTCTTTAAGGTTGTAATAGGAACTGGATTTTGTGTATTCAAGGTGAGTGGAATACGGCCAGTGAAGTTAACATAAGGATTTAAATGGGCCATCATAATCGGTCTGAGCAACCCTCTTGATTCAATGAATGGTCGACCGGGAGGAGGTGTTGATAAAGATCTACTTGGTGGAGATAAAGACCTCTGGGTTCTTCTTCCTCTACTTCCTTTGTCTGGGGATAAGTCTATATAGACAAACATTCTCTCCTCTCTGGTTCTTGACTGTTTTTTTATTCTTCTCATGAACTTGCTTAGACTGCTGAAACCAGTAGATTTTTTTCTCTTGGAGTCATTAGATGTACAATTTCAAGGCTTTTTAAAAGCCAGAATCACAACAAGTGTACATCAATTCCTACTATAATAAGATGGAGACATCCTATCCCACCCGGTGTGCCAAAAATGTTAGTGAAAAATCACATGACCCCCAAATGAGTCTATAGATCTACTTTTTAAAGATAGAATCATTTGGTGTGATCCACATAACATTCAGTCTTCCTCAAAGGGTGGGACTTTGTAAAACATGAAGACTCTCCAGATTAAAGCATGATTACTATTCCTCTGTTTATGTTCATACATAGAAATTTGTAAAGGGTTTTTTCTTAATCTTGATCTAAAATTTACCAAGGAGACAAGGATAGAAGGAATATAGAAATTAAAAAAAAACAAAAGCTAAGCTACGAGGTGATGCACTGAAGGAATGATGGACACTTGCTTTGCTGATAGACATAAACTGAATAAAATTCATACAATAATCAAGCACAAATAACCAGGTTAATAAATAAAAGACCACATGAGAGAAAGCAAAATAGGAAAGGATCTATAATCGATCATAAAACATGCTTTATTACTCTATAGATTGATACAATACATTAATAAATGACCAAGAGGTGAGAAAGCGTATTGCAGTTTTAATGGAAGGTCTGAACTCCATGAATCCCTTTCTAGAAGGAAAGTGGAGCCTACAAAATACAAGAGAATGTCCAACCCTTTACAATGAATCCTACCCCTGTTTTTATAGGTACAATCAAAGAGAAGAAAGAGTGGGAGAAGTGGGAAAAGTAGGTCTAAGCTCAAACACTACTATTAATGCTTCTAATGAAATCTACACCCATAACTGTCTTTACTGGATCAATCCTTGGTTTGGAAAATTGAAACAAGAGGAAACAATAGAAACAAATTGAATCCAATCTGGTTGTTGAGATAGATGGATCCTGCATTGATAGCCTAAAGACATTTCCTCCATTTTTCTTTACCTAACCTCCTCAAAATTAAAGTTTAGTACCTCCATGGGATAGGTGAGGCCGAGATCTTCCCACTGGTGTCAGATTCATAATATTTTGAGCCCTGAGTTGAAAGATATGCCCCTTCAAAGTTTGTATTGAATATATACAAATGGTTAGAAAAATAATTGAAAAATGGGTCCCCCTTTTGATATGGGACATGTGGCAGCCAGATTAGAGAAAAATCGGGTTTACGGGTCCACAATTTATATTTTTGCCCTTTTGCGTAAAAAATACAAAACTCAAAAACTCTCACAGCATCGAAGCTCCGCCTGGACATGTGGCTCTTTTTGGTTGGTTAGGGAATACATTTCCATCTTTATCTTTATGCCTTTTGAACGAAAGGAAAATTTTCACTTGTTCCTCCAACTCCCCTCATTGGCTTTGACTCAGGTTCACACGCTAACTTTTTCCTTCGGTGGAGTTGCAGGCCATTTAACAAATTTTTCCCCTTTTGATACAACAAGGGGCAAAGAACCAACTTTTCCCCGATGGCCCACTTTTCCTTAGGACACACAATAGTCTGGTGCTCATTTGTAAACCTTTTCTTTATTCAATATTTGAATCAGTGCCATTAAGACACTTTGCAGCCTCCACTGGCCTGTTTGTGTAATTAATTTTCAACTAACTCAGCCCTTGTTGGAATAACATGTGGAGGCACCACACTAGCTTGAAAACCCAGCCAAAATCTTGCCTTTGGAGGAGCGTCAAGTTAACACTTGTCGGCCTTCACAGGTCTGTGGACCTTTAAACATTACCGATTACCATTTTGAGATCAGGGCTACTTGGGGAGATCATGCTCATTTGGGTCTCTGCCTTAAGACCAACTCTTGGAGATGTGCCATGAAGACACTTGGCATTCTCCACTTACAGTTAGCCAATTTTGAGGCCCGCCTTGTCTGCCTTTTGAATCTGTTTTGAACATTTGCTATGTGGAGGGCTGGCACAAGTTTGATTCTCCACCCTATATTTTTGTCCCGATTTTGTGCCAAGGTAACACCTGACACTTCCTATTTAGTTGAATAATTTTCAACGCCCCATAATTTCTTGCAGTTTTTGACATGTGGAAGCCTGACGCAAGTTTGGGCTCCCCACTTTTGGATTCACCTTTGGAGAAGCACTGTCAAGACATGTGGCTCCTTCCACTACCTCCTCTATACTTAGTCATTTTCATACCTTTCCTGAACTGTATTCGAGCCCAAAAAACTTTGGATCTTCACCATTTCTTCCCCTTCTCCTCTCTGGTCTTTCTGGAGCATTTCCCCTTCTATCCCATAGTTGAGTCAACCTATGGCTTAAAGAATGAATTTAAGACGTGGAAATGACCCAACAAATTCGTTTCTTTTACATAGGGTCCTTAAGTCTTTCTTGGCCTTCGACTGCTTCATGGTTAAGTCCTTTTGTGACCAATTTGTACGATTTGAATGAGTGTTCTCAGGTTCCTCTTATGCGGGGTCGTGGCCGATCCAATATTTGGCGTGGGGGTGAGATATGGATAGCATTTTTTTGATTGAAATTAGGAAAATACTGCCACCTCTTTCTTGTTTCCCTAAATTTCTTCATTAAATTGTAGAATGAAGGATTTTTTATATGAGTGGATGTGTCATACATTCAAATTCCCTAGTAATAGGTTCTTGAGTTTTTTGTTTGGCTTGTGAGGTGGAATGAAGAGAAATGAGGTGGCATCCTATATAGATCCTCCTCACGATCCTCTCCGTGATCTTAAATGTATTGAATCTTTTTTGATGTTTTAGGGGTTACTTGATTGAGGATTTTGGATACCTTGCATGGGAATTTTCTTGTATTTTTGAAAGGTCTTGGAGCTTAGGTTCTTGAATTTTTAAGGTGATCTCAATGGAAAGGTAGGATCTTATAATTTTTGTTCAGGAATTTCTTGTTTATATTTTTTTTGTGAATGTGTGAATGCATCTAATCTTGTGAGGATTGTGATATTATTTTCCATAAGGAAGGTGTAAGGACAAGTAAATGGATCCATTTGTAGAGTTAAATGAGATTATGTGAGGACAATTATGGAGGGATTATTGGAAGGGAATCCACTTATGTGGATTTAAATGGGGATTAATATATTTTTGTCTTTTAATATAGAGATAAAATGGTTCTATGTGAATTATTTGAGTTCACTTAGAGGCTTGGGTTGACCCCTATCCCACTTGGGAGACATAAGGAGATGGATCCCATGATATTTTATCCTTTGGCTCAACTTTGAGCCTATATGTAATTCTATTGTTGAAGGTTTTCTTGTTGTCTTTGTTCTTTGTTGTTGCAAATTTTATTTGTGTGTGAGTGTTGAATTATTGAAGTGAATTTCTTGTGAGGGTTTCCATGGTTGTGAACACCCCTTATTCTTATATTGTTGGCACTCGGGAGCCAATGAGAAGGTAGGCTTCACCTTCTCATTGGGTAAGGGTTTGGAGGTGAGTGTTGCCTATCTACCTTCCTTTGATAATGTGATTCGAGATGGAGAAGAACTGAAGTTGTAGATTTAAATTTGTGGAATGAAGTTGCAAATGTGATTGTAAAAAAAATAGAATGTTGTAAATTTTGGCATGTTTAAAATTTTAACTGGAGGGCTTATGTACTTTAATTTGTAAGTTAATTCCTTCTTGTTTAAACTATGTTAAGTTAAAATAATTACTCCCAAGAAAGGATTGTTTTACAAATGAACTATTATCATATAATATTACATATGGAATGCCAGTTGTTATTTACAAACTACATCTTATTGTAGGCTAAAATCTAAAATTGTTCTTGATTTGATTAAAAGTATAGTTATTAAAAATATAAGTGTTTCCCCTTCTTGGAGTGTCTTGTTTAAATTTATAGAAATCTGATAATGGATGTGGGTTATTCTTCAATTAAATATGAAATTCTTGAGTTCATCTTATTGTTATAAATGGTAAAATCATTGTGATTGTAATGTAGTTCTTCTCATTCTAACTTTATAGTAAATTATCGTATAAATTTACTAATGTTATGCATTGTACCATGTCACTTTAATCACAATGTGATTAAATATTTTCTTATTAACTCCAAAAGAAATATGGTTTACTTGTGTATCTTCATATTAAATTAAGATCCAACAAATACACACACACACACACACACACACACATATTTAATATATGTATATATATTCATATATATAGAGATCTATTTTTACCTATACTTCTTCCTACTAAAGATTATGACCAAAAACTATCTATATCACACACACACACACACACACACACACACACACACACACACACACACACACACACACACACACACACACACAGAGAGAGAGAGAGAGAGAGAGAGAGAGAGGTATATGTATATGTATATGTATATGTATGTATGTATATATATATGTGTGTGTGTGTGTGTGTGTGTGTGTGTGTGTGTGTGTGTGTGTGTGTGTGTGTGTGTGTGTGTATTTATAGACTAATATTTTATATAAGGAATTTGATATGTTTAAATAAAAAAATTATAATAATAAATGGTGAAACACTAAGAAATGTACAACAATTTCGAACTCTAGAAAAATGTGAGTGCAAGAAAAGTTATATCCAGTTTAAATTTTATATCTGTATGGCCATCATTATGCTCTGTTTTGGTTTTTAGTGATGGTCATTTGACCATAAACTTTGACAATATGAAATTTAATTATTATTCTTTAGATTATATTTTAGGCGTGAATTTAGACGTTTTAAACCTAAAAACTATCAAATTATATCAAAATTATTTAATATTTAAATCCGAATACACACACACACACACACACACACACACACACACACACACACACACACACACACACACACACACACACACACACACACACACACACACACATTTGGATCTATCTTTGTAGAAAAAAATTAAGAGCTAAGGATACATGTAATATTCATAACCAGAAGATTCTGGTAAAATAAATTCATATTTTATATATATGAGGATATCCTCCCTCATATGCAGATCTAGAACAAAAAAAACCATAAACCTCCATGAGCTTACATGGCCTCCATCTCTCCCCTACAAAATCCACCTATGCAAATAGAGGCAAATTAGGTCGAATAAGAAATAAAAAGGAAAAACGTGAGGATTAGGGTTTCTAGGGTATACCTAATATCTAGGGTGGAGATTAAATCCATCCAAGGGACATGATTTAATCCTCACAACTTAATCTGGATGGGAATAATTGATTAAATAAAATAATAAGTAGTTTAAATAAATGGGAAAAGTATGGGATTATTCGGACCATGGTAAGTTTAGTTTATTAAATGAAATTTCTAATTATGGACAAATAAATAAGTGTGTAGAAATGGTACTTTTGAATTATTTATTTGAGGGAAACAAATTAAATAAATTTATGTTAGGGAATATTTTTAAATAAATTTAATATGAACGTAAGGGGATAACAATAAATAAAATTAAATTAGGAATTATTCAAGTAAACTCTATATGACATAAGGAAGAGATTTAATCTCAAGCTAAGTTTGGTGGGATAAAATAATATTATTTAAGGAAGGTAAGTAATAAGCAAATGAGGATTTAATAAGCCAAATAGAGGTGTTTTAATATATGTACATATAAGTAATTAAATTCACATTAGTTAATATGAGATGTATGTTTTTTTTAAATTACCATAAATTTCTAGTTATGTGTTATAATTTTTCACATGGAATAAATATGGCGTTACACTTTGGTATCAAAGCCATGGGTTTAACACTTGGACCCAAGGAAAACATGGAAACATAAGAGTAAACTTAGCACAACTTAAACTTAGGAAAATTAATATTATTTGATAACTTCAAACGTAAGAACTTACAAAACTGAAACACATCTAGCCAATGAATGGCTAACTGCCAGTTTGGTCTGTGCATGGTGCATAGACCAAATGGGAGAACTTGACCATTGAGTTAGAATGAAAACCCCAAGATCAGGCAGTTGATACCATATTACCACTGATTCTACAGACCTTGCAGGAGGTAATGCCACCATAAACAAAGTTTCACATGGAGGAAAATCTAGCCTAAAAGAGAGGGAGAAGTCACAGGAGGCTCAGGACTCTCCATGACACAGGGAGGATCATAGGAAAAAGAAATCCCATGTGGAGGTAGATGGAAAAGATTCACCGCAAAGAGAGTAGATAGAAAAGGTTATGTGACAGAGGGAGAGATCTAGGAGCCCTAGAAAGGGAGGCAATCGTGACTAGAGACCCAAGAGTATACAAATGGATACAGCCGACGACATTCATGATATAATCAAGCTCCATCCACTACACTTTTCCAAAGACATAGGAGGGTTCTAGGCCAAGGCCTAGGTAGTTAGCTTGAGCGGGTGCTTAAAGCTATGTCCATGAACTAGTAACATGAAGGTTCATGTTTCTATACATATTTTGAGGGATTGGGTAGGATTATGGTGAAGGACAAAGGACATAAGAGAAATTTTTTTTCTTGGTTTCTAAGACCATAACATGGGAGATTTTTTAGGAGCAATTCTGGAGTAGATATAAATCTAGATGGTTCATTCAACAGGGGATTGATTATTTCCATGAGCTAGACAACTCACTATGATGGTGGCAAAGTATGAGAGTAGTTTTTTTTGAATTCTTATAGTATTTTGACTATATGAAGGATGAATAGGTTTGGATTTATGGGTTCATTAGGGGCCTAAATTTAGATCTTTGAAATGCGGTACATATGCACTATCCACAAACAAAAAATGAGGCCATGAAGAAGACATTTATTACAGAGGAAAATAGGGGGAAGACATAATATATAAGAGATAGAGTTCATATCTGAATTATGTAAATGTAGGATAGACAGTCAAAGAGGAAGACCACTCCTCATCACGGTGGACACATACCCGCATAGTCCTACTTTCAGCCATAGTATACCTGCCCACAATTCAAAACTCTAACAAGATATGATGCATAGAGATGTCATAGTATGAGGCCTCCTATTAGAGGACCCATTAGGACATAGGCTCCTCCTAGAGCTCATTCACTACGAGCTCATCCGTAGCAGCGACAACAGTCTAAAGAATGATAATCTGGGTCTACAAAGTGGATGACTAAAACACATGGAAGAGTCTTTTCTCATTAGAGGGGCCAGGTAGCTGTTATGGATGTAGTACACAAGGAAACCCATGGATATATTGTCTACAGAGCCCATAGTTGGAGACATGGTATAGAGTCACAAGATCTATGCAGTGGTTGAGAACTTCCAGGTAGAGCAGAAGAGCACTTTGATCGAGACCTCAGGTAGCATTAGTGGTATTCCTATCTCTATCATAGTTTATTCAGGCTCTTCCAATTATTTTATCTCCCCATATTTAGTAGAGCGATGGAAGCTAGTGGTAGTTAGACAGGGTAATAGTTGGGACATAGATACAGATGATTTAGCTAAGCTCATAGTGAACTCCTTGGTTAAGAAGTGTGTAGTAGACTTAGGACCCTTCACCATGACCTTGGACCTTCGTATCCTCCCCTTGGGATCTTATAGGATTATTTTTGGTATGGATTGGAATTCAGCACACAGGTATGGAGTGGATTTCTACAATAAGATGATCTCTTTCCAAGATGATTTGGGACTTGAATTAGTTATTATTGGGATTAGGAGGCCTATATCCATTCACACTATTTTTCAGGAGGGGATAAATGTGTTTGCATTTTATACACACATGCCCCATGTCATGGTGTTAATAGATTGGTAAAGTGATTTTAAGGAACTTTTAATCCCAAATTTTCCCCCCAGAAAAATTGACCAAACCCGATCCTGCACAAGAAGAAATCTAAAGGTCAGTTCCATCGTACGAGCCCATCTTCTAAATCCAACAGTCAGGTTGTAGGTGGACTTAGAAAAGGAGAAACTAGAGGCTCAAAGGAGGAAAACAACTTCAAGGAGGCTACAGGATCTTCGGAGAGAAATGGAGAAAGGCTCAAAGTCTTCAGGATTAACAAATGATTCAGAACAGACCCAAATTGGCTAAGTATGGAAGAGACAGCGGAAGCTGCGACGTGTCTCAATGACGCACCTTCAAGGGTTGAAGCCAAAGGTGATTCCCCAAACAAGCACAAAGCTTCCACATATCCTAGGCCCGAAAAGGGATAGAGCCAGCCGTTGAAAAGTTTAAATGAGTAGAAAGAACCACGTATCAGCTCGACGCAATTTCAAAAGTAAGAGCCCAAGGTGGAGACAAAAACTAGCACTAGCTCTCGATGTGGCCAGGGTACAACAAAATTTAAATGTTAGCGGGAAAAAATTGGTTAAGTATAAGAGTGTTGATGGAAGGTGCCAAGTGTCTCAACGATGCACATTCAAAGGTGAGACCCAAAAGTAGAGACTCAAATTAGTGTGAAGCTTCCACATGTCTAGGGTTCGAGAAAGGCATCGACCTGAATCGGGTAAGTATCACAGACTCGTATAAGGAGCCATATGTCAGTTTGATGCATCTTCAAAGGTACATCTAAAAGACAAGTGCTAGCCTTCCATGTGTCCTAGGTCTGAAAAAGGGACAGAGTCGATAGTTGAAAATTCAAGATGGGGCAGAGTAAGCGGAGGGTGCCACGTGCCTCAATGGCACAAATTCAAAAGGGGTGTCCCAAGGGCTACTCTCAAGTGAGCGTGGAGCTTCCATGTGTCCAAAAGTCAAAAAGGAGGACAAAGTTGACAACTTAAATTGGCTATGTATGGAAGGGATAGTGGAGGCTTCCATGTGTCATCTCCACGCAAATTCAAAAGGTAGAATTGGGAAGTAGGTCCCAAATATGTGCTAGCCCTCCACGTGTCTTGGGTCAGACGCATGCCCCCACTAAATAAAAGGCACTTAGCCAAAACACAAAAAAAGAGAGAAAATCCATAGAGGAGCCACGTGTCTCTTCATCAAAACTTCAACCACAAAATCCAAAAGCGATCCCCAAATACGCACCAGATCTTTATGTGGCCATGCTTGAAGTCAAGGCAGATCACCAGAGGTAGTTTGAACTTTATGGCCTGAGAAGGCATAAAGTGTAAAAATAAGCCGCACCTCCGCCGACACCCAACTGAGCCATGTGTCAAGCCTAAATTACATGCAGGGAAGCGTGCCTTGGAAGGAGTTTTTTCAAGATGCGGGCTAGTGGGCCTGGGAGGACTTTTCGTCAAAATGGAAAATACAGACTGGTGGGCCCAAAGATGGTTTTTTGGGAAAAGTGAATTGCGGTCTTGCGGGGCTGTGTTGCATTTTTTGTATTTTGTGTAATTTTTGTGTTAAAAGAAGCAAAGTGAATTTCGGGTCCGTGGACCCATTCTGCTAAACTAGTTTTCACCATTTTTGTACGAACCTGACTCAAACATTCAAATGGGCATATATTTTGATACAACGCCCAAAATTCAACAAATTCGGCACCATTGGAAACTTATCGACGTTTTCTATGCCATGGAATCCTAAAAATTTAATTTTTATGCGGTTAGGTTAGTGAAAAATGGGAGAATGTCTTTATACCATTAATATGCGATCCGATTACTCCAACAACTAAATCAGATTTTATTTGATCAGTCGTTCTTCCTTCTTCAGCACGCCAAACACATATAGAGTGGAGGACTTGAAAGATTGTGGGTATTATTGAAGGGGCATTGATGACCGCTAGCTGAGATCCAAATCAGGTTTCCGACCTCTTTCATTATCCTCTCATTGTTGCATCTATAAAGATAATATCTTGGCTCGTTGTAAAGGGTTTGACATTTTTTTTGCACCCTCCCTTCTTCCCTTGTCTGCAAGTAAATTTTTTGAGTTTTCCAAACCTCCCATTCAAGTTGTATTACAAATTTTTTCCTCTTTGATACTGTAATGTACTGTATCAACTATGTGTTATCAAAAATTCACCCCTTGGGGTAATTTTGATAACATACATCAAATTCTATAGTCCCGAGAAAGTAGATTGATTCAATGCCAAAAATCATTTTTTGGGGGTCCCCTTAGTTTCTCTCTAACTTCCCCATCCAAGCACAAAATCCAACAAGTTAGCAAAAAATTGAAAAAATCCAAAAAATGAAGTCGCAGTCTTGTTTTAATGCATTGCAGGTCTGGAGGGTATGAATTGTACCAGTGCATATCATACCAAGGTTCATCGTACCAATTTTGGAGCCAAAAAACAAAGGAATTAGCCAAATCATCTTTCTATGTCCTAGACCACACAAGTTCAATAGGGACGCGCATTGCCAAAAGTACGGAAGTCAAATGGTAATCGGCGAAGTTGAAACTTTTTGTCCCAGGCGGTCCGAGATAGTTGGGACATAAGTATGCATGGGACATGATAGTTCAATTTTTCTGCAAGTCAATGCATTGCAGGTGGCGCAGAGAAATGTGTCAGGGATAGTCGGGACAAACGTACGCGCAGGATGCGCAAAGGTTAAAAACCAGCAAAAGGAAGCATCCGTTGTGAAGGACGCAAAGGTCAACAGTCCTCATGGCTCAGTTAATGGTAGACACGTAAGCACAAGGAATCCTGAATTAGGTGATGTGGAAGAATGTGTCTAGAAAAGTTGGGACACGTGGACTCGATTTTGCCAAAATAGCCACAATGAAGAGAAAAAGTCAATGTTTGACCCCTCAACTTCAAATGGCCATAACTTTTGACTCCAAGATCTGATTTTCATAAAATTGGACTTTCTGGAATGAGAATGACATCTTAATTTTGATGATGGTAGATATATTAAAATAAAAGAAACATATTTGGCTCCACTAAATTAAATGCTCAGTCCTGTCAAATGATAGAAAATCCTTGGCAGACCCAAAATAGCTGCACACACTTAGAAGGCCATAAATTTTGCATTTCTAAACAAAAACACATGAAATTGGTACCGTTAGAATAGTATTTCCAAGAAAAACACAAAAAATCAAGAAATTTTTGATTTGATAAGAAATTGATGGAGTTTTTTCATAAAACATGGCCGGGTTCATGATAGTGTTTTATTTGGTAGTTGGGAGTGCAATTAAGAGGTATGATCATGATTCTTTCTCTGTTGCAGCACCTGGGATAGTATGGGGATCCTTTTACAAGTAACATACAATAACTTCACTCCATTTAATTCCTCTTACAAGTGGTTGAAGGATAGATTTTGGGATTTCCATTTTCCCCTTCTCTCTCTCTTCTCATTTTTCTATAAATTAGAGTGTTAGGGTCATTGTAAAAAGAGGTAGTTTTGTTCTAGCAAAGATCTGTAAAAATTGATTTGTGAAGCCAATGTGATGTAGTGGACTCCTTGCATGGTGATCAAGGCCCTTATCTTGTAATATATTGAATTATGCATATCACGAACCAATAAAATAATAGTTTTTGGATGCATCTTCCCTTGTTGTGTTTGTTTGCACTCTTCTTGCCCTTTCAACCTTCATTACATGAATATTGTGTCTGTTTTTATGATCTTGCAAGGACTCATTATTATTGTGCATGTATGAAATATTTTTTTAGAATGCATTTGCCAGATTGTGGATAACTATTATCATCCCTTCTAGTATGCATTTTACTTCTATTTTTCACACATTGGAAGACTACTCCCACACCCATCCTTTTCTGGTGTATCACCACTTTAGTGTAGGCTTTCATTTTTATGCATTCTCTCTCCTTGGTCCATTGGAAATTTAGATAAGAACAATTAGTTTTCCCTGCATTAGAGTAGATTGTGGCAGGTACTTTAGGAGAAAAAACTAGCTTTCTCTGGAGGTCTATCTCAAGTAGCAAGTCCCACAGCTTGGAGATAGTATCCATGTTATCCAATCACACCGTGAGCTCAAGTATATGCACTTGTGTAAATATAAGGGTGTTGTGATTCGGTGATAAAACTCTGAAGTAGTAATATATTTTTGTGGATGATTCTCAACCCTCTCATGTGTTCATTTTTGTCTTATAATCTCTCATTATAATTTGGTTTTCTTTGTATGGTGGTTATATTGCATTTATATGGTCTATATTAAATTACAAAATAGGAGTTTAACATTAATTTGGTACATCACCTTGTTATATTAGGTTTATTTTCTCGCATCTTCTTAACCTTGTCTCCTTGGCAAGATAGAGTAGGTTTTAGATTAGATCATTTATTATTTATTTGTGTGTACCTGAATAGAGAAATAGGAACCCACCTTCATCCAGAGATCTCTCTCAAATCCAAAGGTCACACACTGTGAGAGATGCTCCATGTTATGCTATTACACTGAGAGTCTCAACCCATTGAGTTACATGCATTCAAAGGTGCTATGATTTTTCACTAATAATTTTTGGCATGCCTGGTGGGACCAAGAGGTCTTTATTTTATTACAACAAGATTGATGTGCACTTATTGTAAGTTTTTCATCTTTTAAGAAGCTCTAAAATTACACATCTAATGACTCCAAAAGAGGAAGAGTCCACTAGTTTCAGCAGCCAAGGCTCGATAGATTCATGAGAAGGATTCAAACCAGATCAAGAACTAGAGAAGAAGGATTTTTTGTCTATCTCCACTTGTCCTCAGACAGAGGGAGAAGGGGGAGAATAGATCAAAGGTTTCCATCTCTACCAAATAGAACCTTGTCGACACCCCCTCTGGTAGGCCTTTCATCCAATCAATAAGGGTTCTTAGGCCTATCATAATGGCAGTTCCACTACCCAACCCCTATGTCAACTTCACCGGCAGTAGTCCACTCACTCTCAATGCACAAAACCAAGTCCCTGTTGCAGCATTAAAGTACATTCTGTATTACACTGGATAGAACCAGACTATTCCTAGTGACCACCTTCAACACATTGCAAAAGTCTATGCAATTGATGAAATCACTGAGATGGACATTGTAGTCAAATTATTAGCCTCTTCATTCAAAGGGAAAGTGTTCCAATGGTTCAGGAGTCTAACAACAGGCTCTATATAGAACTGAGACCATCTGTGTAGAGCTCTTCACAACCAATTTGGAGAGAAGCGAGATAATCTATCCTTTTTGGAACATTTGACAACCATCAAGAGGGCTCCTAATGAGCAGTTGATAGATTTCAACTTTAGATTTCAAAGGGAAAGGGATAGGATTCCATTGGCCATGAAACCCATAGATGAAGGTTCTTTCCTATACTTTTAGAGCTTTAAATTCTGATATTGCCTTAATGATTCAATCAATGGGAGGTGTAACCTTACCTACAACCTATAACATTTCCATTAGATCTGAAAATTGTTTAATTCAGTTTGGTAAAATTGCACTTAGGCCAGCTATGCCTCTATATCAAGAAGTAGGAGCTCTAAGCACTATTCAAACACCCACATTAGCTTTCACACCTACTCCAAGGAATCGGAGTTCAGTTGAATCTTCCACCTCATCCTCTAGCACTTCAAAAGAGCTATAATATGTTATGAAACAGTTACAGAACCTAGGGAATGAGCTAGTGACTATCAAAAGGTAGCAATCTCAGAGTTCTAGGCCGTATCAACCTCAAACTCAATATTACGCTAGATCCCCATATCTAAAAAATAGAGAACCAACTCAGGCTACAAACCAAAACCAAGGACAAAGTCAAGCTGCTAGGCCTTTCTGACCATATGATCCTAATGAACCTTCAACATCAAGGCCTTGGTTCCAACACAAAACAACATGGCTCAAGAATATGATTGTTTTTTCCCATGCAATCAGCCCCATAACCAATCAATGTGTTTCAATGGTGCACTAAACCAGGCCTTGATGGTACAGAACAATGGTGTGTCCCAGGAGCCCAGTCAAGAGGAAAATTAGTGGCAAGAAACCCAGAAAGAGGAACCTCTAAGTGAAACCATTATTTTCAATTGGTAGGATGAAGATTTCTTTGGTATGAATCAAGCATCTCCTCATAGTGTCGTAGAAAATACATGGTCCAAGAAGAGGAATATTGGATAATGGAAATCCTCCGATTCAAACAATCTACAACCCTCTATTACCCTGCAAATTTCAATTCCCAATGTGCAGAGCCAGCCCAAGCCACCTTCTAGACCCACTCAAGCACCGGTTGTAATGACCCATGTGCAAGAGAAGAATGTGCCAGAATAAGGGGAAGAAAAAATATAGCTCATCCCCATTTAACATCATTGAACAAATGAAGAGAACAAATTTAAACATCTCAATGTGGGAGTCGTTAGTTATCCCAAGACAGAGAGACCTGTTGCAGGTTGCTATGGCCAATTGGTCAATCTCAAATCCACCCCCTAACCAGTAAGAGAAAGTGCTTACCAATGTGGCTCAGCCCGAAGGAAACCATGGAGGAAAACAATGTAAGAATCTGAATCCCTCTCCATTCTATGTTTCATTTTTCATTGGGGATAAATTGGTACATAACTGCATGATTGATTCGGGGGAAAGTAACTTTGTAATGCCAAAACTAATAGTTGATCGGCTGGGTCTCCAATAAGAAATCATCTCCAAGGGTGTAGTTCAATTGGATGGGACAATGGTAATAATGGTTGGAGTCATCAAGGATTTTAGCCTCACACTACACACATGCCCCAATGTGACCATATTACAAAATGTATCAGTCATAGAATTGCCACCACACTCTGCGTTGTGTTTGTTAAGAGACTTCACCACTAAAATTGGAGGGCATTTGTATGTTGATTGGTCACACATCATTTTTAGAACAAGGTATGGAGATAAGTCTATGATCATATCTAAGCCCATTGTGGATTTCCATATCGAGCCTGATGTACCCAGCCCAGTCAATGTGAATTTTTCAACATTTGATCAAGAAGATTTCCCAAGTACTTATGAGGCAGATACCAAGGTTGGGTGTATTCCATACTTTACTCTCAATGAATGGGTGAACAAGAGGAACACTTTTGAACCATGTAAGGAAATGGAGGAATCTGAGCTGGGAGTATACTATTTGCATGAGGAGAATCATCCTCTCCCTGATATCACTAAGCCAGACCACAAGGATGATAATGAGGTATGGCATTTATTCTTTGATGGCTCAAGAAGTAGACAAGGATCCGGAGGGGGAGCTATTCTTGTTTTACCTCAAGGTATGAAATATTACTGGGCCTTCCATTTCTAATTTTCTTTCTCAAATAACATAGTAGAGTATAAAGCATTGATCCATGGACTGCATTGGGAAAGAAAAACAAGGATTAAAAAATTGCAAGTATTTGGCGATAGTGAGTTGGTTGTGAATCAAGTCTAAGGATAGAATGCTGCCAAAAATGATCTATTAAAAAACTACAAGAACCGGGTATGGGATCTTATCGAATATTTCAAAGCATTTAACATAAATTCCATCCCAAGGAAGAAGAATGAAGCAACAGAAAAATTGGCAACAATCAGGGCAGCATGTGATGTGGTAGAGAGTATCAAGAGTGAGAAATCCCAACCCAATATTAAATTGGTTGTAAGACCAGCTGTCCCAGATAACAAAAAATTGTCAATTTTCTACAAGGAGAAGCTGAGTTCTCCTCCAAAAACCAAGAAAAGTTGGAATAGTGTTATGGTGACCAAGTGGTGCAGCTGAGAAATAAAAAATTACCAAAGGGTCTTGTCACTTTGGATTCAATCTTCAACCCAAATGATCAATTCTATAAGGAGAAGGAAAATATTGAGGTAAAGGGTGAAGATTTAGAGCCGATTTCCATAAACGAAGGAAAAACATTGGGAATTGGCAAGGTAAGTAATCAACAAGAAATTTATGAGTTCTTTTAACTTTTTCAAGAATTCCTAGATGTCTTTTCCCAGACTTACAAAGATTTAAGAGGTTTCAACCCAAGGTTGGCACAACACACTATCGAGATGGACCCGAGATCTAAGCCTTTCAGAAAGAAGCAAAGGCCAGTAAACCCTCACATTGAACCTCTCATGAGAAAAGAGTTGAAGAAGATAATTGAGGCCAACATCATCTTACCTATCAAGTACTCAAGTTGGGTTGTAAACTTGGTTCCTACGAGGAAAAGGAATGAAGAAATCAGATTGTGCTTGGACTTTGGTGATCTGAATAAAGCATCACTCAAGGATCATTATCCACTTCCATCAATGGAACAGATCTTACAAGTTATACCTGGCTCTGAGAGGTTTTCATTGCTATATGGATACTCAGGCTATAATCAGATAATGGTGAAAGAAGAATATCAATTCAAGATAGCCTTCACCACCAAATGGGGTACATATGCTTATAAGAAGATTCCATTTGGATTGTCAAATACTGGAGCAACATTTCAGCGAGCCATGGATATGGCATTCAAGGGCTTGATAAACAAGATGATGCTGGTATATCTAGATGATATTACTGTCTTCTCAAAGAATGCAATAGACCATCACTTCCACCTCAGATAGGTATTTCAAATGTGTAGAAGGTTCAGAGTGTCACTGAATCCAAATAAGTGTGTATTCTTAGCACATGAGGGAAAATTTGTGTACCACATTAACTCAAGAGAAAGGTTAACAATTGATCCTGAAAGGGTTTAAGCCATCTCAATGCTTCCATTACCACAACACAAAAAGTATCTCCAAAGCTTCCTGGGGAGAATAAAATTTGTTCATAGGTTTATGCCTAATTTTTCCCCTCTTGTGAATCCTCTAACAATAATGGTGAAGAAGAGTCTTGCATTTAAATAGACAACAGAAGGCAAAGAGATTTTTGAGGCCATTAATCTCGTAATATAAAAGGCCCCAGCTCTTATTAACCCAAAATTTTCAAAGGAATTCATGCTGTATGCTTTTGGAGGGTTAGAAACAATCTCAGTTATTTTGGTTCAGCCTAAAAAGGAAGTTTTAGAACAACCCATAGCCTTCTTTAGTAATAGCTTGGAGGATTACTAGGTAAAGTATTCTTTCATTGAAAAGCATGTCCTTCTTATCATTAGGAGTTTGAAGAAGTTCAGACAATTGGTCTCGAAAAACAAAATTCAACTATTAGTTTCTCATGTTGGTGTCAAGGATTTTCTCCTAAACAAGGACTTAAATGAGAATAGAGAATGTTGGATCACTCGTGTAATGGAGTATGTCATTGAAATCAAAGTGACCAAACTAGTTCACAGAAAGGGTCTGTGTGAGTAGCTTGCTTCTAAGCAACAAGATGAGTTAGAGGATGGATAAAAGGTTGTCTTGCTACTAAAGGATGATTCAGATAACAAATCTAACGATGAACACATTTCATGTTGGAACCCAAGCCTTGGTGCATTATATCTAAATAGGTTTGTGCCCTCCATAATGGAACAAAGCAAAGAGGAGATACTTCAGACTACAAGCCATCCCATATTTCATTATTGGTGGTGTATTATTCAAGAAGGATATCAATAGTGTTCCTTTGACATGCATTGGGACGGGCCAAATTGAGATGGTGTTGCATGAGTTCCATGATAGAGAAGCAAGAGGCAACTTTTCTTCTCCAATAACAGCTTTGAATATCATGAAAGCTGGTCATTATTGGCCTATGGTGTTTAGGGGTTGCTACTCATGAGTCATGAAGTGTAATAAGTGTGCATTATTCATAGAGAAGGAAAAGTTAGCAGCCCTACCCGTTCATCTAATTTCAGTGGATCATCCATTCATGCAATGGGGACTAGAATTCATTGGAGTGATTAACCCAACATCAAGCCAGGGCCACAAGTGGATACTTACAGAAACAGACTATTTCACTAAGTAGACTAAAGCAGTGGCACTTAAGGAGGCAAATGAATCATATTGGATTTCTAAGAAGGAATAGTTATCATATTTCGAGTCCCTTCCACTATCATATCAGATAATGCATTGGCATTCCTTGGTACAAGGATCACCGAATGGGATATTAAGAATGGTGTATACCTTAGCACTTCATAAAACTATTACCCCCAAGGTAATGGCCAAGCAGAGTCCACAAATAAGAACCTACTAAGGATTATCAGAAAGAATCTTGATGAAAATCAGAGAAACTGGCATGCAAAGGTCAAATCAGCTCTATGGACTGACAAGATCACATCCAAAAGGGCTATAGGAAGCTCTCCATACAAGCTTGTAGATAGAAAAGAGGAAGTATTGCCCATATCATTAGAGCTACCCTCTTTGGAGCTCATGAAAGGTTTGGAACTAGCTGAGTTTGAACCTATGGAAATCAGGTATGCAGAGCTAATGGAAGTAGGAGGGCAAGAGAACATGCAATGCAAATCATGGAGAAATATCAAGCATTGATCAAGAATATCTTTGATAAGAAAGAAAGAATGAGGACCTTCCAAGAGGGGGACTTAGTTCTAAAGTGGGATGCAGATCGGGAAAAACCAGGAAATCATTCTAATTTTGATGCCATTTGGATTGGCCCCTACATGGTAACAAAATGTACAATTAGTAATGTCTTCTGGTTGGCTAAGTTGGATGGAAAATAATTTCATATTCCATTCAATGGGATATACCTCAAACACTGGTACTGAAAGGAAAAATTCCTCTCCCTTGTTAATAATAGCCTAGGTTTTCAATTTCTCCAAGTGTGTATGCATATTGTCTTGTTATAGCATAGATTTTATTTCCCTAAGTTCTCTAGCACAAGTTTTGTTGCTCTAGGTTTGCGTCATTATATAGTTCGATGCACCTCTAAGTGAATGCACTAGGCCTTTCAACACTTACAACAGGGAGATCCATGGTCACCATGATAGTTGCTAATTTTAAAATAGAACAACTACAAATGAACTAAAATCAGGTTTTCAGGGGTCCATTTCCAGAATAGCGGGGCAAGTTCAAGGTTACTAAGTGTAAACATCAGATTCAAGATTCAAATAATAGGACCAATATTAGACCACCACCTATGACTCCATGGCTAATGGATACAACAAGGTAGCTGATCTATTTGTCTAGCAGATAGATGTCTTTGTGAGTCACCAAATTGTTATCCCAAATTTTCCCCCCAACAAAATTGACCAAAACTAACCCTACACAAGAAGAAATCTAAAGGTTGGTTCCATCGTATGAGCCCACATTCTTAATCCAATAGTCAAGTTGCAAGTGGACTCAGAAATGGAGAAATGAGAAGATCAAAGGAGGAAAATAGTATCAAGGAGGCCAGAGGCTCTCAGGAGATAAATGGAGAAAGGCTCAAAGTCTTTGGGCTTCACAAACGATTCAGAGTGGGCCCAAATTGGCCAAGTATGAAAGAGACGACATAATTTTCCACGTGTCTCAACGACACACCTTCAAGGGTCAAAGCAAAGGGTGGTTCCCCAAACAAGTGCTAAGCTTCCACGTGTCCAAGGCCCGAAAAGGGGTAGAGCTAGTCATTGAAAATTCCAAATGATTGGAAATAAGCACGTGTCATCTCAGTGTAATTTCAAAAGTAAGAGCCCAATCTGGAGACTCAAACCAACATCATCTCTCCACGTGGCCAAGGTCCAATAGAATTCAAATGGCAGCTGGCCCAAATGTTAATTATAAGAGTGTCGAAGGATGGCACCAAGTGTCTCAATGGCGCACATTCAAAGGCGTGACCCAAAGCAAAGACTCAAATGAGAGCGAGGATTATATGTGTCTAGGGTTGGAGAAAGGCATCGGTCCAAATTGGCTAAGTATTGCAGACTCGCAGAAGGAGCCACCTGTCAGTTTTGTGCATCCTCAAAGGAAAAATCTAAAAGTGGGTCTCCCAGACAAGTGCTAGCCTTCCATGTGTCCCAGGTCCAAAAAATGGATAGAGTTGAGAGTTGAAAATTCAAGATGAGGTAGAGTCGACGGAAGGTGCCACATGCCTCAACGATGTAAATTCAAAAGGGGCAACGCAAGGGCTAGTCTCAAGTGAGTGCAGAGCTTCCAAGTTTCTAAAAGTCAAAAGGGGGGATAGATTCTTCCACTTAAATTGGCTAAGTATGGAAGGGATGGTGGAGGGCTCTACGTGTCATCTCCATGCAAATTCAAAAGGTAGAATCGGGAAATAGGTCCCAAATTCATGCAAGCCCTCAACTTGTCTTGGGTCAGAAGCACTCCCCTACATAAAAAAGGGACTTAGCCAAAAAACAAAGAAACAGAGTAAAGTTGTAGAGGAGCCATGTGTCTCTTCAGTGTAACTTCAAAAATAAAGTCCTGATGTGGTCCCCAAATGCGCACCAGCTCTACATGTGGCCATTCTTGAAATGAAGGCGGGTCACTAGAGGAAGTTTGAACTTTTTGGCCCGAGAAGGCATAAAATGTAAAAATAAGCCACACCTCTTTTGATGCCTAGAGTAGCCACGTGTCATGCCTAAATTACATGCAGGGAAGCGTGCCTTCAAAATATTTTTTTCCAGATGTAGGCTAGGGGGCTTGGGGAGGACTTTTTACCTAAATGGAAAATGTGGACTAGTAGGCTCGAAGATGGTTTTTTGACAAAAGTGAATTGCAGGCTTCCAGGGCTATGGGACATTTTTTGAATTTTTTGTAATTTTTGTGCCAAAAGGTGCAAAGTGAATTTCAGGCTTGCAGACCCATTCTGGTAAACTAATTTTTGCCATTTTTGTATGGACCTAACTCAAACATTGAAATGGGCATATATTTTGATCTAGCATCTAAAATTCAACAAATTTGGAACCATTGGAAAGGTCTCAACCTCGTTTACACCATGAAAACTAGAAAATTTAATTTGGATGAGGTTAGGTGGGTAAAAAATGGGAAAATTTCTTCATGCCATTAATATGCAATCTGGTTGCTCCAACAACCAGATCAGATTTTATTTGATCCGTCGTTCTTCCTTCTTCAACATGCCAAATATACATAGAGAAGCGGACTCAATAGATTATGGGTGGATTTGCAAGGTCATTGATGGCTGGTAGCTGAGCTCTAAATCAGGTTTCCCACATATTTCCATCTCCTCTCTTCATTTCATCTATAAAGGTAAGAGCTTGGCTCGTTGTGAAGGGTTGGAAAAAAAATTTTGCACCCTCCCTTCTTCCCTTGTCTACAAGAAAATCTGTGGAGTTTTCCAAACCTCCTATTGACAATTTTTTCACTTGCACAAAAATTGGCAACTCAAAACTTCGTCGTTACGATGAAAGGCATTGGTGAAGTATACCTAAGCTAAGAGAGTTTTGATGTTATTGGTTACTGCTAAATTAGTTAATGATTAAATTAAATATACAGCTATGTGTGTTGTTACAAAACATAACAGATCACATAGTCCTGTAATTTAATGATATCTTCAGCAAAAGAACACAAGGGCCCTGAAGGAAAACTATGTTGTCTTGATGAAGACACCGAATTACATAATAGGTGAAATGTTGAGTTTTGGGATAGAAAACATAAGTGCAGATTGCAAAAATTAGATTTCATTACTAAATGTAACATGTTCTCATTAATGTTTTTTCCTTCATGATTAAGGCATTCAATTATATTAATAAGTTGTTTAGTTCATCATACAATCCATACAGAAAGCTGAAATGCAGAAATAAATATACAACTCATTTTCAAAATTCAATGTTTTAGTCATAAGGAATATTGAAATGTTCCCACACAAGCTGTCTGATATAACTGGAAATTAAAGTAAAACTACTGAAATAAGAGGTACACATGCATGAAAAAGAAAGTAAGGAATATGAGTGAACCCATCATTGCCTTAGGGGTTTTCTTTGTTGTTCGGAATAGCTCCATTCCAGCTTTTTTTCCTTCTTCATCTTCATTGTAGAAGTCACTGTAGCTAAAAAGAAGAAAAGATGAGCTGTCAGTTACAAGCTCAGAGATCAATTCATATTCCTAACTATCCTAGTTCGTGCATATGAATCTCTTCAAAACAGGAGATATAATTTACTTGAAGATCAGACTGCATACAATCTCTACACATTCAAAAAGAAGAAAGAGAAGAAAAGAAGAAAAATGGAAACAAGAGAGGCAAAAAAGACTAAGTATTTTCTAACTGTTTTCTTAAGTGTGTAGGTACAAGTTGCAGCCAAGAAGAAATAGACAAGTCATAAGTACAGGATGGAAAGAAGGATTAATGTAACTCAAACTCAATATTTTCTACAAATGGAAGAAGTTATAGTATAGAAAGGGTACTGGAAAATAGAAGTACATGTTTCAATTTGCAACTAAAAAGGAAGAATCCGATTTCAAGAAGTTTAAGTTAGCTGGAAATAAAGGGTTATGGCTGAAAAGAATAAAATAAGGTTCTAGGAAAATTTTGACAAGGCTTCGCCATGTAAAAAGGACATTTACGATGTTCTCATAATTTTGTTTTGTCTACTAAATACTTTAAAATAATTATTTAAATAAATTAAGTGATACATAAATGCAGAAAATCATGCCATGATCAAGATAAACAGTTATAATGTTTCAATTTTAAACTACCAAATCATCTTCAAGAGGAAGTGTTATATTCTATATTCTGAATCAGAAAATACAACTACTATAGCTGGAAATGGATAGAAGAAAGAATTTTGGACAAAAATTGCCTAGGCTTCACCATGAAAAATCAACATTTCAGATTTTCCACCATGCCAGAAATATTACTATCAAGTAAATAAATCATCTAAGTAAAAGAAAAGAGCTACTTTTTTTAACAAATCATTTAAATTAAGGCATATGCCTAAAAACTGTATTAGAAACAGATGAAAAAATTATTGTAATTTCAAGAAAGCCACTTGCAAGCTACAAATTATAGAATGTTTTCAAGACAAAATCCATTTGGAAAAAGAAATAATTTAAATACAGTTGTGCCATTTGAAGCCCTCAAGAAAGAAGCATGTACAACACCATCACCTACTCCAGGAAAAGATCAAATTCATAGTAGAAAGGATAAATTGTGCATTTTATCATCATCTTCAGGAATACAAATCAACATACCAAGTCAAAGAAAATATTTCAAATATTTTAGAAATTTGTGATTACCATTGAATTCATATTCAAGTTGCAGTATGAGAATAAAAGAAGATACAGGTTGCAATTTTACAGGGAAAGGATTTACAATCTTCAATGGATTTGAATCATATCCATAAAGGGTCTATACAGAACTCAATATCAATAACCATGACATCTAAACTAGTAGATTTTCAAACAAATATGTACAAGAAACCATCTGGGGTTCAGATCGCCCCAACAAGAAGCATTTTTACAGAGATAGACTAGGTTTGGGCCATAAAAGGAAGAAAGAAATCATATCTATTGATGAATAATATAATCTCGAGCTACATAACTAATTATATATCATGAAATGAAATGACCAAGTATAATGGACTCAAATACAACTTTCTCATAATTTCAAAAGATAAATTTGAACACCCACGAAATTTAGAGTGCAACAATGAGTTATATTATGTGAAATCATCAAGTCTAGGTTGAAAGGAAGAATAAACAGATTAACAGTTACCCATCAACTAGAAAGTTTGATCTACAAGAAAAAACTACACGTGATACACAACGAGTTTAGAAAACCCCATCTGCATAGTAAACGAAATCTCGAAATAGAGAAAACCATACCCATCTAAGAAAATTAATTAGAAACTAAAAGCTCAAGATCAATCATGGTATCCACACTTTCCAAGCACGAACACCATATTTAAGTCATATAATTCCATTAAAGTCAAAATGGCCACAGAAATAATAAATTTTTGAGCTCAGTAATGCTAAAAGTAGATATAAACAGATTCAAGCTGAAAAGAAAGAAAATGATGGACAGTTACAATTATCTAAAGTCGCATATTTCAAAAGAAATATCTTCTTAGAGGAACTCAAAACCCTCATGTCAGCTCAACATCAAATGCATGATAACAAGTGTAATATGAACCACAAAATCTAGAGCAAGATGCAGATCTTTAACTAATTAGATTTGAAAAAAAATCAACAAAACAAAGCTCTCAATCAAAATACGATTTCACAACACAATAATCAATCAAACATATAACTCAAATTTTTCATAATAGACTTGAGGTAACACCTAGTTCATGCAATACACAAATAATCTCATGACAGAATCAGTGTTGAATAATTTCTCAAAAATCTCAGATCTACGAGTACCCATGCCTCAGAAAGCATATATCCTAACCAATGAAAAAAGACCGATTAATGGGTAGTAAGGGAATGGCGTAAGAAAATAAACTCACTAATTATAGAGAGCTTCCAAGTCCTCGAAAAGTTAGGTAATCTAGAGCAGACATAATAACCACAGAGTCTTTTCAATCTCATCTAACCAATGACAGAACATGAACAATACAAAGAAAAAGGGAAACACAAGTATCACTACTCAAAGGAGAAACTGATGTTTCAACTTATACGAATGTTTTCTAAGAAAATTTGAAGAAATCATCAAGATTACGATTGTAAAGAAAAATGTACCAAGGTAACATGTTCATGACCAAAATTTCCTTGCTCATAAGGCTTTGACAGAGCAACAAA
This sequence comes from Taxus chinensis, assembly GCA_019776745.2. Taxonomy (NCBI): domain Eukaryota; kingdom Viridiplantae; phylum Streptophyta; class Pinopsida; order Cupressales; family Taxaceae; genus Taxus; species Taxus chinensis. Next base: position 494,697,651 of record CM034155.1, on the reverse strand, counting down.
CAAGAAATATAGATTCTCAAAGGAACAGAAGACCAAATGAGCTTAGTTGAGCTCAAGAATAATGAACAATGACACCCCCATAATCGCTCAAAAGCTTAAAAATTATCAAACGTACAACCACGAAGAGAGCTCAAGAGAAGAAAATAAGGAACATAGGACCAAATGAGCTTAGTCGAGCTTCCAAGTATCAACAATGGTGGTCTACAAGAATTTTTCCACGCCTTCACTCACAAATCAGATGCAAACTGGAGAGAATGAATGGGGTTCAAGTTGTTTTAATTCACCCACCTCAAATGTAGATCAACCTAATTCAACCATGGTCAATAATCAATCACTCAATATTAGAATGAAAAAGATCAAAGGCCGAGGATCAAGATCCAAGATTAAAGAAAGTAACCATGATCAGTTCCCATGAGCCATATTTAATGTAGAGTTTAAACCCTAACTTAGTCAAAAATCGACAGCATCAAATGCATCAAGGATAGAGATGAACGGCCCAAGATCATCACCAGTTTTCCAACCAAACTCAAGCAGAGTTATACAAGCCACTGATAAACATACTTAGGGATGATTCATCGTGAAAAATGGGCAACATATTAAATAAAACAAAATCATTGCTATTAAAATGTCAAAAGATCAACTATATTCTGAGTTCCCAATTTACCAAAGGCCTACCAAATCATTATGCAGTGATCAAATAAAAGGTATTTCCAACCCTTTTATATTCGAATAATTCCAAGGCCGACAACTATAAAGTGAAAACTATATATTATAGCATGTTTAAAAAGTGAACCCTATTAGTGTAGGTTATTATTTATCCTTTTATTTATTTATTAGGATAATTCTTACACTTGTGTTAGCCCTACACTTGTTGGGTTAGCTTACTTAGGTGTACTAGTTGTGTGGAGTTAGCTTCCCAGTTATGTCGAGTTAGCTTACTAGTCTTTTGGAGTTAAGTTAACTACCAGTATCAGTTAGTGGGAGTTCTTCACCATTGATTTAGGTATTAGTTGCACTTCCCTCCTTATATATGTACATATTTCTTATTGAATAATTAAAGTCATTCCATTGTAATGTATTGAGCATTATGGATTATGATGGATTTCCATAGACGGTATTTTAGCTCTTCTGTTTTGCAAATCTAATGTGGTGTGCTATTATCATCTGAGATCATGGCTTGGAACAGTCTTCTTATCGTTCCTTTCTTGGTATCAGAGCTATAGATGATGCAGAAATCCATCTGTAATTTTTTCTTTGCAAGCTAGAGTTTATTTTTTCATGTATTCACATTTTGTTAGAACTTTTGTACAACATGCATTTTTATGCAAAACAGAGTGTGTCATTGGATTTGGAAGGTGCTAAAACCATAGAATCGAATGTAAACTCGACCATGTTTTGAGATAGTCAAATCTAGGTGCATTCTTTTATCCATTGGATATAAGCATGTACCTTCCGAATGCATTCTTTTACCCTCTGGGTATTTCTGTTTTGGATGCAGTCTTTTATCCACTAGATGTAGATCTATACCCTCTAGGTGCATTCTTTTATCCATTGGATATATTTTTGTACCTTTCGGAGGCATTCTTTTTCCCTCTAGGTATTTCGGTTTTAGATGTAGTTTTTTATCCACTAGATGCAGATCTGTACCCTCTGGGTGCATTCTTTTATCCATTGGATATAAGCATGTACCTTCCAGATGCATTGTTTTACCCTCTGGGTATTTTGGTTTTGGATTCAGTCTTTTATCCACTGGATGCAGATCTGTACCCTATGGTGCATTCTTTTATCCATTAGATATAAGCGTGTACCTTCTGGATGCATTCTTTTACCCTCTGGGTGCATTCTTTTATCCATTGGATATAAGCGTGTACTCTCTGGATGCAATGATTTACCCTCTGGACATTTTAGGTTTTGGGCGCAGGATTTTATCCTTTGGTCACAAGCATGTATCATGTGGATGCACTCTTTTACCCTTTGGACATTTGGGTGTCACGTGTACCTTTTAAAAAGATCAACATTAAAATATTCTTTTAATAGCTTGGATTAAGGTGATCTTTTTTTTTGAAATTGTGTATTTTTTCAAGATCAACGCATTGGTGAAATTTTTATACACATATTTCAAATGTAAAAGGTACTATTACTCATTGTAATATTTACATGCACTCAATTATAAAGTGCCAAATTCAGGAGGGTGTTGTGATCACTTGTGGATGCATTTTCGGTTGAGCCCAACGTCCTAAAATTTTGGGTATTACATTCTTATATCTATGGGTGTATACATTTATATCTCTCTTGTTTGTTGAGATATTTTGGATCTATATTTTCGACAATTTTTTGGCATGTTGACAGTCACTCTTATGGGGGAGATATTCTGGTGGAGCTCAGTGTTAGTTTTTTAGTGTTCGAGTAGTTGATTTTGACAACTCATACTACTATAGTTGATTGTGGGCAAGAGTAAAGAGAGTAATTGATACCAGAAGGTACCCAAAACCATTAACAACAAAGTAAAGAGAGTAAAGACCCGTTCCAAGGCATCCCAAGAAGCTCGGCTCAAAAAACTCATACAAGGTTGAAGAAGTTTGGTGTGCACTGTGGTCTGAATCCACTGCTCGATCAAAAAACTAAAAAATAACTAACACTGGGTCTCACTATAATAGCTCCATATAAGGAGACTGTCAATGGAGTGACATCGAAAGTTTAAAAAAACACCAAACATAATTGGATGAACTGTTGCAAATAGGTGTGCCACAATCCATGAACAATAACCAAAGAAAAAAGGAAAGGACACTAACTCCAGAGTGTCACGATCCAAGAAAAGCTAAGATAGCATGGCAAGGACACAAAACTTGAAGAAGCAGGATCAACAGCACACCCTCCCATACTTCTGAATGGGTGGAGTGACACTACAAATCTATCTGAGTTTCTCAAAATCAAATACTCGAACACTGAAAAAATAACTCTTGACTTCACCAGAATAGATCCCCCACAAGAGATATTGTCAACATGCCAAAAGTGTGGAAAATATAGATACAAAATCTCTCAACAAATAAGAGAGATACACTACACCTGCTAAAAAATTCTCAAAACAAGAAGCATCACAATGCATAAGGTATAGAAAGTGGAGTAAGAGGCCGATGCTGGAGGAGCCATGCCTATAGAGTCCTCTCAACAAATGACTATGTCGCTGCCACGAGTGATCAGATATCCACCCCAAATCAACATGGATGGATGAAGAAGATGCCTGCATATGACTTGGTGCAAAATACACAATGGGTGCATGCAAAAGAACATCAGAATGTGTGTTAGGTTGATCATGTATGATAGCTGAAATCTCAGGTTTCTCAATCCTAAGTGAAGGTGCAGAACTCATGTGTTGCTCATGATCCTTAGAAAGAGTCGAGTGAATAACAAAAGGAGCTATGTCAATGTGTGATCCCAATGAAGTATCTGCTTGAAAACCAATTTCATGACGAGAATTCCACTTAACATGTGGAACAGAGGAAACAATACCCTATGAATGTATGCCAATGACTCCTGTAGTGAGACCCATAGAATGGAGCATGCGAGAACTGAATGCAGTGGTATGCTTCTTAAAAAATCCATACAGCTGATCAGAAATAGGATACACAACATGTGGAACTATAATAGGAACATATGTGAAAGAGCATGCAGTAACAAGCCTCATAGATTTAGGAGCATCAAAAGTAGGTTCAGGCTCAAAGACTGGCAGATCAATGTCAGTGGGTTCAGGAGCAACAACTGCAATTGGACTAGGAGCATGGATATGGTTGTCCACAATATGATGGTGATGTTGTAGGCTAGAAAGTTTTTTTTTCAAGACGTGTAATATTGTATCCTTATCTTGAATGAGTGATTGTAAAAGAGAATTTCTCTTCTTGACCTATCTATTTTCTTCCACAAATTTTACAATATCCTCTTGAAGTCCACATACTTCAGAGAAAAGCATATCATTCTCAGAATCCATGATAGGTACAAACTGTAACTCCCAAAACTTTAGGACGTCGGTCTCAGCCGAAATTGCATCCATAATTGATTACAGCACTCCATATTTGGCACTTTATAACTATAGTGCAAGTAACAAAATAAATAACTCTAATGGAAAGAGCATGAAAAAACCAGCACTTTTATAAAAAATGGCACTCAAAACCATGTTACCGATCAAAAGATATAAGATTTTTAATATTTTTCTCTGTTATTTATTGGAGTTGCCACTGAAACAAAATAAATTGTTGTTTCCTTCACCACACAAATAAAATTAAAGGGGTTTGAAGTTAACCGACTACTAGTAGGAATCAAAAGCTTTAAGCCCTAATATGACCAAAGGCTAAGGATTTTAATGGGTGTTTTCACAACATACTATTTTGGGGTGTGTCACGTGTTTTTGAGAATGTCACATCCAACTACCTCTTTTAGTAAAAACTACTATTTTTGGACTGTGTAAACAGTGACCTTTATTTATGAAAATAGCAACCTGCGGATTTTCCTAAAATAGTAAAAACATGCACAACATCCGTGGACCCCTGCCAAAAAAGGAAAGATCCGAAAACCTTCCTGTGCGCAAGCCGAGACAGATACGATATAATGGAAAAAACCCCAGTACAGATATCGAGAAATCCAACAAACGTGAATAAATAAAATCACATTTTTTTCTTGGCTCAAATCCCAAGGTGCGTTTGTGTGCTTCTCTCCAAAAGTAAAAAAACCAAAATAAATGACTACCTCTAGAATTGGCTGAGTTTACAGTCGATCTTAGGGTTTAAATGCTTTCTGGATCCAATGGAAGCCTCTGTTTTACATAAAAATGCATGCAGCAAAAAAATACGATCAAATCCCAAATATATGAATATACACATAATTTATTTGCAAAACAAAACTTACAGACGGATACCAACAATAATCTCCAGCTCTGATACCATGAAAGGAACGATAACCAGATCATACCAATCCAAGAACACAGATGCTAATCAAACACCACCATCAATAAGATGAAAGAAATTCACCAGAATAACTTTACATAAAACCTTTGCAAACAAATGAGAAATAATATCATATATTATTATGGAACTCAATGCAATACATTAAGAATGGGCCTTGGTTAAATAGGGAAGGAATAAAAATATAAGAACCATTCAAGGTCATAGATTAAGCCATAAATCAAGAAAATAAATAGTCATCAAAGAATTAGTCAAGACCATAGACTTAGGAGAGAACTAGACATCAAGGATCTAGTCAATACCATAGATCGAGGAAATAACTCGTCAATACCATAGATCAAGGAAATAACTATACCTAATAACTAGATAATATCTCTTAATATCTAAATAAGATAAAAGAAATATCCACACACATAAGTGGGTGAGGATAAATACAATAAAGGTAAATAAAGTACCTAGGTGAACATGAGCTAAGGTAAATACCTACTCTAACACCAACTGCTCCTATACCATGGTTTTTAGATTTTTGTTCCTTTCCTATTTAATCAAGGCCCATTCTCAATGTATTGCATTGAGTTCCATAATAATATATGATATTTGTTCTAAAAAAAAAAGGGGACACCGCAAGGTACCCAAAACTAGTAACAACAAAGCAAAAAGAGTAAAAACCCACTCCAAGGTAGCCCAAGAAGCTCGGCTCAAAAAACTCATACAACGCTGAAGAATTTTTGTGTGCACTGTGGTCTAAATCCACTGCTCGATCATAGAACTAAAAAAAAACTGACACTAGGCTTCACCAAAATAGCTCCATACAAGGAGACTGTTAATGAAGTGATGTCGAAAGTGCAAAAAAACACCAAACATAATTTGATTAACTACTGCAAATAGGTGTTCTCTGATACCATGAAAGGAACGATAACTAAATCGTACCAAGCCAAGAACGAAGGAATAACTAGTCATCAAATAATTATTCAAGACCATAGATTTGGGAGAGAACTAGACATCAAGGATCTAGTCAATACCGTAGATCAAGGAAAGAAATATACTTAACAACTAGATAATATCTCCTAATATCTAAATAAGATAAAAGAAATATCCACACACATAAGTGGGTGAGGATAAATACAATAAAGGTAAATAAAGTACCTAGGTGAACATGAGCTAAGGTAGATACCTACTCTAACACCCCCCCTCAAGTGAAGCTAGGGGCCAAAATAGAAGTGGCATGTCCATAGTATGAGTCCTGACAACTAGGCCTGATGAGGTAATCATGTACAATAACTAGGAAAATTGGGAAACGGCAAGGTACCCAAAACCAGTAACAACAAAGTAAAGAGAGTAAAAACCCACTCCAAGGTATCCCAAGAAGATCAGCTAAAAAAACTCGTACTATGCTGATACTGCTTCTGCAGGTTTCGTGCCCTTGCCTTGATACATTGGATTTTTCTTGGATCGTGGCACTCCTATTTATTTGGATCTTGTGTCCTTGCCTTGTTGCCTTAGTTATTCTTGGATCGTGGCACACCTATTTGTAGCAGTTGATCAAATTATGTTTGGTTTTTCTTTATCTCTTTTTGACATCACTCCATTGATAGTCTCTTTGCATAGAGCTATTCTGGTGAAGCCCAGTGTCAGTTATTTTTGAGTTATATGATCGAGCAGTGGATTCAGACCATAGTGTTTACCAAACTTCTTCAACATTGTACAATTTTTTGGAGTCGAGCATATAATGATATCTTGCAGCAGGATTTTTTTCTCTACTTTGTTATTATTGGTTTTGGGTACCTTGCAGTGTCCATTTTTCTCAGTTGTTGTATGTGGGTACCTCATTATGCATTGCTACCAGGACCCACCTTCTTTTCCACCCACCTAAGCTATGCTTACGGGAGGATGTTAGTGTAGGTTATTATTTATCCTTCTATTTATTTATTAGGATAATTCTTACACTTTTGTTAGCCCTACACTTGTTGGGTTAGCTTGCTTAGGTGTACTAGTTGTGTGGAGCTAGCTTCTTAGTTATGTTGAGTTAGCTTACTAGTATTTTAGAGTTAAGTTAACTACCAGTATCAGTTAGTGGGAGTTCTTCACCATTGATTTATGTAGTAGTTGCACTTCCCTCCTCCTATATGTACATCTTTCTTATTGAATAATTAAAGTCATTTTATTGTAATGTATTGAGCATTATGGATTATGATGGATTTCTATATATGATATTTTAGCTCTTCTATTTTACAAATCTAATGTGGTGTACTATTATCATCTGAGATCGTGGCTTGTAACAATATTCTTATCATTCCTTTCAAACCACCGTGTACATCTAGACACAATAATATGCTAAGTCCACAAAGGTGGTCCCCAAACCAAATGGAGACTATACTGGCATGTTTCATGTAAAATGGTCACCCCTTTTATGTTTCTAAGTCCACCAAGGTGCCCAAACCAATAAAATTGGAAGTGGTCCCCACTTTATGGAGCTAGAGTTAATTCGAAGAATGTCACTCATGTGACCACTTAGAAAGAGATGTCAATTTCAAAGCATGTGCACATGGGCAAGTGGTCCCCACATTGGATGTTTATTTTTACAAATGTTGCAAGTATTGAATTATTTACTCATAGAAAGAGAATTGATTTTTTGCATCCTTTACAAGAGGAAAATACAGAGAAGAAGACAAGTTGAATGTTCAAAGGAGAAAGACTTGCCTTATAAGAAATATTATTATTAACAAATTATTTACCCTTGCTTTCTTAAAAATAGAATAGTCAACCTTAGTTTGATTGTATTGTAATCAAGGCTATTAATGCCTATTTGTAACTACATGCTCTATTGTTTTCCTTTATCTATTATTAAATAAAGGATAAAAATAAGATGCATGGGTGAGTACAAGCCTTAGGCTATTTTTAGGAAGAGGGTAAAATTTTTATTTTGCTATATATTGTGTGCCTTTGCAAATCACAAAGAGGTTTTTTTCTGATATAGGAGTACTGAAGCAATTTTTTGTCAGATTTTCCTTCTGAGTGTCAAGTATTTTCTACCTTCCCAATCATTTGTAGTCTTGTGTATATTTCTATTAGTCTTGTAAATGTAAATTCCCTGATTAATCATCTTACCCTGTTGCACAATTTAGTAATTTCTGCATGATATTAATGTTCATGTTAACTTAGCAGTATTGTTTTGATAATCTCCCTCAATAGCTCAAAGTGTTTTGCCCTTAACATTCTACAAAAGAACTGTTTGTTCATGCATCAAGAGTCCTTTCACATATCAATTATGCATATAATCAGTCAAAGCCCTCATAAAAACTGGGTGTATCACCTTAGTTTCAATTATTTTACAGTCATCTTTTCCCCTTAAACCCCAGAAATCAATATTAGGATACATCAACAAGGATGCCTTGACACCGGAGAATCACCTCAAAATAGGTATACCCATAGACCTGAGGTGTTTCCATTGTATCTACGAAAGAGAGGGATAATATTTTGCAAGCTTAGAAAACATGCAGCCATCTCTCTACAGGGTGCACTTTCGAGAGATAACATCTCCCATTCAAGTTGTACTATGTTAAATTACAAAGCGGTTGTTTAAAATTCCTTTGGTGCATCACCTTGTTATATTAGGTTTATTTTCTAGCATCTTCTCAACTCTGTCTCCTTGGCAAGATAGAGTTGGTTTTAGAGTAGATCCTCTGTAATTTATTTTTGTGCACCTGAATAGAGTAATAGGAACCGGCCTTCATCCAGAGAGATATCTCAACTCGCAAGGTCCCACACTTTGAGAGATGCTCCATGTTATGCTGTCACACTAAGAGTCTCAACCCATTGAGTTGTATGCATTCAGTGGTACTGTGATTTTGCACTAACATAACTTATGTAAAGGAAGGAGTTATGGTATGATAACATTTGTTTGAAACTATCATCATGATAAAAATTCTATGTAACTTAAGTGGTGGGCATGTTGGGGATGCCAATTATATGCCATTACATTCAATGATAGGTCTAAGCATGAGAATAGTGGCACTTCACTCGATGACCATTAAATTTTGTTAGAGTTTTTAGATGTCTTTGCCAGTAAGTTACGTTGCCTACCACCCCCACGTAAGATAGATTTCCATTTAGAATTAATTCAAAGAGTAGATCCTATCTCATGCGTGCCTTACAGGATGAATAACCTTAAGCTTTGTGAGCTCACGCTAACACTGGAAGAGATTCTTGAGAAGGGCATAATCCGTCCTAGTATATCTCTTTAAGGTGCATCCATGATTTTTGTGAATAAGAAGGACAAATCCTTGAGTTTGTGCATTGATTACAGGAATCCAAATAAAATAATGACCAAGAATCATTACCCCCTTCCATGCATTGATGAATTTTAAAGGGGCTACTATGTTTTCAAAGATATATTTTAAGATAAATTTTTAGTTGAGGATTTACACAGGATGATATCCATAAGAAAACCTTTCGCACTAGATATGTACATTATGAATTCATAGTTTTTCCTTTCGGACTAAGGAAATCCCTTCCATAATTCTTGACCTTGATGAATGGGGTATCCAGGATGCTCTTATACCATTTTTTCCTCGTGTTACTAGATGATATAATTATATAATCATGCAAGCATGAGGACAACGAGAAACCCCTTCAACAAGTTTTGTAGTGTTTTCATGAGCAACAGTTAAATGGGAACATGGAGAAGTGTGTGTTATTTTAGAAAGAGGTGAAATATCTGTCTCACATCATTTCTAGGTAAGGTATATCAGTTAATACTTCAAAAATTTGAGCTATCACTGATTTTACGGTACCGACCAATGTGACTGACGTATGCAATTTTTTGAGATTAGTAGGATAGTAATGGAGGTTTGTACAAGATTTCTCACACATTTATCATCCCATCACTTCCCTGCAATGGAAAGGAACGAATTTTATATGGTCAAACCAATGTGAGTGGGACATTAACACCCTAAAGAATAATTTCCTTACTACAACACCTATCCTAGCAGTATAAGACCTTCAGAGGGACTTCTTTATTTACACATATGCTTCCTTAATAGGGACAAGAGGAGTACTGATGTAGGATGGACACATTATCACATTTGAGTCTCGCAAAATCAAGGAATATGAGCTTAATTACATAACACATGACCTTCATCTTTCAGCAGTTGTGCATGCACTAGTTTGATGGCATCACTTTCTATTGTGAAAGTGATTCAAACTTAGGATAGATCATTTGAGCCTACAACACCTCTTCACATAACCTAATATAAAATTTCGTTAATGGCATTTGATGGAGCTCTTGTGCAAATATTATATAGAGATTGAGCATGTGAAGGGGAAGGAGAATGTGGTCAAAGATGCCTTGAGTTTACAGAGACATATTGTCATGACTATATTAGTGGGTATAGATTTGCAGAGTAGGATTTTACAGAAACTTCCTCATGAGAAGTTTTCTTTTAGTCAAAGAAGAGAATGATTCACAAATACCCCTTAAGGGAAATTTTGAGGGACTATAACTAGAGTAGGATGAGATTGTTGGACACAGGGGTCAGATATATGTGCCTAGAGATGGAGGTATACAATAGGACATTCTAGTAGAGGCTCATCATGCACCTTGTTTAGCCCACCTGGGGGTGAAGAAGATGCATGCTGCAATGAGAGTAGTAATTCATTGCGAAAGAATTCGAAAGGACATATCTCAATATTTGTCTCGGTGTTTGGGAGTGCCATAAGGTGACGGACAAACATCAATATCCTTCTGGCCTTATTTATCATCATGTTAAACTGGAGTGGAAATGGGACACCATTTCCATGGAATTCATTATTGACCTACCTATGTCGAGATAATACCACGAAGCAATCATGGTTAGAGTGGATAAATTGAAAAAAGTGGCTCATTTCTCTCCGGTTGTGACCCCTACACAAATAGTGTAGTTTTTCATGTTTATCTAGATGAGATAGTGAGATTACATGGGTTCTTGAAGTTTTAAGGTGATCTCAATGGAAAGGTAGTCTTTGTAGACATAAAATCAAGAACTTTAGAAAATATTTAGCCTAGTCTTGTGCTACTATTTAACAAGTTCCCAAGTGTACAAAGTACCAATTAATACTCCCTTTTTTCCATCTTTGTTTTATATTTTGTTTCATTTTTCCTATTACCTCTCTACCCATTTCATAATCTCCCCAATATCCTAGCCCTAATTCCGGGTGCACTACACCCTATATTGGGGCTGCCATCGGGGCGCACCGATCTATGAATAATACTCTTTCGCTCCTTTTTGGGTCACTTCTACCCATTGGTCATCTTTATCTTACTAATCCTCAACCTTAGCATTGGTCGAGATGTAATTTGGAAACACAATTAAACTTGAGAGACCTAACAATATAGAATACTTATAAGACCATAATGGGGGTGCTATGAAATTATGCATCCTATTAGTACTATCACTCCAGTCTAGGGTTGCATTAATATCAACATCAAATTATATCCAATCTAACACCATGAGGTACTTCAAGTGATAGGAAGTTCACTTTCATGACAAAAATAACTATGGGAGAAACTTCACAATGGATTCTTTAACACACCTTCTAAGGAGGAGGGATTCTATGATGGCTTCCTACTTCACAAAGTGCGATTGACATGAGAGAACCTAGGGAACGACATGCACTTCACTCACCATGAACTACATTCAGGGGGGTGGCCTCTTTATTTATAGTGCATCAATCAATGATAAGTCCACCGGTTTGGCATCTAAGGTCAGTTTGGATCAATTTTTTTCGTCATGCCATAGGGCTTCATCCAGTTCCATGCCAACAAATTTAGTGCGACAAATAAATGTAGGGTTATCTTCTAAGATAAGATAAACCTTGTGATCTCACATGCCGAACCACATATTTTAGAGCATTTATCCACTATTATGAGCTACACTAAATATCCATGACTAGGTCACTCATGGGGTGCCCTAATATACTCCCAGGTGCCTGTGTCACTTCTAGATAGCCCAGATCCACCCTTTGCATGGTCCCTGAGTGGTCGTACTTACACCAACTTTGATTCTAGTTTCAGGTCTATGACCAGACCTCCAATAGTCTACCATGATCAACTGAGTCATTTACTTTTTACCACAACATTCCTATTGTACTTTGATTGTTACCATAATCTAATTTATTGGTGGCACCATACTGATGGTGCCATTATCTTCTATCAGACGCCACTATTTAGGATAGTTTAGTTCTAATCATACTTAACATCTAGGATATTCCCCTAATAGATACTTAATAAAATAGTTAATCAACGGAGGCCCATATCTCTATATGGCATAGCGAATTTCCCCCACCCTAGCTTCGACACCCTCTATAGCCCAGTATACTATATAGGGGAACCCATAGAATATATCTTGCCCCTACCTTATATCGTGGTATGACCTATCTCGTAATGGGAGTCCCCATCCAACTCCCCCAGTCAAAATGTACCCCTCTCATGCACAGCTTCTATCTCGTATGGGCCCCATCCATTTGGGTAAGAAATTTATAGGGCTCATATCTCATCTCATATAATCTCATTTGTATGATGCGCTCTCTTCTCCATCTCCATGTACGTAGTATGAGTCGGGGTTGACTTGACCTTGATATATCAATAGATTATTCATTGGGTGAGGAAGGTATTCCTTTTGCCTCCCTGTAGAATATAATAATAACACTGTATCCTACGCTATGGGTGCCTCCATACCTCTAGCAAATGAAGATGCACCAACCTTTCTTTTACTAAATCACTTTCATCCATCCTTTCATTTTTCATAACTCTCAGAGTGGGAATATCAAAATCAATAGGAATAACTGGGGTGGGGGGGGGGGGGCAACCCAACCTCAAAAGGGAGAGGGCCTTGTTGCTAACTTTCCATGTTGCTTTATTTGCCCACAATGTTGCACTCAATCCTAATTTATGAGGGACTCGCACCATACAACCTTCACATAGATTTCTATAGGGCCCTCTATCTACAATCCGATGAGGGCATACATCTGGGGGGTCATCTATCCATGATATATATATATAGAGGGTTGGGGTTAACTGGCCCAGCTTCCTAAGATCTTCATACTCTGGGTATCGTACTCGGATCAAAAAATTGTTCTCATCGAGAGTGGATTGAACACCATTATGGATTTAGAGGTGTTGGTCGAACTAACGATCAACACCCCATATATAGACAGGGCCCCTATATATAGATATGGACATCTTCTTCCATCCATTCTTCTTGCCTTCTTGTAATCTCCTTTTCTTTTTCAAGGGTCGTTGGAATGTCATACTTCGCTCGTTTTCTGATCTCTAGCTTCATCCCAAGAATCAAGTGCTTACAGAGGAGATTATCCACACCATTCATCAACCCATCTACTAATCCTTCCTTCCAGATCCCATAGGCATTCGTAACTGGGCCATCCTATAAACTCTAGATATTAGCGATTGGTACAAATGATTATCCTATTTAAAGTATTGTTTCCCTGAGTCCTTGGGATAGATTTGTAATAGCCTCCAACCTAAAAGATCTACATATGTCTTAATAGCTTGTGTCACCAAATTTTTCAAGATTATTTTCAGTTACATTATTATCCCATGGTTTAATAACATTATCACCTGAATTGATATAAAACCACCTAATGGCTAAACCATGCATTAAAAGGTAGGAAAATACTTCAAAAAAAAAAAACATATTCTTATAGGGTCATTACAAATATTTGATGACTTTAAACTATTGATTAGTAAAGTAGGATATCAAATACATAAGAGAATTGGGCTGACAAAATAGGACTCTTCGACATTTTCAAAACAAATCACAGTGAAATACCAACTCACAAGTACAATCAACAAGAATTATGTGCACAAATAATTGGAATCACTATAATAGAAAGTGACTTTACACCTTTTTATAGTAAAATAGGAATGACCATAATATATTCTAAATTGGTAACCTATGGTAAGAACTTGACCTAAATATTGCGGTAAAGACTGACATTAAAGTCATATACACTATTCATGGTAAATACATGCACTGCATTGTAGTATCTATCTATTCTATGGTATATATAGTCACAGTTACTGATGGTAACTACTAGGCATTATTGTAGCCCAGTGACTTATACTACTATTTTGAAGGTTCTTAAGTGAAGATAGTATTAAAACAAGGTCCCACCTTTTGGCCATCTTAGTTTTACCTTTTATTTCTTCATTCCCGCATATGTTTCCTATGTAAATGCCCACCTATTTCGAGGAATGGTCCTGTCATTTTAGAACTAAACCAGGGCATCACCAATCTGGCACTATGATAATTGGGGCGCCACCGGGATGCTCCTGGTTCTACCTAAGGTGCCTCGATCCATTTTCTACTTTCACTACCTTTATTTTGGGTGATGTAATTTAGAAACACAACAACAAACATAACACAAGAATACCATAGACTATGATACAAATGAATGATGAAAAATATGAAATATAAGTGTAAATTATAATATCAACATGAAACTGTTACAATCTCACCCATGAGGTACTTCAAGTGTTACTAACTTTACTTGCCTTCCAACAATAACTATGGGAGAAACTTCACAATGGCTTATTTAACACACCTTCTAAATGATGGCTTCCTTTACACACTTACTCATACAATATTTCTCACTACTTCCTTCTATGCTAAATGAGGGGGGTGGCCTCTTTAACAATAGGATATTCTTAGAGGTTAGTCCACACCTGTATCTAAGACCTTTAGGACAGGTTATCTCTGTTTGTATCGACTCCTTATTTTATAGCCTAAGTTGTTCTCCTTTACATGTAATGGCTTATATAACAACCAGATAAGCATTATACATTATCATATCACATGAAGAGTTGATATCTTATTTTGACTGTGTCACAATCTGCTCATTCTACAAGATATTGGTATAAGAGCATTCATTGATCCTCAGCCTACAAATGGAGAGTTAATTTAGAAGGGGTGGATCCATTTAGACCCCACTTCATGTACTTACCCTAGACAATGGGAAACATTTTTAGCATGTACGAGTCGTAGCCATTGTTAGCATATAATAAGATTATTTACTTTTTACCACAACATTCAGAAAAGAAAATTACTATTGTACTTTGACTATTACCGTACTCAAATTTGTATTGATAGGACCGTACTGAAGGTTTCAAACATTATCTTCAAACAGATGTTTCTTCAAACAAAACTTAACAACATCCTATTCCTAACACAAACATAATACAATAGAAATTATGCCACTCCCAACCACTTTATCTGTCGACAGGGCACTTCTTTAGTTATACTCAATGGCTAACTTACGTGTTTATGCGAATCAAGCTTTGACATGGACACCTTCTGTAGGCCAATCATATCAGTTACCGAGTGATCCTCTATCTCTTACTCAATTTGGCATCAGTCAGGGATTAAATTATGAACGGAAACTGTGTAGAGCACTATCAATATAAAGCTTAGTAACACCATAATGAGGGTCCTGGGTCTGTTGAATACCTATGCAATGCTATCACTGTATGTCTAGGGTTCGCATGCTTCTACATCACTTGCATCCACATAGTTTTAGGTATACAACAACTTGTGACAATCTACCGTAGTCAGCTAATTCATCTTTCCCCTTTATTTTGCACATTAGGGTTTTTATTTCACTGAAAATAGTTTATTTAGATAATAACAAATATGAGTTGACTTTAGGGGAAAAGTGTATTTATATGATTACCTCGTCCAATGGTGATTCACGAGTTATCTTGTATTAATATATTCCCATAACTATCCAAAATTTTAGGCCATACATCAGGTTACGTGAATCCGATGGTAATCCTTTAGAGGGATCTTCAAGGATTTCGGCTTTACCTCTCATGTCATGGGAAAATGTCATAGAAGGGCCTCTTCCTCTAAGGTTTCTAGTACTCTTCAATTTGATCGTCATGGTCATGATTTTTTCAACACTCCTACCGCTATCAATGGTTATAACCATTTACCATATGTTATCCAATTGCCATCTTATGGAATGAATCCTCATGATATTAAAGATGTTGTCACCGCTATATATGCACCATTAATTCTACATCTGTAAATCAACTGGCAGTGGCATTCAAGGATCTTCCTCCTATTGATGAAAATGACTCTAGACATTTCTTATATCATACTTCTCCCTCCACGATTCCTTCCCCATCGTAAACACCTACACATGACCTAATTTCTATAATTTTCATGATTGATGGGGTCCATCTTACTTCACCACATACTCCTGTTATTACAAACGCTACCATACCCTCCACCATGCATACATCATAATATTTTTTCTTTTAACATTCCTCCTTTATCTCCCTTTCCCTACAAGATGCCATTTTCTGCTATTCTATGCCAACTTAGTACAGTCTCTTCCCTGTCATTTTATCCCACCACTATTATTGTGTCAAATCGAGGCCCTTCATCATACATGGTTCTTTTCCCTACCTCTCTACCTACATTATCCTCCTGCGTACACCCAACTTTCACGTGCAATCTCTTCATAAATAATTCTTATTGAAAGCACATACAACTTGAAAAATCTTTCACAACAAATGTCTATTCCTGTGATGGTCTCCTAGAGCTTGGGTTTCACTTCAATGACCTCAATACTGCCCTATACGACCCACATCTGTATCATGGTTCTGTCATTCTCACTTTTGCCTATGGCTCACACATTTTTCATCTGGTAGTTCATCTTGAATGAACGGTCATCACTTCTCCAGAAATTCTTGGGCAATTATGGCTAGATTATATCATATGACACTTGATATTAATCATGTTGATATCACCTTTCCGATGCCCTTTGGTTATGTCCACATTTATAGAACTTATTTTCTTTGTTATTCACCTAACTACACTATTTGGTATTCCTTAGGATTCCCATAACCTCCCTTCATAGATGAACAATATGTTATGGTCATGCATATCTTACACATTCATGGTTATTTGGATTATCAACTGCACAGTCTTACTTATCAAGTCTCTTATGTTGTTTGGTAGAATTTTGATACCTATCTTGATAATTCCCTAGAAAACCTTTCCTCTCCTCTATCCTCTTGTGTATATTGATTCACCTCTTACTACCGTCACCTCTTTCTCCTCTGAGATAGTTGATGAGTTGCACTCACGTAGTCCTTCCCCTAATAAAAAAGTATGGGAAGCTATAGATGGGATACAAGTTCAATGTTACTCCATGGAATCCACCATTGTGTCTCTTCATGCTATGATTACTCAACTTTAGTATGATCCTACTCCACCTACAACTCCTACTCAATCCAATTCCCCTATTGGTCCCATCCCTGATCAACCAATACTCCCTTCTCCTTCAAAAATTATCCTTCCTTCTCATTATATGTTGCACTACATTCTAGGTCATCTTATTCACCATGAACTCCTTACATTTCTCTATACTCACTATTATTCTCCATTGCAATTAACCCATATCTAGGATGGTCCATTTTTTCACTATCATCATATTCAGGGACATCATACTGATTCTTTCCATTCCTTATCCAATGTTATTAGATATGTTATTCTTTCATTTAGCACCATACCTCCTCCTATTTTACGTCCAGTCCCTCAGGCTTATATAGTTTTTACACATCTACCTCACCCTACCTACATGCCAACTCACCACCAACCTATAATATCACATTCATTTTATCCCTCTCCAAGTTTGACACTAGCATCATCATTTCTTGGTGATGGTTCATAAGCATATGAATTTAGCCACCTGCTCCATCTGTCTCTAGTATATCTTCGTTGATAGATTGTGGCCCTCATAAGTTGATAGACATGTGTCCTTTGACCTTCCAAGTTAATTTCTCCTTTCTAACACACTCCAGGGGGCATAACACATTATACATCACCCCCTCCATCATTTTTTATCATTTCTAGCATGCTTATATCATCCTACATCCATCTTCAATTCTATTTCACACACGTTAGCACCCTCTTTAACAAATGACGCACTCTTGTGCTTTGGTTCACACTCGATTATTGAGGGATCACCTTTATAATGAACCACACACACCACATGTTCCTACATCAAAATTTATAAACCTAACATACATCCTTCATCATCTTAGGCATACCCATCTACATCATCTCTCTCATACACGACACACTATTCATCATTATATATGAGGCAAGTTTCATATTTTACTCATACATTCTAACTCTACGCTAGGTCGCATTATCTATCGATCTAGCTTTACATTCCATCACTACACATTCTATTTATATTTACATGTATCACCGCATCTTACATAATGTTTATTCTACACAACCTACATTTCCTATACTACATGAGTTACATAGCGCATCTATCCATCATCTACATTCTACATGTTACACTAGATTCCATTACTTATGGGTCTATATTATCTTCACTACATCTTATATTTACACATATCATCTCAACTTCTATATTCTATCACTTACCTACACATCCTATTCACCATTAATTCACCCACACTACATTATCCTACAAGTTGCACTCACTACCCTTTGACGCAATCTAGTTCCTTGGTCAATACTCGACTACCGAGGATTTACTAATCAAATGCACCTTCCCTATATGTGACACGTCATCAGAATAATGAATAATTCTCTAGGATATATCGTCACCCATACCCATCATCACATATTGGTATACACTATAGGTTAAATCACCACTCCTTTTTTGACTTCTACATCATACTATTATAGTCTATCACATTCTATCCTATTACCCTATACATTTGTTCATTACAAAATTATTCCATTACACTATCATCTTGTCAATCATCGCATAATGGTATGCATCTTAAGTTAATTTACCACTCCCTTCATCGATGTCTTGCTATCCTCTTCATCCTATCATCACTATAATAACTGTTGACAATTTTTTCACTTGTGCAAAAATGGGAAACTCGAAACTTTGTTACGATGGATACAATAGGTTAAGTATACCTAAGCTAGGGGAGATCACATCAGATTATGTCATTGTTGCTGATTTAGTTAAAAGGCTACATGAAATATACATCTATGTGTGCTGTTACAAAACGTAACATATCACATAGCTTGTAATTTCATGACCATGCTCAGCAAAAGAACACAAGCCCCGAACGACAGTTGTGTTGTCTTGATGAGGACATCCAATTACAGAATAGGTGAAGTGCAAAGTTTTGGAACAGAAAACATAAGTGCGGATCCCAGAAAATCAGAGTTCATTACTGAATGTTACAAGTTCTATTCAATGTTCTTTCCTTTATGATTAAGACGTTCAATTATGTTACTGAGTTGTTTAGTTCATTACACATCCATATAGAAAGTAGAAATGTTGAAAGAGATATATAGGTCATTTACAAAATTCGATGTTTTATTCACAAGGAGAG
This sequence comes from Taxus chinensis, assembly GCA_019776745.2. NCBI lineage: Eukaryota > Viridiplantae > Streptophyta > Pinopsida > Cupressales > Taxaceae > Taxus > Taxus chinensis. Next base: position 494,678,298 of record CM034155.1, on the reverse strand, counting down.
TCATGTTTCCCATACAAGCCATGGGATGTAACTTAAAATTAAATTACAGCTACTTAAAAGAAAGATACACATGCATGAAGGAGAAAGTAGAGGAGTATGGGGGTGAACCCATCATTTCCTTGTATATTCTTCTTTGTGTAAGAGAATCTCCTTGCCAACTCCTTCATCCTCAAGTCATGGTACCTGAAAAGAAAAATAAGTCAACCATCAGTTACGAGCTCATGGATCAAACCATATTCCTACGCTATCTTACTTCATGCATATGAATCTTTCCCTAAGCAGGACATGTATTCTATTTGAAGGAAAAACTACATGGATGCTTTAATCACTCAGAAAGAAGGAAGTGAAAAGAAAGAAGAAAATGTGGACATAAGAGAGGCCAAAAGGCCTAAATATTTTCTAATTTTTTTCCTAAGTATGCAGGTATAGGTTCAAGCCAAAGAGAGAAATAAATAAGTCATAAGTACATGCTAAGAAGAAGGAAGAGTGCAACTCAAAGTTTAGAAAACATTCTACAAATGGAAGAGGTTAGATCTCAGAAGAGAGGATGGAAGATAGAAGTAAATTTTTAAGTTTGCAAAGAAGAGGGAGAATCAAATTTCAAGAAGTTGAAGCTAAAATTAAAAGGGATTACAGCTAAAACATGATGAAATTAAGCCCCTATTATGTTCTCTTGATGGAAATTAGGAAATTCATGCCACCACTTTCTTGATTCCCTAAATTACTCCCTTGAATTATGGAACGAAGGATTGTGTGTATGAGTGGATGTGTCATACATTCACCTTACCCAATAATGGATTCATGACTTGTGTGTTGGGCTTATGAGATGGAATGAAGAGAAATGAGGTAGAATCTGACAAATATCCTCTTCACCATCCTCTCTACCATCTTCTATTTATTTAATATTTTGGGATGTTTTGGGGGTTACTTGCTTTAGGATTTATGAGAGCTTGCATGGGAATTGGCTTGCATTTTTTAAAGGGATCTGAGCTTGGATGCTTGAAGTTTTAAAGTGATCTCAATGGAAAGGTAGGCTCTTATAATTTGTGTTTTGGAATTTCTTGTTTATATTTTTTGTTGTGAATGTGTGAATGTATGTAATCTTGTGAGGGTTCAGGTACAATTGATCATAGGGATGGTGTAGGGAGAGGTAAGCAGATCCATTTGTAGGGGTAAAAGGTAGTGTGTGAGGATATTTGTGGAGGGAGTGTGGGAAGGGAATCCACTTATGTGGAGTTAAAATGGGATTAAGTTATTTTTTTGTCTTTCAATATTGAGAGAAAAGGCTTGTATGTGAATTGTGTTAATGCAGTTGGAAACTTTTATAGACCCCAAACCCACTTGGGAGACATAAGGATATGGCTGCCATATTATTTTCTCCTTTGGGTCAACTTTGAGCCTATTTGTAATTTTATTGTTGAAGGTTTTTTGATTCTCTTTGTTCTTTGTTGTTTAAGATTTTTTTCATGTGTGAGTGTTGTATTATTGAAGCCATTATCTTGTGAGGTTTTCCATGGTTGTGAAGACCCCTTAATCTTCCATTGTTGGGGCTCGAGGTCCAATAAGAAGGTATGCTTCACCTTCTCATTGGGTTAAGGTTGGGAGGTGAATGTTTCCTAGTTCCCTTCCTTTTTTAATGTGATTGGAGATAAAGAAGAATTGAAATTTGAGATTTAAATTTGTTGAATATATTTGCGAGTGTGATTGTAAAAGAAAAGAGAATGTTGTAAATTTTGCCATGTTGTCTAAAGTTTTAAGTGGAGGGCTTATGTAGTTACATTTTTAGGTTTTTTCTTTTTTTTTTAACTATGTTAAGTGAAAAGAATTATTCGCAAGAAAGGATTAGTTTAAAAAATATTTGTTATCATGTAGTATTACATATGGAATGGTAGATGTTATTTTAAAATTGCATCTTATTACAGGCTAAAATATAAAAAATTTCTTCTTTTAATTACAAGTATAGTTGTTGAAAATACACTTGTTTCCCCTTCTTGGAGTGTCTTGTTTAAAGTGAAAAAAATATGATAATGGATGTGGGTTATCCATCAATTAAATATGAAATCCTTGAGTTCATCTTATTATTATAAATGGTAAAATCACTGTGATTGTAATGTATTTATTCTCATTCTAACTTTATAACAAATTCTTGTATAATTTTATTAATGTTATGCCTTGTACAATGTCACTAAAATCACAATGTGATGAAGTATTTTCTTATTAACTCCAAAATAAATCCTTGTTTACATGTGTATCTTCTTATAAATAAGTTCCAGCTTATATATATATATATATATATATATATATATATATATATATATATATATATATATATATATACAGAGAGAGAGAGAGATAGATTTGTTTTACATGTACATCTTCTTACTAAAGATTAGGACCAGAAAAATAAAATTATATATATATATATATATATATATATATATATATATATATATATATATATATATATATTAGGAATTTGATATGTTAAAATAAATAATAATTATAATGATAAAAGATGAAACCCTCATAAAAGTACAACAATTTCAAACTCATAAAAATGTGATTGCAAGAAAAGTTATAGCCAACTTAAATTTGATGTTCGTATGGCCATCATTCTGCTCTATTTTGGTTTGCTGTGACAGTCATTTGACTGTCAAATTTAACACAGTTAAATTTTCTATGTTTTTTTCCAGATTATGTTTTAAGCACGAATTTAGACGTTTTAAACCAAAAAATATCAAATGGTCAATATTTAAATCCATATATATATATATATATATATATATATATATAGAGAGAGAGAGAGAGAGAGAGAGAGAGAGAGAGAGAGAGAAACACACGCACGTGTAGGAAGAAATCCTCCTTCATCTGCAGATCCGGAAAACAAAAAAAGAAACCATAAACTTCCATGAGCTTACATGGCCTCCATATCTTCCAAGAAAAACCCATGTATGCAAATGGAGGGGAAATAGGTCAAATAAAAGATATATTAGATAAACATAAGTGAAGATTAGGGTTTGTAGGGAATACCAAAGATCTAGGGTGGAGATTAAATCCATCTAAGGGATCTGATTTAATCCTTGCTACTTAATACGGACTGGAATATTTGATTAAATAAAATACTAAGTAATTTAATTAAATGGGAGACCAATGGGATTTATTGAGGCCATAGTATGTTTAGTTTATTACATGACTATTTTAATTATGGGCAAATAAATAAAACTCAAGGGGATAAAATAAATAAAATTAGATTATGAATTACTTAAATAAACTTAATATGACATAAGGAAAAGTCTTAATTCTGCAATAATTTTGGGAGAATAAAATAATATTATTTCGAGAAGGGTAGTAATAAGAGAATGAGAATTTAATTAGTGAAACATATGTATGTTAAATGTATATATATATTTAATTAATATCGCATGTATGTTTAAAAAAAAAATCCATAAATTTGTATTGATGTATTATAAATTTTAACATGACAAAAATGTGGCATTAGACTTCTCTGTTAATTACATAAAACCTTTTTGCACTCATGCACAATCATCTCTTTAATTTGTTGGACCTTTTGTCCTCAATTACCATTTATACCTATACTTAAATAATACTTCTAGAGGATTAATTGAAACCTCATATGCTACTGTATTAAATACTATAATCAACTAAAATAAAGTGGAAAACCTAGATAGGTACAATGCCTTTCAATAAAGCATTATATTAAAAAATTAGGAAAAAGGTGTTTACTAAGGTTAAAAACCCTTTTTGGTAAACCCATGACAATTGAATGTAAGTATTTTACTACATTACCTCAAGCAATTTCAAGCCTCGTGTAGATGTCTTAGGTTCATTTGCAAATGTGAATGTGATTTAATAGATGGTGTGTTTTACCTCGAGCATCTCAAAATGATATCGCAATACCTTCTTTACAAAGTATTCTACTAAATTTATTTATGAAAACCTTACAACCACGTCAAATCAAATTTACGATGTTGTAAATGTATGATCATTATATGCTACAAATGATGATTATGTAGTTGTTAGAATATTAACTTATTCCCTATAAGTAAAATCACTCCGACGGTATAAAATTCTATCGCTTTCTTCAATACATTAATGGGAGGAGATTCGAATAGCAATTTGCCACTAGTTTGAAGTAAAATCAGATAATATATATTTATTTGAATAAATAACAACCATCAACAGGTCCCCAAATGAATTCGGGGAAGATTTCAACTTTAAATTTCATAAAACACGGGAAAGAATTCAAGTTCTTATACTAACTACCCCTTAAGGTGCTTTAGTGTATTTTCTAAGATCTATAATTTTTGATATCGATGTAATCATACAATCTATCGGTGTTATAACATTACTTGATGCTTATGTAAAATCCAGTACGACTGAAATCTTTTGATTGAAGCTGGTAAATTAGCTCCTATATTTCCTAAATTACCTCAAAATATGCAGCTCTCTTTTTCCCATATTCCCTAACCTAATAGTTTATCATCTACCTCCACATATGATTCTTCCACCAAAAAAATGATAGTGATGACCTTAGAGAATCAATCAAAAATATGACTATGGATCTATTCTCTTTAAGGAGGAAACAAGCTAAAGCACCTAGAAATTACCCAAGTTTCGACAAAGTGAAATCTTCTAACAAGAGATTCACTCAAAGCTAATAACAATGGATACCTCAGTATCCAAATCAAACATATGGAAAAAATAATAAGGAAAATATAATTTAGATCCATAATCCAAATACACCTCTAAAAATAGGTGTTTCTATACAACCTCTTCCTACCATAAGAACTAAGAAATATTTGGCTCTAGTATAAAACAATGTAATATAAGAGGCTAAATGGTGTTCTCTATGTAACCAACCACATGATAAGACTACTTGTGCAAATGTCTTACAAGTTTAGGCCCTTGTGTTTAAAACTTATTCAAATAGGAAAGGATCGTTAATGGAAACACTAAAATATGATGGTGATGTAATGCAAGACACCACAGAATCTAATCTTACATTTTACTCTCCTAAATAATTTTGTGCTATTAATCAAGACACAAACAACTTAAGTCACATAGTAACTTCACATGGTAGATAATACAAGATCAAATAAGAGACAAATACAAGTTATTTCCCCATCGCATTCATTGCAGATTTTATATCTAGAAGAAAAAATGTCTAGGATAATGTGGAAGTGTGCAAGTGACTTCATTTAGCATCTTCATGCTTGTGGAAGAAAATCCATGGTACACTAAGAACCTGTAGAACAAATAAAAATATCCAATCAAAAGAACTAATTCCATTGATTGAGCAGATACGAAAGAAGAATGGCACACATTTGATTGATAAAGACACAGTTATTCCCCTAAACATTGTTAATAAAATGAAGAACACATATTTAGATGTGATAATATGGGATGCCTTATCTATTCCATCTAAAGGGATCACCTAAAAGAATCCTTAAGCAGTTGCTACAATTTGAAGTAACTATATGAAGATAAAACTTCGTAGTCAACATGTGCCATAACCAAAGGAAGAACATGTAAGTAATGTGTTTGATCATGCTACAATGCATACAATATTATCCAAATTTCTAGTATGGGTTGATATTGGATATTAGGAAAAGCTGTTACAACCGAATTGGTTTTATGGTGAAGATCTTGTTCTCTTGAAAGAGACGACGTAAAAGCTTCATATCTTGATGGAGGTAGGGTATGTATAACTCATATAAGAAGAAACGTTAGGTACCTCCTTTTTTGGGAGAGGGGTGTAGGGTATGTGCACATTCTATTTGATGTAGAGTTTGGTGCTCCTATATATTACAAGCATTAAGTAATCCCATATATTATAAGCTTCTAAGAAATCCAACCATAAACCACCAAGCTTCATAGGATATTAAATCAATCATTAATATGATTATTGGATGGCTAAATGATGAGCTATTTGATTATATTCTTCACAAATAATGTATTTGTGCTTTTAAAAAAATTAATGGATAGGTATTGTAGTTTTGTTTCCCATCATTTCTAATGGCTTTACAAATTTAGTTGATCTTTTATGGATAATTTTTGGGAGATAATTTGGTATAAACCTCATTACAACCTAACTACACTTTTTATCCAATTAAATAATTAGACATGTGATAAGAGAAAAATGGATACAAATTACATAGAAATCCTAGTTGAAAATGAGTGTGAATCCCTATTAACGGTGTGATGTGGAACATTGGTCATATTTACAAAAATCGTAGTAAAAGTGAATGCATAGGTTAGTGGATTATAAATGTAAGAAAATAATAAGTGAAAAACTAATACATTGAAGCCAAAAATGCCTGAAATATAAACATATAGAATGGTGACAAACATCTAGTTATTACATTAATTTATTAGGAGAGTATTAACAAATTCAAAATGAATTACATATATATAACAAAGAACTTGGAGTTGATATAATAATAAATAACATCATTTATCAATAAAGAAATAAAGAGAAAAGTCTACCATTCTATTAAACATTTCAAAATTTGTATTTAAAAATCTTAAAAAAAGAGAAAAATAGAAATAAAAAATAAAAGCCTTAAAATTATTATCTAAACTATATTCAACAAAAATAATTAAATTTAATTGATTAAAAAATTCAAGTAAACCAATAAACTTATTAACAAACATCATTATCCCACATTGACGCGTGGAATGTTAAACAATTAATAGTTTAAAATATAAGAAAGGTTATGAGATCGGTGGAGATGAAGTGTTTCATTCGTCTTTTGCAAGGAGACCGTGTACTTTTTCAATTATAATTATTTTACATTTAATTACCCAAATTTATATATTAACGCGTTTTTGTTATCTTTGAGAATTCTGAGAGAATTATATATACCTTTTTCTAATACCACATAAGGACTATATTTTAATGGTATACACAGATTGCAAATTAAAATGGTCTCGCTTAGCACTTACGATTTTCCAATAGCACCCATTTCACGATATATATATTAAAATATAGTCCTTATGTGGTATTAGAAAAAGGTAGTTGGAAATAAAATATTATAAAGATTTCATATTTTATACCTTTCAACTATACCTTATTGGAAAAGACTAAGTGGAATACGTGGTATGTGTTATTGAAAAATGCTACCTAAACGTGAGTTTTAAATATTTGTGTTTAGAATAGGTGTTATGAAAGATTCTTGGTGGCTTTACGAAATATTATAGAAAGAATAAATAGTATTGAAATATAATGTAACCGAATATTTTTAATTTGACAATATTATTTACAATAAATATTTTTATATGACTATATATTTTTCTTTTGTTTTATCTTCCAATTAAAAAATTGTTAAATATTTAAAGAATCAGGGCCTTATATATTTGTCTCTCTATGAGAACTAGCCAATGATTTTGGCTAATATTTAGCTTATTCTTCCAAACAAAATATTAATTAGTGTGTTTTCAACTATAGAGAATTATAGTTGAAAACACTAAGGCATTGAATGATGGGGACACTGTAGGCAAGGGTTTTTACCCTGAAATTGCTGAAGTCTCACACTCAGAGCCAATCATGGGGTGTATGTTGTTACAAGGATCACCCACCCGACAATAAAGAAAACAAGGCCTCTTCCCCTCTTGAAAAGGTTGTTGCATCCTATATGGTGATCGGATCTAAAAGTGGGCATAGAGTAAGGATTGAAACAGACGTCAGTCAAGGAAATGCTGAGGGAGGGTGCTATAGTCAAAGGAATCCCTCCTTTGTTGCTATCGTATCTAATACCCGATGTACACCACAGAAGGGATGTAATGGACATAGGTCTGGAGGCCCTAATAAATCCTTTGCTAACATTGTATCCAAATAGTCAATGGATAGTGTAAGGATTATTGATAAGCTCTTTAAACATTCACAAAAGACTCGGGTGTTGAAAATTGAGGAGGATCTGCTACAAAAGGCTCTAAAGGAGGAGGAGAATCTCTCCCAGGTGGACCTCATCTACAAATTTCACAAGTTTTTTCTCAAACTCTCTTAGCTCCATGAATGGATTTCTCTAACATGGAGGGAAAAGATACAAGATAAGATAGAGATTTATCCCTGTGTTAAAGCATATTTCATTGTTGTCTTTGAAACCCATGAAGATAGGGATTCAATTTGAACAATATTGTGTTTAGGGTGAACACAACCTTATGTTCAAGCCATGGTATCTCTAACGCCCACGTTTGACAAACATGAATGCAACAGTAAAAATACCAGAGTAATTTTTTTAGCTACATTGCAGCACACTTGACAGTAAAGGAGATCACTTAGGATAACACATAAAACCTGATATGTTTACAAAAACATCAAGCCACATAGATAATAACTGTAATGTCCACCAACTACACACATATAGACAACACAAAAAATATCAGACAACTTCTTTTTGTTGCTTAAAGTTTATACGACAACACATGTGATCTCAAAAGGGCTACACCCAACTCTCGATAAGATTGACAAAACACTGACCCACATAGGTAGCAAGGATACATACGACACCCATTAAGATAAATTATCTGTTCTTTTTGACAAGGCACAACATAATATCCCAACTACAGTACACACCTATAGGTAGGGTCTTCCCACAATAAAATATTTAGGATTACGTATTTGCTATAATCATATTTCAATTATTAACTTAAGTTCTAGAAGACTCGTGTTATGATTCATACAATCCTTCTTATGAATCTTGATTTCCTTTTCATACTATTAAGCATTTAGCTTAAGATAGAACTCCTTGACTAAGGATCATATATAATATGAAAATTACTTGCTTGATTCATTTTTTATTAAAGGGGGGGTATTCAATTATTCACAAGGCTAATACATGCCCTCTAGGATACTTGGCATTATCCCTAGGATTCACTCCTAAGGCATGCATCCTAAACCTATATCAAAACTCTGTTACACAATAGAAAAAGGTAAGTCTAAAGGAGATGAAGTTCACTTTTTTTATTTAGGGTTGCATTTCCCTCGCTCACTTAAATATTAATTTAGCATGTAAGAAGTATTAAGTATGAAAAAAGGCTCTTTAACCACATCAAGAGAATTTATACACATTACAAAAACTATCATGTTCAATTTAACATAGAATCTCCACTATAAGGGTCCTTTTTATTTACCAGAAGAGGTATTAAACATTACAATTGAATAACCTAAAAGCACTTTTCTCCTAGCACACTAAACAAGGTAACAAACCAACAAACCAATCACCAATCAAAAGTTAATATGGTTCACAATAATCTCAAAGTAATCATCCCTAGAACCAAATGATAAATAACTTGGGTATCAGGATTATTAATGATCCCAACTCTTAAGGTGACATTAAAAGTTAGCTAACATTCTTCGCCAATCAGCTGGTGTTCGTTCCAAGAGGGTTTTTACATGACTATGATGGAACTTGGTTTTCTATCGAACACTACCCTAGAAGAAGTCATTATCCATAAAGCACACCAAACAATCAATTATATCAGGGAACAACATACTACAAGACAATGTATAACTATGTCATTCTTGATTTTCGGGTTTACAACAAAAGAAAACACACAAACTTGGGGATTTTTTATTTAAGCTAAGAGGTGGAATTAAGCATAAGGATTAAAATTTGTTAATGATTACAATTCAGAATTTATAACTGATAAATTAGATTTCAATATTTCTTTATCCTTTATCCTATTTAGCCTGACCTCGTTAAGTTTTCAAAATACCAAACATTGGTTTACAGCTTAATATAATTAATTTTATATCCCAATAACTCATAAGATAAAACTACCAGTATACGCTGAGGGCGAAAAGGTATAAATTTTTGACACAATAAGATAGTTTCCTTTTTCCCACTTAAGGAATCTTTACTTCATCAATTTTTTTAATCCCTAATGTTCCCTCATATTGTATTTTTTAAAAAACTGTTGTTGCAAATCAGCAGCACCCCTGGACGCACATCAGGCTTCTAGGTTGATGTTTCAGGCATCCAGTGTGATTGCACAACATGGAAACCTCTCTCTAAGTGTGGGACTTGTGAAACTGAGAGAGGAATCTCCAGATTAGAGGCTGGTTCCTCAAACTCCTCTGATTTAGATCTATATTTTGCACAACTACAGAGGTTCAGGTCCTAATCCTATTCTAAATTGCAAGGAGACAGGGATAGAAATGCAAAAGTTGAAACTAACTAAAGATGGTGATGCACCAAAAATGAGTGGTGAATATTTTTGTCATGTAAATAGACACAAACCAAAGATTGCAACAATAAAGCATACACAGGCTGATAAGATATAATTTAGGATCTGAACTGAAGCAAATAACACAAACAAAGGACTGAAACTCATTCACAAAGCTTGCATTATCATTTCTAATGTCAAAAATATTGCATTACAACCTCAGAGAGGTGAAAACCTGTTACAGTCTTTGAAGAGGCCTGATTCTTACAACAATCACTTGCTGGAGGTGAAAGAAGAAGATGGCTATGCCAAAAAATTTGATTCATTTTTAGAAATAAGATAAACAACAATATACAATTAAAATTATATATAGTTATATAAATTTATATACTTATACATACATACATACATACATACATATATATATATATAATTGCCCAAAATCTAGCAAAATCTAGCATATCTACAACTATATATAAAACATATATTATAGTTATATATATATATATATATATATAGATATATATATTATATATATATATATATATATATATATATATATATATATATATATATTATTGCTAGGTATAACTGAATGTTATTATAATTGTATATTGTTGTTTATCTTATTTCTAATAATGAATCCAATTTTGTAGTAAAAAAATACAATATGAGGGAACATTAGGGATTAAAAAAATTGACGAAGTAAAGATTGTTTCTAAAACAACAAAAGTCTAACAATCATTCTAGTAGGGGTCAATGACATGATAACTTAGAAATAGAGTGTCAAGTGTATTGGGATTTCTATCATGTTTTCATATAGATTATATGATTGAAATATAATACTCAAACCATCAATCAAAATTTCCTTAAATAAGTCATATGATCTAATAGATTTTTAGTTATAATTCTAACATCATTTACTTAAACACTATTTACCACCTTCGAATATAAATTCACATCATTTCGATACTTTATTTCTTACAAATTAGTATATAGAGTAAGTTCTTACAAGGAAATTTCACATAACATCTGATTATATTGCTATGCCATGTGAAAAAATCATTGTGTACGATAAGAATAACCAATATTCAAATAACCAAACAACCAAATTTACTCCCATACTACAACCTTATCACATTTTTTGACAATAAAATCCATTAAGTTAAGCACAACTCGTAAATGATAATAATATTAGACAATGTGGATCCATATCAATTGAATAAAACCCAACTAAAATTCAACTAAAAATTAAAAAACTATCTATGACTTCATAACAACATGGATGAAAGTAATAGAACTTTCAAAATAATAGTGTGACCTATCTTTGAAACACAGGTTTAATAACCATCTCATTAATGATCTATCAAGCAAAATGGACATGAATTATAAACTACTACATTACCAAGGGCGTATCCCTGTTTATGGTTGATACAATGGGTTAACTTAATACACAATCCCTATTGAAGTACAAATTGGCAGTAATAACAACTGAATCAAGCATGATAACAACAAAAATCTCGCAAAGCTAAAAACTTTCCTGATTTAAGTCTGTCGAATATAGATTTAGAGAAAACAAGTAAGTCGATGAACCCATTAAACATAAACCCAAGGAATTTACTTGAGGCAACGGTTTGAGAAAGAAAACATAAGGTAGAGACATATAAACCAATAAAGGCTGCTTTAGAAACCACAAAAAATCTTCACAAACAGAATACGAAAACTAGAACCATAATTGTTCAGGACGGAAGGATCAAATCCTAGCCACACACGAAAATATAATATGACTCAAGTAATTTGCAAGAACTCTGAAAGGCCTTAAAAACGGATCTTCATGAAACCCAAGGTGTTTGTAGCTCTAGATGACAAACGTAAACAACATAGAAGTCAAAGGAAATAGCCTAGGAGGAAGAATCCTAGTTGATCGTAAATCACACAAACCTGGAGCCAAAAATGGTGGTTTAAAACAAGTGAAAGTAAATAGACCAAAACAATTATCTGGAGGTCTATTCCAAGAGGTCATTCGTTTTCTCCATGAAGAGGATATAAAACAAATTCCAAAACCCCACAACTTATTCAATGAAACAAGGTTGAAAAAGAGCTACCGATCTCCTTTAACAAATCAAAGACAAGAGGGGGATGACCGAACCCATTATCCTCACAAGAGACAACGATGCCCTGTGTGCAATGAATAAAATTATTAGCTACAAGACACTGAGATAATTATTTTGTATGGATACAAATCTTAAATCCTGTATCTTCCAATCTTAACACCAAATGAGGCACATTCAACTAATGGTATGCAGACAATAGAAAAAAAAGGTGAAATCTCATGTGTAAAACCATATGCCAATCATATTTTGTAAGAAATTTTGTTTAGAACCAGATAAATTAGGGGATACTAGAAGAATAGCGTGAAGATAAAAATGACTATAAAACAACCATATAACCCCATAAAAAATACCTTTTCAGAAAATGAGAAAAATTTGTTTCATGAGATTGTTAAAGATGACATAGAATAAAAAGGGTAGTGTTTATCATGCATTTTATACGTTTCAACACATTACAACACGTCGCACATGGCTTTTGTTATAACAAACTTAGTGAAATTTCCCTATTTTTACCTGTTGGGCATCTGATACTCAGCCCTAGGCTTCCAAAAACACAGGATAGGTGTGGCAATGGCCATGGAGGATGGCTCTGCCCTGTGAAACGCATTTGCAAGAAAGTTTCAGATCCTTTTCAACAGACTCAATTTGGCAGAACTCTTGAACTGAATAGCTCAAATGGAAAGGTTAATTATGATCTTCATCTGCACAACACAGCTAAAAGGATGCCTCCATTGAGGAATTTAAAACTTGACAGGTGCTCAACCACCCACCATTCTCAAACAAGCAACTAAATTAGCATTAGGTAAATATAAAATTTAACCACATGCCAAGCAATAAATTTATTTGGGAAACACCAAGTATTGAGGCTAGGTCACTTTCAAGGGTAGGTGGATGGTGGTGGCATGCATTTAACCCATCACTAAAGTAGCGATCTCCTTCCTAATACTTGACACCACTAAAAAAAAGACAAACTCCTTCTTCCCATGCAAGTCAAGGCTATGTCTAAGGAGGAGATCAGGAATATAATTAATCTTGGCTTAAATAATATTAGGTACCTTTTAAAATATGCCCTAAACACATTTGAAAAGGTTTCAATATTTCTTTATATATATTACACAAAAATGGCATTAAGTAACCCATTTAAATCAAGAACACCATTAGCCTTTAATAAGAATATTCGTAAAAGAGATGCCACAACCAAAAATCCAATAAGCAATTATGGCTGCACAAGACGATATGATGGAAAGAAAGGACATTAAATTAACTTTGCAATAATATCATAATCACGTAATGATCAAAGGGAGCACACAATCATTCATTGTTTAGCAATAATAGTCAAGGAAGAAATAACAAGAGTTTACACCAAAAGGGGAATTACATTCTCCTCCCTTTATGAAAACATCATCCTCGATGTGTAATAACACCAAAGAAAGAAAAAGAGGTAATAAATAAAGGAAATATAAAGACAAAAGTTCTTCCTATTGTTAAAATTTATGTTATTAAAGCACCACCCTAAGAATGTCCATAAAATTTGGTCGTTTATTTAACTTTGAATGTTCTATGAAGATTGACAGTTCTCCTTTACTTCAATATTTAATTAATCTCTTTTCCTTTACATTATTCCTAAACTCAAGCCCTAAATATTTCATTATTGAAAACAAAAATCAATTTATTCTTCTTATGCATGCCCAACAAGAACTACCATCACAATACAATACAAGGGTCATATGCAACACTAATGATTCACAGACATAATTTTACATACTTTAGTGAATTTAACACACTACAAGAGCTTAACCAATCCATGTAAGAGAACATAATCAGTCCACATAACATAGTACTCATCACACATATATGAATGGCATAATAATACTCAAACATAAGTGTACTATAACAACCTAAACTTCCCCATAATTTATAGATTAAGGTTTCACAAAACTCAGAACAAAAACTGTAGATACATAGTTTCAAAAAGGGAATTAAAAGCATTTCCACAACATCACAAAACATGGCCAGACTCACATGAGTACACATACATCATAGCACCACTCCCGGAACATCACAAACAACTATGTACACCTCCCAAATCATAACAACACAACTCCATATACCTACCAAGCACCAATCATACAAACAGATCTCTTATGCCTCCATCAAGTCTCTTATGCCTCCCTCAAATCTCTTATGCCTCCCTCAACACTCTTATTCCTTTGTCAAGTAATAATATAAAGATGAATTTTCCTTTTCGCTCCCCAAAGAGGTCGGTCACCCTATGGCCCTAGGAACATAGAGTCCAAACACCCCTAACCTAAGTGACATAATAACTCGTGGTTCATCGACCCACTATTCATCTATAACCCATTAGGGCGTAACCCCATACAACAAAGTGGGTCCATAGGTTTAACCATTCCATAATGCATCCCATGACCCTATTCCACACATTATGATGATAGAAACAACATAACAATCTATTTCAAATGCCATGTGGAAAAAATACAAGCCTTGGGTAGGTTGTAAAACTATTAAATTTAAAATAAAATTTAAATATAAGCAAAAAAAATGGTCAAGTAGCCATAGGTAGTGCAAAAATCTACATGTTATTATAGCAACCAATGAAAAATCCCAAAAAAATAAAAACATATCAATCAAGAAAACTCTTGATCCTTGCAGAAAGAAGAGAAAATGTTTAATTTACAAATAAAATGCATACATAGCAATTGTAAATTACGATGACTATGTGGCATTATATGGCCATCAAGGGGGTACTCAATGAGTTGCTAGCACTCGGAACATCAAGCATCTATTCGTAAAATAACATATATATTACAAATTTCATCATATCTATTTGAATCATTGTAATGCCCCCGCCCCCCCCCCCCCCCAAACCTACCTTGCCTCGGTCAGCTTCATCTCCTTCTTGGCGTGGAGGGTGGAGCTATTAATGTATGATGTGATAGAATCCTTGCTGGTGGCTGCACCCACTGTTTTCCCTATCTTGCAAATCTTTTTGTTTTCCTTTTTTACCTGCTCACGCAAGAGACTTTGGTGCCGCACTTGCTCATTCATTAAAACGTTGACTTCACCTACTGTTCATGTGGTCTCCTGTTGTGTCTGTCCAACCACGGATGCTTGTTTTGCACTCCATCAAATGCTGAAACAGATGAATTGCTACAGCGTGTTCTGGATAGTGATTTAGTAATGGTGAAATGAAGGTCTATCTCCCTGACGCTAGTAAGGTGGGTGTGGGTCTCAAAATCATGTTGTACAGGTAGCATCCATGGAGCGTAGAACTGAATTTCTCCTGGGAGGGCCGTGAGGAAGATTTGGCTGTATGCAGCAACTACAGGGTCGAGAGGTAAACTTATCTCAGAAAACCAGTGGCCTCCAGAGAGAGTTAAGTGCAACAGCTGCTGCAATGCGAGCCCAAGGAACCATTGGTGTTGATCCTGGTGTTCTGGTTGCACGTGACCATAGTCGTGATCCATGGTTGCAAAATCTTGCAGCTGTTGTAGAACGACGAGGTAAAGTTTTAGTTGAGCTGTCTTGCCTTTTCATTTTGGAAATTCGCTTCTATCCAGGTGGTGAATTTAATCTGGAAGAAGCTCGATCAAATCTTGAAGGTATTTTTAGGGTTAATACCGCTTCTCTTCTAAGCCATTGACAGTCTGGAGAAGCCTTTCGAAGCCCTGCTGAAACGGCTTTCCCCAGATTTTGTGATACATGATATAATGCAGCACTGGATTCCCTTCAACTGTCTGTGCACCGTCTACTCTTTGAAGTGCGGAAGGTCCTACATTTATACAGCAAGATCGATAACCACGGGTGTCCTACTTTTATGGATCACCATGCCATCTGTTTTGAGGAATGTTGGGCAATAGCCTGCAATACCTGCGTCGAAATTGTAAGAGGTGTATGTTGAGCATTTGCATATAACTACCGGGTGGCTGGAGGGTATATCTTGGAGAGAGAGGTGGGTGAGTTCAGAGGATAGTCCAGTGAGGTTTGCTGAGAAGGGAAAAGAGGTAGAGAATAATGTGACTGCTAAGGAAGAGGAGGTGTATATAGAAGAAGAGGTGGAGTTGACATGGATACAGGAGAAGGCAGAGGATCTTGCACAGTTTACAGGAATACTCGTACAAGCCATCCCTAGACCCAGAGTGGGGTAGACCATCATTCCCTTGGCTAGCAGTTGTGCCATTGGCTTACATGGGTCTCTCATTGTCATAGCAGTGGTTAAGACAATTAGGAAGCTCAACTGTCCCCATGCAAAGAAAAGAAAAAAAACGCAGACTGATACGCACAAATGCAATGTTGTGTAGGACATTGGATGAATTATTACAGTTTAAGCAAGATGAGCTAAGCTACGAGGCACTGAAGAGGCTTATGCGAAAGAATGGTTTTAACATGAAAGAGATCTTAAGGAATTATATTCGTTATGCGTTGAATGAGAAACCATTCAATCCTGATATGGTGGCAAACGTTATTCACCTCAGAAAATCCTCAACACTAGAAGATGGTCAAGTTGCAGAGGTTTTAAATGAGGTTTCAAGACGTACTGCAAAAAAAAAAGGAGGGATGATTTTGTTTTAGAGCCGGTCCTAGGTGACAAATCACACCCATAGGCATAGGAGATCTACGCAATGTTGGAGAAAATTTCTTAGGAGATGAAGGGTAGCAGGATATCTTTCAGATCCTGAGCATGTACAGAGGTTGTTTCTTCAAAATCGGTTATGTGATAGTGAGGGTGTTACCAACAGACCTGATGAAATTTATTTACAAAAATCCTACTTGTTGTACAATGTAACCCATGGAAGAGAACCTCATAGAGGCCGATCTGTTTCATATCAGAATATTCATGAAGCACGTTTTACCTTGCAATTTTATGAGCTGCTTCAACGAGTCACTGATTTGGCAGGCCATAAAGGTCTCTGTTGGAATTATCATACCTTACAAGCTACAGCTGAAATGTTTGCACCAAGAGTTTGATGCTGTCCTCAAATTTGATGAAGGAAAAGGTTTAATTACCATTGCGGTAGATGCCTTTCAGAGCCAGGAGCGATGTTGAATCAGGAGGAACAGGCATGAGCTGTTTTTTTTTTTCCTTTTTTCTAGCTATTTCTTTTATATTAAATGCATGATTATTGCTTGTTCTCCTAGTAATTGTGTGCTGTGTTGGTTTGAGATAAGCTCTGTGTGAGATTTTATCATTTGAAATGTTGTGTGGCTTTTGCACGTCTTTCCTCGCCAAGAGTGTATTTTCTTGCTTTTGCTAGATGTGTGAGGGGTCTTATTAGATACATCTGTGTTATTCCTGTAGGAGCAGTTTTCTTTCCTTCTACGACCTAGTTTTGGACCTTCCTCAGCATGGTAATGAGGAGTTGTTTGTTTAAGTTCTGTCCTCTTTAGAAAACCAAAAAAAAAAAATGTGATTTGCTTTTTACCTCCTTTATGTATCCCTATGGTTATAGAGGAGAGCAGGTGATAAATGAATAAAACTATTTACCTTTGGAGAAGAAGTATATTTATTGTCCCTTGATGTTATCACGGTCTAATCTTAATTCGTATTGGAAATGATACTAGAGAGACCCTTGCTCATATTTCTCTTTTTAGCAATCTAATTTGGTACAATTTCATCCCAATTTCATCCCTGGGAGGTCGACTACAAGTTGGAACATTGTAAATTATCTATTTCCTTTTAGAAGCTTTAACGAACTGTGTATTATGCTTGTCGGATGTGATTGGCTATGACTTGATAGTGGGTTTTCGACGCCGTCTTAGGAAAATATGTTTTGGCCAAACCTAACTTGCTTACCTAGCTTATGATGACCTTAAAAATATTAGTACCCTGACCAAGGGATATCCTCGTCAGTCCTACATTTGTATTATCTCCCTAACTGGTCTTACGAAAGGTCCACCGACTTCTTTGTGGTGGAAAAATTTGAGGGTTTGTTATAAGGAAAACCTTACTCGAACCTTTGGAGAAAATACTTAAAGTATTCAAGGGGCTCTCATTTTGTACATGGGATATCCTATGCGCCCGACGTAACTGTGTAAGTTTGCTTAATTATTTTTATTATTTTAAGAAAATCCCTTCCTTGTCTGGACGTCCCCATGGTAGTGAGTGCGATGAACAGTGTTTTACCCCTTCCGAGCAACAAACAATGAAGTATATGTCGGATGTGGTGAACATGGAACTAGGTCTGAGGCTTGGGATGCTTTTGGGGACCTGTGAGGGGTAAATTACATTTACCCCCCCCAAGCAACAATGTTTTTGAGACCTTTCTTCGTTATATCAGTAAGTAAGTTAATAGTGTATAACATTGAAATATTTTATCATGTTGGGAATGAAGGGTTTTTCGTTGAGGGATGTGCGGAGTTGGCACTTGAGGCTTAAGAGTGCTTTCAAAGTTGCAACTTATCATACGTGGACGTTGTTTAACCTTGAATATATAAATAAATATTGGGTATAACAATCAAAAATGTCAGCTACATACTTTAAGGTGTACGCATGTGCAATGCTTTCCTTTTTACATGATCTTTGAATTGGGTCCTTGAGTGGCCATAGCCCCCCCCATAGGCTGTATGGATTTTAGTGGACTTGTGTGGCACTCTTGCTCTGAGTAGGGAGGTTCAGAATAATAAATCCTATTACCTCTTTTTTTTACATTATCAGGAGAATTTACTATTTCCATATCGGATGGTTGTTATACGATTCCTTTATTCTGTTTTGTGAATGTGAAGCTGCTATCGCTATCTTACTTAAGGAAAATAAAAAGGTGTATTATGTGGGAAATTTTTTATAATTTAGAATGTATGGTGTAAGGGTAACCTTGGATAGAAAATGCACAATTTTGGCTTTCATATGTTCTGCAGTGTGCCTTTTGTTAACTAGATACCTATTTTGTTACATTCATACAAATTACTTTTGCTTATGCCTTGGAATGGAAATCATGCACTAGTCATTCAATTAATTTTGATGAAATATCTAGGAAAAGGGAATGCATGCTCATGCCAGTTCTTTTGAACTGACAAAAGCTAACATGTTTTTGCAGGTTGTTTTTCCGAGCTCAAGTATGAAAGAAGTGGCTGTTGTAGTTGCATAGATGATATCCACTTTGGTGCTTGTACGTTGTCTTTTATGGTTAAACTATTGATAACATCTAGTGGAAAATTTTTAGAAGAAGGGTCAGTGCCTTAGTAAACGTATTGTAGAGTATTGTGGTTGTAACTGTCAAACTTTTCTCTTGAGTTAAAATGTTGAGTTGTAAATCCTTCTAAGACATAGTAGTAATGAGTTAGTAAGCACTATAAAGTAAACTGGATAGTCCTTATAAAAGTTAAACTAAAATTTATATATATGAATATATTAATGTAGATGTGATCTACTTGATAGCTTTTGAATCCTGGAACAATCAAGAGGAATCTATCTTTTGTAACAAAATATGATTACTTGTGTTTCCCCCGAGCTAAACTAATAAACATTATCCTTTTATGGTGAAACCTTAAATGATCTCATGGTGAAAGCAATGGTTAGATTTTAGAAGATGATAGGATTTAATAAGTAGGAGGGAAATTGATTAATTAAACCTTAAATCTCTCTCTATCGTTTGGAATTTTTTCCTTTGTCAGACTTAATTAAGTAAAGTCTAGATGGAACATTTAACCAATCTTGATAAACTCTTAACCTCAGTAAAAGACGGATAGTAAACCATGTGACCCTGAAGCTAAATTCTGTTGTCATGTTCTGTTAACCCTTGCCTTGATTCATCGTGATATTTCTTAAGCAAGGTCAACATTTGATCCTTAAACAAGAAGGCTATTGTTATGAACCCTAAGCGGTACTTTCCACTCAATCGGAGCTTATGCCTTCACCTGTGCAATAGAGGTGTGGAACATGTGTTAGTGACTTGAGTAAGTTTAATTAACCTTGTAAGAAATGGAAAATGTTCTAAAATCAAATGAATAAAAAAGCCTTGGACATAAAATTGATGATCCTAGTTTAGAAAGCTTGGCCTTAAGCTATTTAGTCAATAGTTGAAAAGACAGAAGTTCTCCCTTGTGAAAAGAATTGTGTGAATCATTACATGAAATTTTATAAGAACGTAAGTTAAGAATTAAGAGACATTTTAGTTAACAAGAAAATTTAATAAGAATTTTCTCATGGGATGCCCTAAATGTAAGTGTGTCATGTGGTTGGACTTCCATGTTGTCTTGTCAAGAAGAAGAAAAAAAAAATGTATGTATTGTCCTTGATAGGTGTGAACGTCTACATGCTGCCTTTATGGCCATCCTTGTATCAAGTTGTTCACAGTGTTAGTTGTATCCTTGGTGATGACGTGTTGCGTCATGTTATGTGTCAAGCAAGTCAAAAAAAAAAGTTATCCTGTATTTCACTGTGTTGTATGTGTTGGTATTTTTGGGTCGTTACACTTGGTATCAGAGCATAGGTTCATGCTCTTGAACCTATGGACCAGATTGGTGTTGTATGATTATGTTACATAGTGGTGGTGGTGTTACATGATGATACTGCATGATGATGATGATGTTGCATGATGGTGGTAGATATTGGATGAGTAATGTGCTTTAAACGTGATGTGATTAATGTCATAATTTTGATATTGTGAACGCACGTGATGTGTATGTCACTTTGTGCGTGTTTGTGATCATATTGATATGTTAGGGATGGGAGTATTCTCCCTCCTTCTTGTGGATTCTAGGCAGAGTTCACGTCTGAATTATTGTTTGTGATGTGTGAAAAGAATTCTAATGTGGATGACGTAGTGTTGGAGCATTGTGGCATATTGTGATATGTGGGTGTATCAATGTGTTGTATGACTAGTTTGATGTTAAAAGAAATGAGTTGTATCATGATGTTTTTATCTTGTTTTGATGAGATGTGTGTATCACCTTGTTATGTAGCAATGGATGTTATGTTGTGATGTACTATGTTCATCGTAGGCATGATTTGTGTGTAATATGTAATGCTTTGTGTTGTGATTTGGGGTCATACGGTGAGTGTATGAACCCTATCGTATGGTGATTGCGCTTTGGGTGCAGAATGTGGTGAAGTGATGTATTACGCCCTGTGGATGTATGATTGTGATCTACCCTGTATACATACCATACGTGAGACGATATGGTAGTTATGTGTGTGCCACCGTTATGTTAGTAATGTTGTTGTATGTTATGTTGTGAACCTTACGCTAACCGATCCTGAGGGAAATCGGTAGAAGTGTATGTTGAGAGTGAGGAATGGTGAACCATGGGTCAATAACTTGAACCGAAACTCGGTTTAGTAGATTACATGTGATTCTTTCCTCTCTCCATATGTGGTTGTATGTACACAACCTAAGTGCAACTATGACTATGTTTAGCCTTGTTGAAGTTGTGGCGAGATGATTCCGATTGAGATGATGACAGTTGTATTATTGATATGTATTTTACGAGCTGAGGCTCGAGGTTCCGAGTGCTAGCAACTCATTAAGTACCCCTTGGTGGCTAGATAAGGCCACATAGTTATCGTAATGTGACATTAGTATAAGTTGATTTTATTCGTAAATTGAGCTTTTACTTTATTTTGCAAGGACCAGCATCTTTTCTTGATTGCAATGCTTTACAATTTTGGGCATTTCCTTGGTCTGTGGCACTAACATGGGGATTTTGATACTAACTTTTTCTATTTGGCCATTTATTTTAGCTTGACTTGGGGTCTTCTTTTAAATTTGGAATTCTTACCGCCTTGCCCAAGGCTTGTAATTTGCCACTTGGCACTTTGGATTGGATTGTTGTGCTGGTTCTATTGTCGTGATGTCTGGAATAGGGTCATAGGATGCACCATGGATTGGTTGGACCTATGGACCCGCTTCGTTGTATGGGGGTACGCCCCAAGGAGTACATATAACTAGAGGGTTTTTGAACCACGCGTTATTATGTCACTTGGGTTAGGAGTGTTCGAACTCTATGTGTCTTGGACCATAGGGTCAACCAGCCTCCTTGAGGGAGGCATAAGAGTTTGAGGGAGGCATAAGAGACTTGAGGGAGGCATAAGAGTTTGAGGGAGGCATAAGAGACTTGAGGGAGGCATAAGAGTTTGAGGGAGGCATAAGAGACTTGAGGGAGGCATAAGAGTTTTATGATATTTGTCTGTATGGTTGATGTTTCAGGATATATGTTGAGTTATTGTGCTGTTTGGTAGTGGTCTTTTGATGTATGTGTTACTCATGTCAGATGGATATGTGTTGTGATGTTGTGGTTATGTCATTGATTTCCTTGTGGACACTATGTACCTGTAGCATGGTTTGGTGTTATGTGAGTTTTTCACTGATGCAAATTGAGGGAATGTCTGGTGGATTGTAATACTCTTTTGTTTGAGTATTTTGTATGTCAGTCATTGATGTGTGACGAGTACTATGTTATGTGGAGTGTGCCTATTCTATTCCATAATTGTGTAACCTTTTGTGGTGTAATACAATCTTGAAGTATATACTTGTGTACTTGTGAATCCGTAGGGTCTTGTGAACCTGATAGGGTGTTGTGTTAGCAGCTCATGTTGGGCACCCACAATAAGGAATAAATCAAAACTCTTCAATGATGATATTTTTTTAAAAAAGAGACTAAAACTAGAAATAATGATAATGGAAAGAGACTAATGAAATGATGAACAAGAAAGAACTGCCAATCTTCACAGAACATTGAAAGTTAAAAATTCTACCAATGTTCCTAAGGCTACCTTGTGACCGTGCTTTAATCAACTAAAATTTCAAACCATAGGGTGTGTTTTCTTCTGTATATATCCCTTGTTGCGTACCATTTCCTTTCCTCTGTGTAATGTTGCATCGAGGACGATGCTTTCTTAAGGGGAGGAGAATGTAATGCCCCCCCCCAAACCTACCTTGCCTCGGTCAGCTTCATCTCCTTCTTGGCGTGGAGGGTGGAGCTATTAATGTATGATGTGATAGAATCCTTGCTGGTGGCTGCACCCACTGTTTTCCCTATCTTGCAAATCTTTTTGTTTTCCTTTTTTACCTGCTCATGCAAGAGACTTTGGTGCAACACTTGCTCATTCATTAAAACGTTGACTTTATCTGCTGTTCACATGGTCTCCTATCGTGTTTGTCCAACCACGGATCCTTGTTTTGCACTCCATCAAATACTGAAACAGATGAATTGCTACAGCGTGTTCTGGATAGTGATTTAGTAATGGTGAAATGAAGGTCTGTCTCCCTGACGCTGCAAGGATGGGTGTGGGTCTCAAAATCGTGCTGTACAGGTAGCATCCATGGAGCGTAGAACTGAATTTCTCCTGGGAGGATCGTGAGGAAGATTTGGCTGTATGCAGCAACTACAGTGTCGAGAGGTAAACTTATCTCAGAAAACCAGTGGCCTCCAAAGAGAGTTAAGTGCAACAGCTGCTGCAGTGCGAGCCCAAGGAACTATTGGTGTTAATCCTGGTGTTCTGGTTGCACGCAACCACAGTCGTGATCCGTGGTTGCAAAATCTTGCAGCCGTAGTAGAAGGACGAGGTAAAGTTTTAGTTGAGCTGTCTTGCCTTTTCATTTTGGAAAGTCGCTTCTGTCCAGGTGGTGAATTTAATATGGAAGAAGCTCGATCAAATCTTGAAGGCAGTTTTAGGGTTAATACCGCTTCTCTTCCAATCCATTGACAGTCTGGAGAAGCCTTTCGAAGCCCTGCTGAAACGGCTATCCCCAGATTTTGTGATACATGATATAGTGCAGCACTGGATTCCCTTCAACTGTCGTGCACTGTCTACTCTTTGAAGCGTGGAAGGTCCTGCATTTTTACAGCAAGATCGACAACCACGAGTGCCCTAATTTTATGGATCTCCGTGCCATCTGTTTCAAGGAATTTTGGGCAATAGCCTGCAATAACTGCGTCGAATTGGAAGAGGCGTATGTTGAGAATTTGCATACAACTATCGGGCAGCTGGAGGGTATATCTTGGAGAGAGAGGCGGGTGAGCGCAGAGGATAGTCCAGTGAGCTTTGCTGAGAAGGGAAAAGAGGCAGAGAAGAATGTGATTGCTAAGGAAGAGTGAGGAGTATACAGAAGAAGAGGTGGAGTTGACATGGATATAGGAGAAAGCAGAGGATCTTGCACAGTTTACAGGAACAGTCATACAGGCCATCCCTGGACCCAGAGTGGGGCAGACATCATTGCCTTGGCTAGCAGCTGTGCCATTGGCTTACATGGGTCTCTCATTGTCATAGCAGTGGTTAAGACAATTAGGAAGCTCAACTGTCCCCGTGCAAAAAAAAGAAAAAAACGCAGACTGATACGCACAAATGCAATGTTGTGCAGGACATTGGATGAATTATTACAGTTTAAGCAAGATGAGCTAAGCTACGAGGCACTGAAGCGACTTATGCGAAAGACTGGTTTTAACATGAAAGAGATCTAAAGGAATTATATTCATTATGCATTGAATGAGAAGCCATTCAATCCTGATTTGGTGGCAAACCTTATTCACCTCAGAAAATCCTCAACACTAGAAGATGGTCAAGTTGCAGAGGTTTTAAATGAGGTTTCAAGACGTATTGTAAAAGAAAAAGGAGGGATGATTTTTTTTGAGAGCCGGTCCTAGGTGACAAATCACACCCATAGGCATAGGAGATCTACGCAATGTTGGAGAAAATGTCTTGGGAGATGAAGGTAGCAGGATATCTTTTAGATCCTGAGCATGTACAGAGGTTGTTTCTTCAAAATTGGTTATCTGACAGTGAGGGTGTTACCAGCAGACCTGATGAAATTTATTTACAGAAATCCTACTTGTTGTACAATGTAACCCATGGAAGAGAACCTCATAGAGGCCGATCTGTTTCATATCAGAATATTCATGAAGCATGTTTTACCTTGCAATTTTATGAGCTGCTTCAATGAGTCACTGATTTGGCAGGCATAAAGGTCTCTGTTGGAATTATCATACCTTACAAGCTACAGCTGAAATGTTGCACCGAGAGTTTGATGTTGTCCTCAAATCTGATGAAGGAAAAGGTTTAATTACCATTGCAGTAGATGCCTTTCAGAGCCAGGAGCGATGTTGAATCAGGAGGAACAGGCATGAGCTGTTTTTTTTCCCTTTTTTCCAGCTATTTCTTTTATATTAAATGCATGATTATTGCTTGTTCTCCTGGTAATTGTGTGCTGTGTTGGTTTGAGATAAGCTCTGTGTGAGATTTTATCATTTGAAATGTTGTGTGGCTTTTGCACGTCTTTCCTCGCCAAGAGTGTATTTTCTTGCTTTTGCTAGATGTGTGAGGGGTCTTATTAGATACGTCTGTGTTATGCCTGTAGGAGCAGTTTTCTTTCCTTCTGCGACCTAGTTTTGGACCTTCGTCAGCATGGTAATGAGGAGTTGTTTTTTTAGGTGCTGTCCTCTTTAGAAAACAAAAAAAAAAAGTGATTTGCTTTTTACCTCCTTTATGTATCCCTATGGTTATAGAAGAGAGCAGGTGATAAATGAATAAAACTATTTACCTCTGGAGAAAAAGTGTATTTATTGTCCCTTGATGTTATCACGGTCTAATCTTAATTCGTATTGGAAATGATACTAGAGAGACCCTTGCTCATCCTTTTCTTTTTAGCAATCTAATTTGGTATAATTTCATCCCAATTTCATCCTTGGGAGGTCGACTACAAGTTGGAACATTGTAAATTTCTATTTCCTTTTAGAAGCTTTAACGAACTGTGTATTATGCTTGTCGGATGTGACTGGCTATGACTTGATTGTGGGTTTTCGACGCCGTCTTAGGCAAACATGTTTTGGCCAAACCTAACTTGCTTACCTAGCTTATGATGACCTTAAAAATTTTAGTACCCTGACCAAGGGATATCCTCGTCAGTCCTACATTTGTATTATCTCCCTAACTGGTCTTACGAAAGGTCCACCGACTTCTTTGTGGTGGAAAATTTGAGGGTTTGTTATAAGGAAAACCTTACTCGAACCTTTGGAGAAAATACTTAAAGTATTCAAGGGGCTCTCATTTTGTACATGGGATATCCTATGCGCCCGACGTAACTGTGTAAGTTTGCTTAATTATTTTTATTATTTTAAGAAAATCCCTTCCTTGTCAGACGCCCCGATGGTAGTGAGTGCATGAACAGTGTTTTACCCCTTCCGAGCAACAAACTATGAAGTATATGTCGGATGTGGTGAACATGGAACTAGGTCTGAGGCTTGAGATGCTTTTGGGGACCTGTGAGGGGTAAATTACATTTACCTCCCCAAGCAACAATGTTTTTGAGACCTTTCTTCGTTATATCAGTAAGTAAGTTAATAGTGTATAACATTGAAATATTTTATCATGTTGGGAATGAAGGGTTTTTCATTGAGGGATGTGCAGAGTTGACACTTGAGGCTTAAGAGTGCTTTCAAAGTTGCAACTTATCATACTTGGACTTTTTTTAACCTTGAATATATAAATAAATATTGGGTATAACAATCAAAACCGTCAGCTCCATACTTTTAGGTGTATGCATGTGCAATGCTTTCCTTTTTTACATGATCTTTGAATTGGGTCCTTGAGTGGCCATAGCCCCCCCCCCATAGGCTGTATGGATTATAGTGGACTTGTGTGGAACTCTTGCTCTTAGTAGGGAGGTTTGGAATAATAAATCTTGTTACTCCTTTTTTTTTGACATTATCTGGAGAATTTACTATTTCCATATCGGATGGTTGTTATACAATTCCTTTATTCTATTTTGTGAATGTGAAGCTGCTATCGCTATCTTACTTAAGGAAAATAAAAAGGTTTATTATGTGGGAAATTTGTTATATTTTAGAATGTATGGTGTAAGGGTAACCTTGGATAGAAAATACACAATTTTGGCTTTTAGATGTTGTACAGTGTGCCTTTTGTTAATTAGATACCTATTTTGTTACATTCATACAAATTACTTTTGCTTATGCCTTGGAATGGAAATCATGCACTAGTCATTCAATTAATTTTGATGAAATATCTAGGAAAAGGGAATGCATGCTCATGCCAGTTCTTTTGAATGGACAAAAGCTAACATGTTTTTGCAGGTTGTTATTCTAAGCTCAAGTATGAAAGAAGTGGCTGTTGTAGTTGCATAGATGATATCCACTTTTGTGCTTGTACGTTGTATTTTATGGTTAAAATATTGATAACATCTAGTGGAAAAATTTTAAAAGAAGGGTCAGTGCCTTAGTAAACGTATTGTAGAGTATTGTGGTTGTAACTGTCAAACTTTTCTCTTGAGTTAAAATGTTGAGTTGTAAATCCTTCTAAGACATAGTAGTAATGAGTTAGTAAGCACTATAAAGTAAACTGGATAGTCCTTATAAAATTTAAACTAATATATTATATATATATATATATATATATATATATATATATATATTATATATATATATATATATGACTATATTAATGTAGATGTGATCTACTTGATAGCTTTTAAAGCCTGGAACAATCAAGACGAATCTATCTTTTGTAACAAAATATGATTACTTGTTTTCCCTCGAGCTAAACTAATAAACATTATCCTTTTATGGTGAAACCTTAAATGATCTCATGGTGAAAGCAATGGTTAGATTTTAGAAGATGATAGGATTTAATAAGTAGGAGGGAAATTGATTAATTAAACCTTAAATCTCTCTCTATCGTTATGAATATTGTTTTCCTTTGTCAAACTTAATTAAGTAGAGTCTAGATGGAACATTTAATCAATCTTGATAAACCCTTAACCTCAATAAAAGATGGATAGTAAACCATGTGACCCTGAAGCTAAATTCTATTGTCCTGTTTTGTTAACCCATGCCTTAATTCATGGTGATATTTCTTAAGCAAGGTTAAAATTTGATTCTTAAATAAGAAGGCTCATTGTTATGGACCCTAAGCCGTACTTTCCACTCAATCAAAGCTTATGCCTTAATCCTATGCAATAGAAGTGTGGAACATGTGTTAGTGGCTTGAATAAGATTAATTAACCTTGTAAGAAATGGAAAATGTTCTAAAATCAAATGAATAAAAAAGATTTGGACATAAAACTGATGATCCTAGTTTAGAAAGCCAGGCCTTAAGCTATTTAGTCAACAGTTGTAAAGAAAGAAGTTCTCCCTTGTGAAAAAGAATTGTGTGAATCATTACATGAAATTTTATAAGAACGTAAGTTAAGAATTAAGAAACACTTTAGTAAACAAGAAAATTTAACAAGAAATTTCCTCATGGGATGCTCTAGCTATGTAAGTGTGTCATGTGGTTGGACTTCCATGTTCTCTTGTCAAGAAGATGAAAAAAAAATGTATGTATTGTTCTTGATAGGTTGTGAACGTTTCCGTGCTGCCTTTATGGCCATCCTTGTATCAAGTTGTTCACAGTGTTAGTTGTATCCTTGGTGACGACATGTTGCGTCGTGTTATGTGTCAAGCAAGTCAAAAAAAAAATTTATCCTATATTTCACTGTGTTGTATGTGTTGGTATTTTTGGGTCGTTACAATCATCCCACCACCACTTCAAAAAGGATCAACATAGTCGTAACTACACTTAGGTTTAATCCATACGATAACCATACAAGGAGAGAGAGAAAGGAGTACAAGTTACCATCTACTAAGCCTAAGGTAGGCTCTAGTTACTTTTCAACGCTACACATTTCCTGACTTAGAACATACACTTTTACGAATTTTCCTTAAGGTAGATTAGTGTAAGGTTCATAACATAACATGTAACTACATCACTAACACAATGGTGGTTCATGCACATTAACCATAACATCTTACATATGGATACATATATAGGGTATATCACATTCATTACATTCATGGTTTACAACACATCATATTACCACATACTACACCCAACGTGTAGCACTACATAATAGGGATCATACCTTAACCATATGCCCCTAAATCATGACATGAACCATCACATATTATACAAATTATACATACAATGAATATGATGTCTAACATTACAACGTATAGTCAATTCCAATACAACATGGTGATACATGTGTTTCTTCACAACATGGGGATCAAATCACTATGAAATTTAGTTCACTATACACCAACCTTGCCATACAACACATGAACACACCTACATATCAAAAATTTGAAAAAGGATCCAACACTCTGTAATCCACAATACATTACTTTCACACACATCAAGATGGTACATCACACTCAAATTTGTCATCAAATCCATGAAAAACAGAGATAATACTCTCATCTCCAACACATCAATGTGCAAATAGTTACACACTAAGTGACATACACAACATATGCGTTCACAATACTACAATTATGGCATAGCTCACATCATGTTTATATCACATTACTCTTCCAATCTCCACCACCACAACCATACAAAATAACCACAAATCCACTCTATCCCGAAGGTTTGAGAGCATGAAACTTTTCTCTCATACCAAGTGTAAAACCCACCAACTATAGACACATAGACAACACGGAAAATTTCAGATAACATTTTTTTTATTTTCCTGAAGTTAATACGACACCACAAGTGATCTCAAAGGTCTATACCCAACTTATGATAAGATTAACAAAGCACTGACCTACATAGGAAACAAGGAAACATATGACACCCATCAAGACCAATACTCTTTTCTTTTTGACAAGGCACAACATAATAACCCAACCACAGTAAAAACATATACGTATGATCTTACCATGGTAAATTATTTAGGATTACGTATTTTCTATAATCATATTTCAATTATTAACTTAAGTTATGACTCTTGTTATGATTCATACAATCCTTGTTATTAAGCTAGATTTCCTTTTCATACTATTTAACATTTATCTTAAGATATAAATCCCTAACAAAGGATCAACCATAATATGAGAATTGCTTTCTTGATTCATTATTTATTAAAGGGGGGGTGTTTAATTACTCACAAGGATAATACGTGACCTCTAGGCTACTTGACATTATCACTAGGATTCACTCCTAAGGCATGCATCCTAAACTTATATAAACCCTCCATTACACAACAAAAAGGTAAGTCTAATGGAGTTTAATTTTACTTTAATTTTTATTTAGGGTGATGTTTCCCTCACTCACTTAAATATTGATTTAGCATATAAGAAGTATTAAGTATGAAAATAGACTCTTTAACCACAACAAGAGTGTTTATACACATTACAATGAAGATCATATTCAATTTACCATATATTCTACACTATAAGGGTCCTTTTCACTCACCACAAGAGGGATTAAACATTACAAAAGAATGGCCGAAAAATACTCTTCTCCTACAACAGTAAACGAGGTTCCAAATCGAAAAAACAATCACCAATCAAAAGCTAATATGGTTGACAATTATCTCAAAGTAATGATCCATAGAAAAAAATGGTAAATAAATTAGGTATCAGGTTTTTAATGATCCAAGCTATTAAGGTGACATTAAAATCTAGCTAACACTCTTCGCCAATCAATAGGTGATCAGTCCAAGAGGGTTTTTACACTATGATGGAATTTGTTTTTCTATGGAACACTACCTTAGAAGAATTCATTGTCCATAAAGGACACCCAATAATAAATTATATGGGGAAACAAAAAATGCCAAGACAAGGTATATCTATATCATTCCTGATTGTCAGGTTTATGGTAAAAGAAAAAACAAAAAAATGGGATTTTATTTATTTAAGCTAAGAGGTGCAATTAAACATAAGGATTAAAATTTGTTAATGATTACAATTCAGAATTTATAACTAATAAATTAGATTTAAAGATTTCTTGATCCTTTATCCTGTTTAGCATGACCTCGTTAACTTTCCAAAATACCAAATATTGGTTTACAACTTAATATAATTAATTTTATATCCCAACAATGCTGAAGATAAAACTACCAGTATATGTTGAGGGCAATAAGGTATACCATTTTGACACAAGAAGCTAGTTTCCTTTTTACCACTCAAGGACTCTTTACTTCATTAATTTGTTTCCAATATCATGTGTTTGTGTGTGTATATATATATAATTATTAAAACAATTATAAGGATTATAATAACATTCTCTTATACCTAGCATTACATTATTGTCAAAATATAGAAAATTTTCTAACTTAAAGTTAAAACCCATTTTACTTACCATCACCATTTATGATAACTAGCCATGAATACATCATTTCCTAACCAACACAACACACACAAAAAATGTGGAAAAAATATTCTAATCTACTTTGACTTAGAAACAAATGGGAAACAATATTGGTCAAAGAAAAGCTAAACTACCCTAAATAATACCATTATACAATAAGATACACATACTAATTTCGTGATCATTTTATATCATTCAAAATAATATTTTACCAGTTTTAGTTTCACTTAGTTACGAGAACAATACTCCACAAATACAAAATAATAAGGCATTTCCCTTCTAACTTTTTCCATCAAATACTAATCCAAAGAATTTCTACACATTTAATAATTTGAGCAAAGTAACTTCATTAGCAAAACCGATGTAACTTTCTACAAGGCGTTCCCTTTTTCTACTCACAAAATCCATCTACACATTTTTACGCTGAGTCAGTTCATGAGAATTGAGCATGATAAAGACTACACATTGGAATAATATGCTACCATTAACAATAGCAGAAAAGGAACCTTGTATTTAATGAAATGGTGGTAAGATATAAAACACTAATAAATTATTTAATTAGACTATAAATTATACCATGTCTAATTGAGAAAGAAGCCATAAGAATCCTTTATGAACATTGTTTCTAAAACAACAAAAGTCTAACCATCATTCTAGTAGTGGTCAATGACCTAACAATTTTGAAACATAGTGTTGAGTGTATTGGGATTTCAATCATGTAACCATATAGATTATATGATTGAAATCTAATACTCAAACCATCAATAAAAATTTCCTTAAATAAGTCAAATGATTTAATATATTTTTAGTTAGAATTCTAACATCATTTACCTAACCACAATTTACCACCTTTGAAGATAACTTGACAACATTATGATACTTTATTGCTGGAAAATTATCATAAAGAGTAATTTTCTACAAGGAAAGTGTTATTTCTGAATCACAACACCCTACAATCTACACAAGTGTGTGTTCTTGAGTTCACAGTGTGACTGAATAACATGGGTACTATCTCCAAGTTGTGGGAATTGCAACTTGAGATAGACTTCTGGATAAAGTCGGTTCTTGCTCCTAAACTACCTGCCACAATCTAATATAATGCAGGATAAAAAACCTCATCATAATGTAACTTTCCAAGGGACCAGGGAGAAAGAGTGCATGAGAACAAATCCTACATTAATGTGGTGATACACCTGAAAAAGGAGGGTATGAGAATAGATTTTAATTGTGTGAAAAATGGAAGAAAATTACATACTAGAGAGGGTGATAACAGTTCTCCAAAATCTAGCAAATGCATTTACAACAGTATTTCATACACACACAATGATAATAAATTCCCTAAAAGATTAGAAAATAGACACAATATATTTGCAGTGAGGTTGAAGAGGCAAGAAGAATGCAAAGACCACTGCAGTGGAAGATACATCCACAAACTTGTATCTATTGCTTCATTGATATGCACAGTTCATTCTCTTACAAAATAAGGGTCTAGATCACCATGAAAGGATTCCACTATAATGGTTTGCAGCATATTGGCTTCACAAAACTAATTCTGATAGGTTTTTGTTACTTAAAAACTATCTCCCTTTACAATGAGCCCAACACTCCAATTTATAGAATTCTGAAAGGAGAGAGAGGGAGGGAGATATGAAAATTCTGAAATCTGACTTCCCACCAGTTTCAAGATGTCATAAATGGAGTGAAAATTTGGTATGATTCTTGCAAAATGCTCCCCATGTTGTCCCATGACTTTTAGCAATGAATAATGTCTGCCCATACTTAATTAAATGTTCTCCCAATAACCAATAAAATCATTGTCCTGAACTCGGCATGTTTTCTATAAAATCATCATCTATTATTCATCAAATTCTGAATCTATTAATTATTGTGCATCAAGATCAGATCCATGATTCCAAGAGTACAATTTTTGCACGATTCTATTGAGAAATGCAAAAGATATGGAAATATGAGCGTAGACAGTTGTTTTGGGCCTCCAAGGCATTTCTTGCATTATACTGGATTGAGTATTAAATTTATTTGAGCTAGAGGTGTTTCCTTTATTTTCACATATCTACCCTCATTAAAATTATGAAATCCATTATACGTTATTGGAGGTAGAGGACATCATGCCCTTTTTGAAAAGTCAAATTTTGTGAAAAATAGAGCTTTGGGTCAAAAGTTATGACTGATTGAAGTTCGGGGTCAGTCGTTAAATTTTCCTTTTTATTTAGGGTATGCAGGTTTTTGGGGAGCTCATGTCCTGCATGTAATCAGACCATCCAGGCATCCTTTCTCTGCTTTTTCTGATTCCTTCTTTGTGTGACGATTTTGGTTTTGGACGTCTTGTTTGTCCCTATGCAACCTGGGACATTTGTTTCCAAAAAACCTGGAGTACACTAAGCCTGCACTCGGATCGGTGATTTTAGGTGTTCGTGTCCTGTGCATTCTTTTGTCCCAAATGTCCTGTAGACCGTGTGGGATAATAACTTCTTTCTTTTCTACATTTCTTTGGCTTGCGGCCATTTTAGCTTTTTGGGTCCCGTGTGTTTTTTCTTCCAACTATCCCATGGACCGCATGGGAAAAAAATTCAAACTTTTCCGCATTTCTTCAGCTTGCAACCATTTCATATTTTTGGGTCCCGACTGTCCCACGTGATCATGTGCTTCCTGGACAACATTTTTTGCTTTTTCCACAATACATTGTTTCCTTTACAAATCAGACCCAAACTGGGTACGACGAACCCTAGTGACGACCCGCATTGGCTTGAATCCCTAGCCCTCATACCCACAATGCACAAAAACAAGCCTTTGACTTCATTTTTTAGATTTTTATGAATTTTCACTTACTCCTTTGATTTTTCTATGACAATGGAGTTACAGAAAAGCAAAGGGGTCACCAAAATCTGAACTTTTTCCTTTCACCATTTATGGCTTGCTCCGGCTTGGAACTTAAAAAAATTACCTTGGGTACTGAATTTTGGATAAGAGAAAGTTCACATAAAATTTGATTATCTTTCTATGTCATGCATAAAGTTCATCATGTACAATAATAATAACTATTATTTAGATAAACAAGCAATTAAATTTAATTCTATGGTAGAACCTTACCAAGTTTGTTGACAATAAAGATTCACTAAGTTAAGCACAAATCATAAATGATACTAATATGAGACAATTTGGTGCTATAGGAATCGACTACAACCTAACTAAAGTTCAAATAACATATACCGTTCGGCGTTCACATTACATTGTACACATGCAATATGCTAGTGTTAACCCAAGTTGATATAAATTCTAAATGAGAATATTAAAATTCCATATCTCTAAAAAATAAAATTAATAACAATCTCTTTAAATAAGAATCAATTCGGATGAATGGAGAAAAAAAATGAAGATTGAGTAGAATATTACGGAAGTAGAATAGAAAAAGGCGTATCCCTTTGGATTAAAAAAAATTGTTCTAAGACAAAGAGTCAACATTAGGATTTATGGAATCATTATTGAAGTGGAAAATGTTAATCTAGTATTGAATTATTAAATCAAGCAGTCATAACAAGTATAAAATATCGCAAAGCTAAGACATTTTTTATTAATAGTGATGCCATGTATTTTTTTTATGAAAATGCATTATTATCATTATTAACCCATTGAACATACGCCCAAGAAATTGACTTGAGGCAATGGTTCGAGAAAGAAAAATTAGCCTAGAGACATATGAACCCATAAAGGATCCTTTATGTTGAAAAAAACAAATCTTCACACAACAGAACATAAAAATTTGTACCATAAGTGTTTATAGAACTATGTAGTGCCTAGTAAAAATCACATATGTGTGTGATTCATATTAGAAGTGTGACTCAAGTAATGATATGCAATAACTCCTAAATCCCTTAAAAACAGATCTACATGTTAATCCACAGGGTTTGACATCTACTATGACGCACACCTGTTATACTTATAATAAGTTCAATAGGCTTTAGACATCACCAGGATAGACGCTGAATTTAGTCACTTAATGGTGTCAACATGCTTTGCAGAAGATTTTTTTTTGTAAAACTCCCTTTTAAATGGTAGATTTGACCAAGGTGGTCCTATAGAGATCTATTTGTTACACGTTGTTCGCTATCTCCATGAAGCAGATGATGGAACAAATCCAAGGAATCCTGCTACTGATTCAATGAAACAAGGTTGTAATTCTAAAACCACTGGATATCCTTTGGATAATTACGTATTCCTATTGATGGAGGATGACATGAACCCATTGTCCTCTGAAGATTGACCACAATGGCCTTTGAGTAATGGTCAGACGTATTGATGATACAAGACACCCAGATCATTATTTTGTATGGGTACAAATATTAAACTCCTAGCATCAGTTGTCAACATCCTAAACACAAATCGTGCCAGAGTGCAAGTTTTGGAATGGGGCATGGATGATCCCCTTAGAAGCAAAAGTGAAATCATCATTTGCAACAAAGGCATACAGAGTAAGCGTACAAACGTGCTCAAAAAAATTGTTCTAGCAATAGATATCAATAATGTGATACTAGAAGAATAGCTCTGAATCTAATAATGCCTTCATAAAATCAGTCGACATAACCCCATGGGTTAATAGCATCTTTACGAAATGGAGATACAATACATTGTCATCCCTATTACCTCCTCATTTTGACTTAGAATGCAAAACGGTAGTGTTGATCATGGGTACTGTAATCTGTCCGACGCAGGTTGCAACACGTCTGAAAATGCTCTAGGAGGACAACAGAACTTGGAATAATTCCTACTGCCTGTTACTATTTTTTTGTTGATGGACTTTCAAAACTCAGAAGAAGAAGTTTCCGAGGACACAGGATGGGTGCGGTCATGTGGCCATGTAGGATGGCTATACCTTGTGATTTGCATTTTCTTCTTATGTTTTTGTGAACATGTGCTACATGCACTACGATACCATTGCAACTCCATTCTTGAGGTAGTAGTTGCTACACGACTTCGTTAATTTGCTGCTCTTTATCTCGAAAACATGGAGTAGTTGTATTTTCCATGTAAGGCATGTTGAAAGTTGACAGGTGCCCAAGGACACACCATATCGCAAACAAGAAATGGGCGAAATTAAATAAACACTTGGAAAAAAATGACAAAATTAACTTGATGGAAAGAAATAACATTTCGTTGGTATATGCCATGTATTGTAGGATAGGTCACTACAAAATGTTTGTTGATGGTGCGCCTTGGGGCATGGCACAAACATCCAGCAAAGCATATTGGAAACTATGCATTTTCTTTGCTAAGTCTTCTTGCCAGCCTCTACCAAAATGGGAAACTCCTAGACAAACGCAAGTCAAGGCTAATTGTTTAAGGAAAATGATCAAAAATATAATTTAAAGTGTATGGCCTCATGGCGAGAGACAATTGTTGGTACCTATGCACAAATTGGTTTGTAGGAACAACTTTGAAAATGGTGGTCAAAATCATCCTGTTGGATCGACTAGACTGAACTGTTTTCGATTTTACTCTCTGTTGTGTATTTTATCCAGTATGGCATGTCATATATTTACCTTACACAATTTGTGATTATTCGTACTGAATTGGGTTGTTGGCTCACCAACAATAAAACTAAGAATCTATGATCTACTTTTCAGTTTTACACGGGACTCATTAGTGTGCTAGCATAATTGTTACATTGGAGGTAGCTTGACACATTTTGAAATCACACAAACAATGATTGCAGATACCCCATAAACATTATACATTTCTCAACAATGTACAAGCCCAGCAAGAATTTTGATGGATTTCATAAAGCTGAAAGCGGTCATCGTCAACATGTGGGGATCATGGGATTAGCGTAAAACAGGTATGGATCACTCTTCCTCTTGCTTCACAACTAACAACATTTCATCATTCTTTTTACAGGACACACTTATACATAGGATTTTAGTATGGCCTGTATATTAAAACAAAAATGCAAATTACAATGAACGATATGGATTTTACCTTTCCTGAAAATATTTTTCTTTAAACTTAAAAAAATAGGCCTTTAGAACCATGTAATATTTCCTCTATATTGAGTAACATTTAACTTTTGGATTATTTCATATAATAAGGACCATCTATGTTATTGCAATTACTTGTTTAATTTTCTCATTTGTTATGGTATTTATTTACACATAGGGATATTTACAAACACACAAAGCTAGTAAGCCTTATCCTTAGGACTCACTCATAAGTGCATGCATCTTGATCTTATTTCATACCTTTTTCATGCAACAAAAAAATTGTGGGTATAAAGGAGGGAAAGTTCAAATATTTTCTGGAGAATTTAGGGTCAAGATTGTTTTATTCATTTATCAATTCTTTACTGATGTAATACACAATAAATATTACATACAAGGTAGGTTCTTTACTTAGAGAAAGATAATTTAATCACATTTCAAGGAAGATCATGTTTAACTTTAATGTGGAATAAAATCCCACGATTACACTTCCCAATGTCAAATTTCAATTATAATTTTACTATATTTATGTTCCAACATTGAGTTTAAGGGATTTGAAGAGTTTAACATGTAAACACACTTCCTTATTTTTGTTTCTAGATTAGGTGTCCTAAGAATCGTTTTACGTCCGAATTAAGAGGATTTTAACTAATTAGGTTCATATTCCTTTTATAATGAATTGTGTAGCTTATTTGTTAACATGACATTTGTATCCTCATAGGACTACTAGTCCTTGTCTAAAGGTATTTTTATATAAGAACATGATCACATAGTTTTAAATCAGACATTCATTACTTAAAAAGACTAGTGGGAGAGAAAGATGGATTAGTTGATCATCTAAAGGGTTGAGGCTCACATTAGAGTTTACACAAAGTGGATCCATTTTCTCACTAATAGATGTTTTAAACATGTTATAAGAATGATTTAATCTTCAACTTTTCTAAGCACCTCATTTTATGGTTACATTCACACCAACTAGTCATAACTAAAAATCACTAAGTTTTGAAATTAACTCCTATAATTACACCATAAAACCCAAATTATAATTGAGGTTGTGCCTGAATGTAATGGTTTTTTTATACTCAGTCGTAAGACTGGTGTAACGTTGGTTTCAAGTACTCCAAACAAGAGGAATTTTATCGATGTGAACATGTTCTAATTAATGACTTCTCATTGTAAAGTTGTATTCATCTTGCAATACATATATTATGTAGTGCCCACTTTCCTTTGACACCTTTTGATACTGATCTTGATACTGTTGATTACATTATGGACCTTATTATGGTTTTGATTTGGTATAATGTTAGATGTTGGGCCATGGATTATTGTTGATTTTGATTTAGTTTATGATGCACGATGATTATTAGAGACACTGCATATGTGGATAATGATATACTATTTTACATGGATATATTATGAATGTTGTTCGGACATGTGATTTTTAGATATTTTGAGTAGACCTAGAAAATGGACATTATATGATGATGATATAGTTGTTGAATATAAAATTATAAGTAATAATGTTGATTGCCTTGATGTTGTTGTGATTTATATGTATAGATGATTTTTTGATTTTATTTATATCATGCTGGATGTTCTAATATGGCCACGAGGCTGAAGGAGGTATTTGTGTTTTGCAGGTTAAAACTATCACAACAAACATATCGGCGGATTGGAGGACCAACCACATTGGAATTCTAGATAAATTCAATAAGGTCACCATGACAACATGTTTTTGTGTGTGTGTGTTGTTTTTTGTTAGGGATTCCCATGGGGGGGATTACCTTTGAATGTGACCAAAGGGCTTTATGTATTTCTTAACGTGGTTTCTTTTATTATTGTTTGCATGTGTTTTATTTTGTGATTCATTTACCCCTTTTCATTATTCTATTAAAATGTTGTGTTAGAATGTAATGTGAGTAATCATATTGTTTATTAAATTAATTAATTAATCAAATTTGGGATATAAGAATGTAATTAATAGAAGTTGTTGGCTCATGTTTTAAATGTGGTAAGTGATATGTAAGAATGTGTAAGAGTTGTGTAAGTTAAATTTTGGAGTATGAAACACTCCACCTTCCTGGAAATTCAAATTTTTCCTTGGAGGCTGATTTTTGGAGGCTTGTGGGACATGTAAAAACTTTTCTCATACCTCTTAATTTTATTTACCAACCATACCTATGGTTGGAGGGTTGAATTTAGACCTTCTTTATGTATTTTGATTTGACTAATTGTAAGTTTTAATTACACTCTTCTGACATTTTATTAAATTCAGTCCTTTTGGGGTGTGGGCTTCTTGGAGTGTGTAAGTTTATTGTCATATTATTCACCCACCTCTTTATTGTGCATTGGAGAATGAATTTGAATATTGTATTAGAGTTAAGGATGTGTGATGTGGTATCCTACATGGATCCACCTCATCCTCTTCTCTTCCTTCTTCTATAAAATTGCAACTCCTTTCTTTGTTTTGGGTTGTTGAACATTTTACTTACTTCTTTTTAGGTGAATTCTCTTATTATGTTGGAGCTCTTTCTTTTGGAAGGAGATTAGAGACCTTTGCATGCTTGTTCGTTGTTGATCTTGGACTATATATTGGCATCGGAAAGCTTTGTTGCTTCTTGGAACTTAGACAACTCTATCATGGAGAGGTAGGATCTTGACTCTTTAAAAATGTTCTTTACTTTATGTATGTACATGTATGAAATGTGTGAATGTTTTTTGTGTGTTTGTTGGTTGTTTGAGTAGACTGTCTAGGAATGGTGTAGGAGAAGGCTATGGGGAATCCATATGGGGGGGCATAACAGAATGCCAAGTGGCATCAAAATTATTGTGGAGGGAGTTAGGATTAGGTTTCTACCTTGGAAAAGAAATAGCATTGCATTTCTTAATTTATGGGGGGGCATAAGGATATTTTGGGGGGGGCATAAGGATGGATTGTGGGGGGCATAAGGATATATAGGAGATGTTTTATATTGGTGGTTTGTTACAGGTGGTTACCCCATTTCCCATTTGGAGGCATAAGTAGCTTCCCCCATATTTCCTTAATCGATTGGCTTGCTTGATGAAGCCTTAGTCTTGTTTGTATATTTTAAATGTAGTTGTTAACTAAATTATTGTTTGAACTATATTTTCATTGTGAAATCTACATGTGTGTGTGTGGAATCCTGTTGTTTCCATGAGTTGAATCACACCTTCTATTACATTTTGGTTGGGGCTCGAGGGCCAATGAAGAAGGATGGATTCTCCTTTTCATTGGATGTCTTGGTTGGGTGGAGAGTGTTGCCCTTCCCCTGCATGTGTTGTGATCTAAAAGGAGAAATTTATGTTGTTATTTTTGGAGCAGAGGAGAAAGATAATATGACATTTCCATGTGAAATGAAATCTCATTGTAACCTTTCCCACTTTCAAGTGGATGATCTGTATATTATTTGTAATGGAAAGATACCTTGTATTAAGCTATGAAAGTTATGTAAATTCGAAATTTTGAAAGAGATATATACTCTTATTCTGTTCATTTGAATGAAAGAAATTGGAAATATGATATTTGCATTCAAGGAATTAAGAGATGTAAAGTTGTATTTTTTTTTTTGAAATCAATAAAGGATTGCAATACTTTTATTCAATTTTTCATTTTTACATTGAAATATGATCTTTAAATTTGTGATATTGAAATCTTTATTTGGAAAATTGAAAGAGAATTATGTATGAAGGAATTGTATGAAACTTTCTTCTTTTGAAAATATGTTAAAATTTGGAAACCAAACTTTACATTTTAGCCATTAAATGGTTTTTTTGAATCAACTAAATGGATTATGAATAGGATTTGAAATGAACGTCCATACTTGGAATGATGAAAAGTCATAGATAGACCCTTTTTAATTTGATCTTTGTATTAAAATTTAAAACTGGAAAATACTTTTCTAAAATGCACAGTTCAAGCCTGTAAACAATAATCAACATTGAAACATTAAAATATAGCATGCTAATGATATCAATGAACTTAATTGGACTAAAACACTTAAGGAAAATATCCTTCAAAACATTGTAAAATTGGGGTCTAAAACCTCTCACAGTTATTTTGTTGTCAAGAGATTGTAAAAAATTTGATTTGGAACTCAATCAAGCAAAATTGAACCTTCCAAATGCATCACTTAAATTCATTCTAGGAATAATTCTCCATGTCTATTTGACATGTTGAGGAGAGGAGGAAGATCAAATTGAACATATCTAACAAGTTAAAATTTACCAGCTTGCACTGTATAATCCTGCAAGCCATTTTCTTAAAATTGACCCCTTAAAATTTATTAATAATATATATAAAATTAATGACCTCTATGCAAATAGGACATTGAGAACTTTCCAAAAAGTCCTCGTTTTCCCAAAATTGAGATTTCTATCAAAAGTTATGGCCTTTTGAAGTTTTACTTCATTTTGGCTTCAAAAATTAATGTAACTGTCAAAAAGAAATTTTGGAAAAATTTCCCTCGCGGACCCATAGCCTCGTTTTTTCCCTTTGTCGATTTTCGCAGGCTGAAAATTTGAACTTAACTTTTTTCAAAATTTTGGGAAAATTTTTTAATTTTTCCCCATCGCTCCGTCATCCCGCAGCTAATCAAAAGTTGTCACGTGGCCTTGCGAGGAAATGACAGAGGCGCAGAATCCATTTTGAACTTAGTATTTTAGAAAAATGTTGGAAATTTTTCTAATTTTTCTCCACCTCCCCGCCGATCCGCAGCCAATCAGGTGCTGCAATGTGGCATCACAAAGCATCGACGAAGAAGCGGGTGTGCTTGAAAACTTAATATTTTAAACCTTTTTGGTATAATTTCCTAAATCTCTTCGCCGACCAGTTAGCCCGTAGCCAATGAATGGATGACACATGGCATCACCAGGCGATGGTGGAGGAGTGGATTTTTTTTTAACCTTGAAACTTTAAAACTCTTTTTTGTGAAAATTCTAAAGTTTCCGCACCACCCACAACCAATGGTAGACTGACACGTGGAGAAACCTAGGAGCAGGAGAGTTGCGCATGGATTTTAACCCATTGGGTTTCTAAACCTGAAAGTCTTAAATTCAAATGTGTCCCCTCAAGTTCGTTTTCCCCGCGCCAATCAGATCTTGAGACGTGTCCTCTTCAAGCTCACGAGCACACGGAAGTAAATCGCACTTTTGCCCCAAAGAGGGAAAAAAGTGCTAAAATTCTCCCCACTTCACCGGTCCATGCATGGGAAAATTTTCTTCCCTATGCCCGCAGGCTCGTCCTTGGGAAAATTTTCCTCCTAAGGTCATCCGGCCCAGAACTTGAGTTTTACGAGGAGTTAGGAGGAATTCTTTACATCATTGAAAAGGTGAGAAAATATCTTATCTAATGAAAATTATATAGGAAAGTTTTGAGTGCATTGAATATGAGAAAAATAAGGTTGAAGCACTGAGCCTGTTAGAGAGTGGGTTTAGCGAGGAATTTTCCCTCTTAACCTAATTGAAACTTCTAACCCTAAATTTTGGACCTTATGACCTCTAATAATTATTAATAAAAGAAAATTATGTTCTAGTAGACTAGAATTGTTCCAGAACTTGTTAGTGACAACTGTTGTCTCTTAACATGGTTGTAGATTCTTTTAATTAAAAAAAATTATTCCATAATTTTCCCTAACTAACCATAGGTTGTTTCATGGGTCTCAAGTGGGTTGTTTTAGCGGGTGTTACATAAAATTCGTCACATTATCCTTACTACACACCCACAACCATCAATCCTACGAGGGAACCATGTACCTAAGATACAGTTTTACCATGTGGTTCATAATTGTCAGTTTCATGGCACTATCACTAAGCATGCAAGTTAGGATGGAAATCTCAACTTGGGCTCTTATTTACTTAAATAGAAGGTGTCATCGAGTGTAAATATTTAATTTTAGCCTCAGGTTTTAGTTTCCTATGCTAAAATCATTTATATTATGGTTGACTGCTTCATTTAGATTTATTTACTAAGTTTCCAAGGTAAGGAACACAACACACCAATTGTTTAATCTGTTTATGCATACCTACAACTATGGCATCCTATCAAAAGGAATTAGATGAGGTGTATATTCGAGGAGCTCAAAACCCCTTGAAGCACACCAATTTGTGAAAAAACTGTAAATCAATGTATTCCACGAGGAAAGCCACACATTTTAAGGTATCTTTGCGAAACATGGACTTTCATGTAGAGGAATAGTTAAAGAGACAAATCTTACATAGTCATAAGTGGGATAGCACCAAAGGAAACTGCTAACCACACTTCACATGTCTTACATGTTAGCACATGCAACTATAAGACCTGACACTTTTGGTCTTCTTCAACATGCCTCTACTCTCCTTCATTCCACTTCAACCAGCTCTTAAATAATTCCCCCCAATGTTTCTCTCTCTTTTTTTTAAAACTAATTTTCTTTAATAGCTAGCACTACAATATCTATCTTTTGACCCTCTATAAGAATGCTTAGATACCTACCCTGTATGGGTCCACTTGGTAGGTCTCCCACTTTATCTCTATAAAAAATCATGTCTTATTACTATATATTATATTCTAGGCTCATGTGTGAAAGTTGATGATAAGAACTCTGTTCAAACTCATACAACTTATTGTATAATCCTTGTAGATATGGATACCTACCAAGCCTTACCAACAAAAATCAATCTACAAATTTGTGAAAGACTCTGGGTGAAGATATTAGACTACGAGAACCTTTATTTTAGTTGCTGGATATATTTCCAAATGGTTCATATTTTAGAGGATTGTGAGCAATCCAAGCATAAGATTAAACCATTGTGGTGGAAGGATTCTCTACCAGAACATCTAACAACAATCCCCATGCAAACACAATTGAGGAAAATTTCAGCTCCTCACATGTTGACACACCTACCATGGAAGTTATTTTCAAGACTTAAGATAATAAACCTCAAGATTCCCCTTCCTAGGGTTTTATTTAAGTGACAGATTGTGCCTTGATGCCCATTGTCGAGGGTCACATTCCTGTTAATATGCATGAATTTTTTCTTCCAATCTTATCGGAAGAAGGAAGAAGGAAATGAAAAATGGATGGTGGTGGATAGGGAAAATAAAGGACATGCCAAATCTAAATCCCCCATTGTTTTGGAAAAGGTACGACTCTTGCCCTATTGTTTTGTTCTTATTGCTTTATCTGGGAAGGAGGCCTCTTATTTTAGGTTTGTTGTTCTCCTGAGCTCTAGCCACTTTCCTACTGTGGGTTAGTTGTGGCCCGACTCTATTTATTTTTACCTTTGTTGGTCGGCTCGACTACTTTTGTTTTGGACCTTCCTCGTTTATCTTGGTTTTTCAAACCCTTTGTCTTATGCTCATTTTTTTTACATTCAGGTTTTGACCCTTGCATTGTACATGGGTATGGTCCCCTTCAAAAAAATATTTATCAAAAGTAAAAAAAACCATAAAGAACTAATATCTTTACAACCGATTTCAATTACGACGTTTATATT
Source organism: Taxus chinensis (assembly GCA_019776745.2). Lineage (NCBI taxonomy): Eukaryota > Viridiplantae > Streptophyta > Pinopsida > Cupressales > Taxaceae > Taxus > Taxus chinensis. The sequence goes on along the minus strand of CM034155.1, from coordinate 494,633,416 downwards.
TAGTATATAATCATTATTTCTTTTGTATAAATAATTATGTCTAATTTATATTATAATACTTAATTTTATATTATATTTTGTTAAAAGAATTAAATGTTATATTTTATTTTATTATTAGAAATCGCATGATAATGGTGAAAATGAGATGTTTGAGGGAATTTTTTGAAAAAGTTAAACTCGAACAAGTAAAAAATAACATGAGTAAGAGGGTCATTGAAGAAAATGGGTTGAGTGATGAGAAATATAATGCTAGGGAAAATGTTGGGGGGAACATATACGAAACTCTAAGATTAGATAATGTAGAGATAGTATGGGGGATTTATTTAAACATTGAGATTTTGTAAGTCATCGTTTGATAGGAATGATGAGATACGAGTCCCTTATTCTAGGCATGTCTCAAATGATGAGTTTCAAAGAGGGGAGTTATTCCTTGAATATGAAGTGTTAAGTAAGAGTATCCAAAGAAATGTGTAAGTTAGGTGAACACAAAATCTACCATTGCATTTGAAAATTTCTCTCTCCTTGTTAAAACTTGGAATTTTATGTATGAAATTTTAACACCATCGAGAGATAGAAAAATAAGATGATTTAGAATAAATATTTATATGGTTCTATGATTTGACATTTTCTTAATAACTCTCATTAAAGGTGCAACCGTAAAGACGGATTTGTTGTACCTAATAATTGTTGGTAAACAAAAAAAATGTAAACTTCATCTATAATGAAGAGAATATGGAAAAATGTTGTTTCCCTTTATATCAATGGTGTACAATACCAATATTCATTCCAAAATTAAATGATAAATTTGGACTCATTATTAATGTTAATATTCAGGATACCAATTTTCATTAAAATACTAGAATTTAAATTCAATGGAGTTTTTTTAGAAATCGGACTTGAAATTAGATGGAGTTTCTAATTTAGAGTGAGACCTCATATCATGAAATTTTCATATGAAAAATGTTGTATTCTTAGTAGGAACCTTATTAAGTGTATACCAACAAATAGTTAAAAATTCGATGGTCAAATGCCTAAGAAAATGTACCTCTTTAATGTTTATAAAGAAGCCACCTTATATCTCTATTTCGTTGAGGTTTTTTAGCCAAATATAATCAAAATCATATAGAAAAATTCCCTATTATTACAATACATAAATTAAAAATAGAAATAAAATAATTGACAACACATTGCTAAAATGAGAAGCTCTATAAATATTACACTCTTTAAGTACAATTTGTAATGGTTTTGACCAATTTGCACTGCTCAAAATATGTAAAAAAGAGGTCCGAATTATGGATTGAGAGCGCCCTACAAATACTAGAACTAGCACATTATACAAAATAAATTATAAAAGAAAACTCAATTAACCAGAAAAAAAAATCTTAAATTATTTCATATGTTGTGCCTCTACTATTTAAGAAAAACTTTCTAATAAATTTATTTGTAGATGTCGCTATTTGGATTCTTTAGCTAATTATCTACCACATAGACTATGATAATCTCCTTTACTAATATCTTTCCCAACTATTTTTTCTGAAATTCCACACATATTCAGCATTCTTGATCTCTCCTATGATAATCTACCATTGCATTTGTTATTTTCTCTCTCCTTGTTAAAACTTGCAATTTTATCTATGAACTTTTAACACCATCGAGACACATAATAATAATATGATTTAGAATAAATATTTATATGTTTATATGATTTGAGATTGTCTTAATAACTCTCATTTATAGTGCAACCGTAAAGATGGATTTGTTGTACATAATAATTGTTGGTAAACAAAAAATATGCAAACTACATCTATAATGAAGAGAATATGGAAAAATGTTGTTTCCCTTTATATCAATGGTGTACACTACCAATATTCATTCCAAAAGTAAATGATAAATTTGGACTCATTATTAATGTTAATATTCAGGGTACCAATTTTCATTAAAATACTAGAATTTAAATTCAATGGAGTTTTTTTTCGATATAGGACTTGAAATTAGATGGAGTTTCTAATTTAGAGTGAGACCTCATATCATGCAAAATTCTCTTGAAAAATATTGTATTGTTAATAGGAACCTTATTAAATGTATACTAACAAATAGCGAAAAAATCGATGGTCAAATGCCTAAGAAAGTGTACCTCTTTTTATGTTTATAAATAAGACACCTTGAACCTCAACTTCATTGATGTTTTTAAGGGCCAGAACCTATCAATATCACATAGAAAAATTCCCTATTATTACAAAACTTAAATTAAAAATAGAAATAAAATAATTAACAACACATTGCTACAATGAGAAGCTCTATAAATATTACAGTATTTAAATGCAATTTGTAATGGTGTTGGCCAATTTTGCACTACTCAAAATATTGAAAAAGAGGGCCGAAATATGGATTGTGAGCACCCTAAGCAATACTGGAGCTAGCACCATATAGAAAATTAATTATAAAAGAAAACTCAATTAACCATAAAAAAAATTACATTATTTCATATGTTGTGCCTCTACTATTTAAGAAAAACATGCTAATAAATTTATTTATAGATGTGGCTCTCTGGATTCCTTAGCTAATTATCTACCACATAAACTATGATAATCTCCTTTACTAATATATTTCCCAGCTATTTTTTCTGAAACTCCACACATATTCACCGTTCTTGATCTCTCCTATGAAAATTACTTGCAATACTCAAAAATTAATAAAAAATATTAAAAATAAAAATTTATGAATTAAATTTAATAAAAACGACACTTGCATAGGTATCGAGGCTAGATAAATATTATTATCTTAATATAATTTTTTAAAATTGTTTTTTATTTTCAACGAAGAGAATCAATTTGGTATGTAAAGGTGGCCACTAGTTTCTACTAGAATATATGATTGATAAATAGATCTAATCTTCATAAAAACTATGATAAAATTAAATAAATCGACAGCCCTCCAAATGTTAGCGCCCTAGGCACTTGCCTAGTCTGCATATAATTTAATCCCCCTTTAATTTAAAATAAGAAATGTCACAATCATAATGACATTTTAGATTCATCATTAAAAGAAATGTAAAGGACAAATATGTCAGCACAAAAATATTGTGTAATCAACGCACATGGATGTGAAAGACATGGTACATAATTTCTTTGTTTTATTAATGTGACTTGGAACTTCAATGAAAACTTTATTCAATGTCGGTACATCTTCCTATTAAAAGAAAAACCTTCATTTTTAAACATTAAGGTATTCACATTAATTTCTGGGAAGTATTTTCTTTCTTTTTCACAATAATCTTTTGTAGGCAAAAATTTGTGGATTTTGATGCTTTGAATAATTTTGTGAGTGCCTCTAATTGGAGGGATGAAATTGATGGTTCTTAATGATGGGAAGCTATTATTTTAACATCGATAAACTATAAGAAATCAAAGCACTTAAGAAAACAAATATGAATTATGTATGTTATTAACTAGTAACTCGATTAGTTGATCGACACCATAAATACACAAAAAAAAATTATAAGTACAATTTTTTTTCCATATCAACTTATGCACAGGTATTGTGCATTGCAATTCATGAGTAACCATTGACTCACCTAAGAATTATATAATTAACGATGTTTCTCTTGCAAAAAAATTCAATGTCAATACACCACATACAAAAGAAATATTGGTTATTGATTGTTTCCATTCCCGACAAAACATAGTATTATGTAAGGAATTTTACCATAAAATAATGGGTATAAATAGCTACAACAGAGGCCAAACAGTGAATCATATAAATATCAGTAATTATTGGAAAATTTGTATGATGATATTACATAATAAATAGTGAAATGAAATTATTATGTACACAAAGTCCTATAATTAAAATAAAAGTGGAAATTAAAACAAAAAAATAATATTAATATGAGAATTTTAACCCTGAGTATATTAATATTAAACTTACTAGGAGACCGCGGTGACATGCTACGCTACATGACACAATATTTCATGACATGGAAATAAATTCTTTCAATTACATAGTAGAAAATGGAGAAGAACGTTTTGAATGAGGAAACACAAGCCATTTTTTTGGCAAGGTTGGAAGATTTGATGAAGCATTATGCAATTGTGCAAATTTGTGTATCAGATAATGGATTTTTTATGTGATTATTAATGGGAAATATGTATCACTATATTACACTATAGAGATTGGAACATAATTATTATATATATAGCGTCTCATAATTAAAGAAAAAGTGGAAAGCCAATGCAGAAAATAATTTAATATTAATACGAGTATTTTAACCATCGGTACATATTAATATCAAGATTAATACGAGAACAAAATGAGATGTTTCATGTGACGATATTTCACAACAAACATAATCGGTTAAGTTACAATGTGAACAATGGTAGAGTTAGTTGTGAACGTTGAATCATGAGCCAAATTTTGGGAAGATTTCGAAGTATTTCTAAAGGATTATGCAAGTGTACACAATGAAGACATTGCATGTCTTTGAGTGACGATAGGAGGGGACCAAGTAAAAGTACATATACTTGAAAAGGTCCAAAATATATAGTTTTCTAAGGATATTCCTCTTGGTTGGGATGTGAATTCACCATTAGTTCCCTCGTTCTGCCATGGGAGCAGAGAGGAGCTTGTGGTTCCCACTACACAGCAGGAAACCACAATTTCTATGAGAATGGAATTATTTACATCTGGATACCTTGTAGTGGGTATTAGTTTGGAGGGGGGAAACTTCATTAAGGTGGATGTCAGAGATGTATTATAGAGCGTTGATCTTAGTGCATCTTCACCTGGGAGTAAAATGTTTAACTACATTTTGGTTGAAGGTTTGGTTGAGGTGGCCACGTATCCAGTTCCATTATCAGAAAAGAGGTTGAAGGAGGAAGAAGACCATTTATGGAGAGAAAAATTATAATTTATTTTGGATATTGAAGAACATGTTTCTGATAAATTCACCAAGTAACTCACGATGTCCAATAAAAAGTCAACCCCCAATCCGACCGATACTGATTCCCTTTAAATATTGATATTTTGGCAAAGTCTTAGGTCTAACATTACATTTGTATGACCTTTGGCATGCAGATGGCTCACAAGGATCTGATTAAGGAAAATGGTTGGAATCACGTTCACCATAGAAAATCTAAGTTTAAGTATGTTGTTGGTCTTCTATTACAAATTTGTTAGTTTTTTGTAACAACCCAAAAATACCAACACATACACGAACAACGAAGTAAAAGACAGTATAATTTTTTTTAACTTGCTTTGACACATAACACAACACAACATGTCGTCACAAGGTTACAACCAACACTAGGAACCACTTGTTACGGGGAAGACCACAAGGTCAGCACGGAAACGTTCACACCTATCAAGGAAAATTTACTTTTCTTTTAGACAAGACAACATGGACGCCCAACCACATGACACACTTACATTTAGGGGCATCCAATGAGGAAAATTTTTGTTAAATTTTCTTGTTTACTAAAACGTCTCTCAATTCTTAACTTTCGTTCTTATCAAATTTCATGTAATGATTCACGCAATTCTTTTCACAAGGGAGAACTTCTTTCTTTTCAACTATTGACTAAATAGCTTAAGGCCAAGCTTTCTAAACTAGGATCATCAATTTTATGTCCAAAGCTTTTTATACATTTGATTTTAGAACATTTTCCATTTCTTACAAGGTTAATTAAACTTACTCAAGCCACTAACACATGTTCCACACCTCTATTGCACAGGTGAAGGCATAAGCTCCGATTGAGGGGAAAGTACCGCTTAGGGTTCATAACAATAACCTTCTTGTTTAAAGATCAAATTTTGACCTTGCTTAAGAAATATCACCATGAATCAAGGCAAGGGTTAACAGAACAGGACAACAGAATTTAGCTTCAGGGTCACATTGTTTACTATCAGTCTTTTATTGAGGTTAAGAGTTTATCAAGATTGGTTAAATGCTCCATCTAGACTTTACTTAATTAAGTTTGACAAAGGAGGACATTTCAAATGATAGAGAGATATTTAAGGTTTTATTAATCAATTTCCTTCCTACTTATTAAATCCTATCATCTTCTAAAATCTAACCATTGATTTCACCATGAGATCATTTAAGGTTTCACCGTAAAAGGATAATGTTTATTAGTTTGGCTCGGAAAAAAAAATGAGTAATCATATTTCATTACAAAAGATAGTTTCCTCTTGATTGTTCCAGGTCTCAAAGGTTATCTAGTAGATCACATCTACATTAATATATATGATATATATAAATTTTAGTTTAACTTTTATCAGGACTATCCAGCTCACTTTATAGTGCTTACAAACTCATTACTACTATGCCTTAGAAGGATTTACAAGTCAACATTTTAACTCAAGAGAAAAGTTTAACAGTACTCGTTGCGAAACAAAACAAGGTTACATCAAATTCATTCCAACATGATGCACAAACCGAAGGGACATACCATCTCTATTGAACCATGACTAGGGAGCAAGAGAGTAATAACATGGGACATGCCCCGATACTATTCTAAGAATTAAAATACACTAGAATATCCCGTAACCAAGTGGTAATCAAATTTCATCTTTCACGTGATAACCAAACAAACCAAAGTTTCAACAGTTACAACAACAATACTCTACAATACATTTACTAAGGCACTGACCCTTCTTCTAAAATGTCCAAAGGCCCTTTCCAAATTTTTATAACATAATACTCATTCGTACAAAGGAACATCATAACCAAGATTGATGCAATAATCTACAAGTCTTTCCATCATCTAACCAACACGTAAGCCATATGCAACAATTAATAACTGAGTCAGTTGCGAGAACTAGCAGATAATACTTATACATAGCAACAATAAGATACTAGCTAACAATACCATCAAAAGGAAAACCTTCTATTTTCAAGAATGGATCCAGTAGTAACCTCTAAACCAAAACCTTTTGAAACAAGATATAATTTTCCAATACCAACTAAGAGAATCCCTAAGTTTTAGTTATGAAAATATCTAAAAACCACAAAGTTTGACAACCAAATACGTAAGACTATGAAATTAATGATTAGACACAGAGTTGAGATTATAGGATCAATCATGTCATTCCGTAGATTACGTGATTGAAATCTAAATGTAACCCATCAATCCACATTCTCAAGGTGAAGTCAAAAGATAAAAAACAAGACCAATCTTAATTACAAAAAAAATAGTTTGCAATCGTCCATAGGGCCATAGGGCTAATAGGCTAGAAACGAACAAAAAAGGGTAATAAAAAGTCCATCAGCAATCAAAAGGTTTAAAGGCTGCAAAATATTATATTCAAGGACCACAACCTTATATCTTAGGGAATAATAGGTGACTTCATAGCTAATAAGGATGAGTGAAAGGACGATAAGAATGTCTGGAATAGGCCTTGCCTAACATCCTTACCCACTGAACATAACGAAGGCTAGAATAGTGACACGCTCGTTAATACCCAGTTGAGTAAGCCATCTAGCATTCAAACACATCCTTGCAATTTTCTAATACTTTAGATTGATAAACCCTACGTCTAGAGGAACATAGCCAGAATCTAGGACTTGGTTGCAATTTTCGACGTCAACTACTTTTCATTCATAAACGATGTATACAAAGAAAAAGTCTCTAAACTCCCTTCATTTACATCTCATCATAAGTTTATGGTAAACCTAGCAGTGATTAAACACATAATATACATTGAAGTAGATATCCTCCAATAATGACTTCTATAACGATGTAATTACAATTATTACTTCGATACATCATATAACGATTCCATAGCTTCTTTCCCTTTTTAGACAACAAAATATATTCACGACCTTCCATCACAATCATTCCTAAATTGTAATGAAAGGGTCACTATCAAGAAGGAAGTACAAAAAACAGTTTGACTAAATTAAGGAACTTCATGTTACTTTAAGCAGTTGATGAAACACCTTACTTTCACGAACCGTGAAACAGATATTAACTTACCCCATCAAGGCATATATGTCTATACATATAAGTCAATCACACAAGGAATCATAACATACCATATCTAAACATTAAAGGTCATTAATTTTTCTCAAAATTTTATACGAAAGAGTAGAATCAAATGGGTTCTATCAATATTAATGCCCTTATATCAACCCAGGACATATTTTTGGTCCAAAAATTCCTTCTTAACAAGCATATATATTGAACTTCGGATTTCAAATGCCCTAATAATTTGCACAATACACGAAAGTGCTAATCGAGCTATCAACAATAATAAATTAATTTAACTGTATATTTTCTCTAGGGCCAATAACCTACAAGGAACCCAATATAGTCAAGATGACAGTCCAGGGGCGATTTACATCACCAGGTCATAAAAGAAACAACGGACATTTTTATAGAAGGCAGTAAACTTTCAAATTATATATATCTATATAGTTTTTCATATGATCAATCGAAAGGACGATAAGAATGTCTGGAATAGCATTGCCTACCATCCTAACCTACTGACCATAACGAAGGCTAGAATATTGACAAGGCCTCTTTAATACCCAAGTTTAGTCATCAATCTAGCATTCCTAAATAAACACACCTTCAAGTTTCATAATACTTTAGATTTATAACCTCCCTTCTAGAGTAACTAGCCATGAATTAGACTTGGTTGAATTTTCCCGCGTCAACTCACTTTTCCTAATATCATAACACTATGTAAACAAGAAAAGTCTCCTCAACTCTCCTTAATTTACTCTCACCTAGTTTTGGTAACCTATGCAGTGATTAAAACCATAAATACATTGAAGCTAGATATCCTCCACTAATGAACTTTCTATAACGCTGTTGTTGTGAACTACAATTATTACTTCTCGATACACTATATAAACTATTCCATTAGCTTCTTTTCCCTTTTAGACAACCAAAATATATTCACGACCTTCCATCACAATCATTCTAATTTGTAATGAAGGTCACTCCTCAAGAAGGAAGTACAAAACAAGTTGACTAACTTAAGGAACTTCATGTTAACTTAAGCAGTTGATGAAAACCTTAACTTTCCAGAACCGTTGAAAGATTGAAGATATTACCTTACTCCATCAAGGCATTATGTCGTATACAGAATTAAGTCAATCACACACGGAATCTATTTTCATCACATAACCATATCTTAACACCATAAAGGGTCATTAATTTTCTCAAATTTTACTCATAGGAAAGAGTAGAATCACAATGGGGTTCTATCAATAATTCATGCCCTTCTATCAACCCAGGACATATTTTTGGTCCAAAACTTCCTTCTTAACAAGCATATATATTGAACTTCTGATTTCCAAATGCCCTAATAATTTGCACAATACACGAAGTGCATAATCGAGCTTATCAAAAATAATAATAATAATTTAACTGTATATTTTCCTCTAGGGCAATAACATACAAGGAACCCAATACTAGTCAAAGCTGCACATTCCAGGGGCGATTACATACCCAGGTTCATAAAAGAAACAACGACATTTTTATAGAAGGAAGTAACTTTAAAATTATATATATCTATATATTTTTTCATATGATCAATCGAAGCATACACTGAGAACCTTTGTTTTATATATATATATATATATATATATATATATATATATATATATATAAATGGGTTTGATCACTTCAACAAGAACAAGCAACAGAGGAAAATCCAAAAGTAACAAAATGTTAACCATATACTGAACACAAATCCACAAAATCACAAATTTAAACCAATTTCTAGAAAGAAAAAGTTTCAGTTCAAGAGGTTTATTAGATACTAGCATATTATGTATATGGTTAGTCTATCTTTCCTGTTTAAACGCATCCACCAATCGTGTACATCCAATAGGGACTGCTACAGCCACACGCCCTCTGCTTTATCCTCTGCTTCACTGGTCTTTTCTTGCAATATACCATACCAGGATTCCCTTTTGAAGGCACGACTAGAAGAATGCAATAGGTGGCTGTCCAAACACTAGATTGCTTCAATGCAGTTGCTTTGGGGGTGAGAGTCGAACTGCTTACCACTCAGTCCGAGAGCACTTGCGCCAGAAATCTAAACACCAACCATGGTTTGAAGCTCGGACACAAGACATAATGATTACATCGCTCCTGGCTCTGAAAGGCATCTACCGTATTGATACATAAACCTTTTCCTTCATCAGATTTGGGGACAACATCAAACTCTCAGTGCAAACATTACAGTTGTAGCTTGTAAGGTGTGATAATTCCAACAGGAAACTTTATTCCTGCCAACCTGGTAACTCGTTGAAGCAGCTCATATAATAGCAGAAAAAATTGTGTTTCATGAATATTCTGATATGAAACAGACCGGCCTCTATGAGGTTATCTTCCATGAGTTACATCGTACAACAAGTAAGATCTCAATAGAGAATCTTTGTAAATAAATTTCATCAGGTTTGCTGGTAACACCCTCACAGTCACTAATCGATTTTGGAGATACAAACTCAGTGCATGCTCTGGATCTAAAAAATATCCTGCTACCTTCATCTCCCAAGACATTTTCTCCAACATTGCATAGATTCCCTGTGCCTGTGGGTGCGATCTGTCACCTTACTGATCTGTGAAAACCCTCAACTAAACTGTGTCTCGAAAGGCAAAGATTGAGGTGTGGCGAGTTAAATACTACAACCATCGAGCTCCTCGAGCTATGATCTCCAATGCATGGCAAGTGATGACCAAGTCACAAGTTTGAATCAAGCAACAATACCATCCAAACTAAATGTATGATCTCGATCTCCCATGCTGTAAAGCAGAACTTACCCAAAATAAGAAACCCTTCATTCATAAAAAGTTTTTACATGAGCAGGGTCGAAATGGACAGGCCCGAGAAGAGTATAAGGAATGCAGCTCTTGCCCAACGAACCAGATCTGGGCAGAGTCTTCTATTGCAAATCATAAGCAAACCACCGAACTTAGCGTGCCGAGCCGTGTAATTACAAAACAAACTTCCCAAAATGCCCAACATTGAATACGGCGGAGTTTGGCCATGAATAAATAAAGCAAACCCAGAAGCTTCAAAGTAGAATGTCGGCCATAATGCAAGGAGCTCAACTAAAACTTTATCTCGTTCTTCTACTACAGCTGCAAGATTTTGCAACCACTGCTCTCGACTGTGGTCGCGTGCAACCAGAACATCAGGAACAACACCAACGGTTCCTTGGGATCGCCCTGCAGCAGCTGTCGCACTTAGCTCTCTCTGGGGCCACTGATTTTCTGGGATAAGTTTACTTCTCTACCCTGTAGCTGCTGCATAAAGCCAAGCACTTCCTCACGGCACTTTCCTAGGATAATTTCAGTTCTACGCTCCACTGAAACTACGTGTACAACATGATTTTTGAGACCCATACCCACCCACGCAACATCATGATGGTAGACCTTCATTTCACCATCAATGAATCCATTGTCCAGAACACGCCAATGTAATTCGTCTGTTGCAGCATTAGAACCCGCCAAGAAGGAGCAGGTCAAAATGAGGTGACAGGGTTATAAATTATGGTAGGTTAGTGAGAGTTGGTATGTTGAACAATGAAGATAGTTGGTGGAGGCGCCCAACCACACACTACTTGCCAAAAGGACAGAACAACAACAACCCACAGAACAGCTTCTCCCTCACACCAGGTAGGTCACAGAAAAGGAATCCCATGCCCAGCGGGGCATTACATTCTCCCCCCCTTAAGAAAGCATCGTCCTCGATGTGACATAACACAACGGAAAAGAAATGGTTCGCAACCAAGAAGAGGTACATGAGAAAGTACACTTTATGGTTTAAAATTTTAGTTGATTAAAGCATGGTCACAAGGTAGCCTTAGGAACATTTGGTAGAATTTTTGACTTTCAATGTTCTGTGAAGATTGGCAGTTCTTTCTTGTTCATCATTTCATTAGTCTCTTTCCATTATCATTATTTCTAGTTTTAGTTTCTTTTTAAAAAAATATCATCTTTGAAGAGTTTTTATTTATTCCTTATTGTGGGTGCCCAACATGAACGGCTAACACAACACCCTATCAGGTTCACAAGACACTACAGATTCAAAAGCACACAAGTATATACTTCAAGATTGTATTACACCACAAAAAGGTTACTCAAATACGGAATGGAGTAGGCACAGTCCACATAACATAGTACTCGTCACACATCAATGACTGACATATTATATACTTGAACAAAAGAGTACTACAATCCACCAGACATTTCCTCAATTCGCATCGATGAAAAAATTCACATAACACCAAACCATGCTACAGGTACACAGTGTCCACAAGGGAATCAATGACATATCCACAACATCACAACACATATCCATCTGACATGAGTAACACATACATCAAAAGACCACTACCAAACATCACAATGACTCAACATATACCCCAGAACATCAACCATACACACAAATATCATATGCCTCCCTCAAACTCTTATGCCTCCCTCAAGTCTCTTATGCCTCCCTCAAACTCTTATGCCTCCCTCAAGTCTCTTATTCCTCCCTCAAACTCTTATGCCTCCCTCAAGTCTCTTATGCCTCCCTGAAACTCTTATGCCTCCCTCAAGTCTCTTATGCCTCCCTTAAACTCTTATGCCTCCCTCAAATCTCTTATGCCTCCCTCAAACTCTTATGCCTCCCTCAAACTCTTATGCCTCCCTCAAGGATGCCGGTTGACCCTATGGTCCAAGACACATAGAGTTCGAACACTCCTAACCCAAGTGACATAATAATGTGTGGTTCAAAAACCCACTAGTTATCTGTACTCCTTGGGGCGTACCCCTATACAACAAAGTGGGTCCATAGGTCCAACCATTCCATGGTGCATCCCATGACCCTATTCCACACATCACGAAACCAGAACCAGCACAAAAATCCAATCAAAGTGCCAAGTGGCAAAGTATAAACCTTGGGCAAGGCGGTAAAAATTCCAAATTTAAAAGAAGACCCAAAATCAAGCAAAATAAATGGCCAAATAGCCAAAGTTAGTATCAAACTCCCCATGTTAGTGCCACAAACCAAGGAAATGCCCAAAATTGTAAAGCATGGCAATCAAGAAAAGTTGCTGGTCCTTACAAAATAAGGTAAAAAGCTCAATTTACGAATAAAATAAACTTATAATAATGTCACATTACGATAACTGTGTGGCTTTATCTAGCCACCAAAGGGGTACTCAACGAGTTGCTGGCACTCAGAACATCGAGCCTCAGCTCGTAAATACATATCAATAATACAACTGTCATCACCTCCATCTGAATCATCCCGCCACCACTTCGACAAGGCTAAACATAGTCATAGTTGCACTTAGGTTGTGTACATACAGCCACATATGGAGAGAGGAAAGAATCACATGTAATCTACTAAACCGAGTTTCAGCTCAAGTTATTGACCCATGGTACACCATTCCTCACTCTCAACATACACTTCTACCGATTTCCCTCAGGATCGGTTAGCGTAAGGTTCACAACATAACATACAACAACATTACTAACATAACGGTGGCACACACATAACTACCATAACGTCTTACATATGGTACATATATAGGGTAAATCATGATCATACATTCACAGAGTGTAACACATCACTTTACCACATTCTGCACCCAAAGTGCAAGCACCATACGATAGGGTTCATACACTCACAGTATGACCCAAAATCACAACAAGAAACATTACATTTTTGCACAGTCATACATACGATGAACATAGTACATCTCAACATAACATCTACTGCTGCATAACAAGGTGGTACACACATTTCTTCAGAACATGGTAAAAAAAACCATCATGATACAACTCATTTCTTTCAACATCAATCTAGTCATACAACACATTGATACACCCACATATCACAATATGTCACAATGCTCTAACACTATGTCATCCACTTTATAATTCTTTTCACACAGCACAAATAACAATTCACACGTGAAATCTTCATAGAATCCCCAAGAAGGAGAGAGAACACTCCCATCCCCAAGATATCAACATGATCACAAACACGCACAAGGTGACATACACATCACATGCGTTCACAATATCACAATTACGACAATAATCACATCACGTTTAAAGCACATTACTCTTCCAATATCTACCACCATCATGCAACATCATCATCATCATGCAGTATCATCATGTAACAACACCACCACCATGTAACATCATCATATAACACCAATCCGTCCCATAGGTTCGAGAGCATGAACCTATGCTCTGATACCAAGTGTAACAACCCAAAAATACCAACAAATACACGAACAACGCAGTAAAAGACAGTATAATTTTTTTTGACTTGCTTTGACACATAACACGACACAACATGTCGTCATAAGGTTACAACCAACACTAGGAACCACTTGTTACAGGGAAGACCACAAGGTCAGCACGGAAATGCTCACACCTATCAAGGACAATTTACTTTTCTTTTAGACAAGACAACATGGATGCCCAACCACATGACACACTTACATTTAGGGGCATCCCATGAGGAAAACTATTTGTTAAATTTTCTTTTTTACTAAAACGTCTCTCAATTCTTAAATTTCGTTCTTATCAAATTTCATGTAATGATTTACGCAATTCTTTTCACAAGGGAGAACTTCTTTCTTTTCAACTATTGACTAATTAGCTTAAGGCCAAGCTTTCTAAACTAGGATCATCAATTTTATGTCCAAAGCTTTTTATACATTTGATTTTAGAACATTTTCCATTTCTTACAAGGTTACTTAAACTTACTCAAGCCACTAACACATGTTCCACACCTCTATTGCACAGGTGAAGGCATAAGCTCCGATTGAGTGGAGAGTACCGCTTAGGGTTCATAACAATGACCTTCTTGTTTAAGAATCAAATTTTGACCTTGCTTAAGAAATATCACCATGAATCAAGGAAAGGGTTAACAGAACAGGACAACATAATTTAGCTTCAGGGTCACATTGTTTACTATCAGTCTTTTATTGAGGTTAAGAGTTTATCAAGATTGGTTAAATGCTCCATCTAGACTTTACTTAATTAAGTTTGGCAAAGGAGGACATTTCAAATGATAGAGAGATATTTAAGGTTTTATTAATCAATTTCCTTCCTACTTATTAAATCCTATTATCTTCTAAAATCTAACCATTGATTTCACCATGAGATCATTTAAGGTTTCACCGTAAAAGGATAATGTTTATTAGTTTGGCACGGGAAAAAAAAATGAGTAATCATATTTCATTACAAAAGATAGTTTCCTCTTGATTGTTCCAGGTCTCAAAGGTTATCTAGTAGATCACATCTACATTAATATATTCATATATATAAATTTTAGTTTAACTTTTATCAGGACTATCTAGCTCACTTTATAGTGCTTACAAACTCATTACTACTATGCCTTAGAAGGATTTACAAGTCAACATTTTAACTCAAGAGTAAGGTTTAACAGTACTCGTTTGCGAAAACAAAACAAGGTTACATCAATTCATTCCAACATAATGCACAAACCAAAGGGACATAGCATCTCTATTAAACCATGACTAGGGAGCAAGAGAGTAATAACATGGGACATGCCCCACTACTATTCTAAGGATTAAAAAAATACACTGGATTATCCCGTAACCAAGCAGTAATCAAATTTCATCTTTCACGCGATAACCAAACAAACCAAAGTTTCAACAGTTACAACAACAATACTCTACAATACATTTACTAAGGCAGTGACCCTTCTTCTAAAATGTCCAAAGGTCCTTTCCAAATTTTTATAACATAATACTCATTCGTACAAAGAAACATCATAACCCAGATTGATGCAATAATCTACAAGTCTTTCCATCATCTAACCACGTAAGCCATCTACAACAATTAATAACTTGAGTCAGTTTGTGAGAACTGAGCAAGATAAGACTATACATAGCAACAATAAGCTACTAGCTAACAATACCATGAAAGGAAAAATTCTATTTCAAGAAATGGATCAAAGTTCTAACCTCTAACAACCTTTTGAAACAAGATATAATTTTCACCATGCCAACAAGAAGAAATCCATAAGTTTTGGTTATGAAAAAAAAAATATCTCGAAAACCACAAAAGTATGACAACCAAATACGCAAGACTATGAAATTTAAATGATTAGACACAAGAGTTGAGAATCTTAGGATTTCAATCATGTAATTCAGTAGATTACGTGATTGAAATCTAAACTGTAACCCATCAATCAACCTTCTCAAGGTGAAGTCAAAAGATAAAAACCAAACTCGATCTTAGTTGCCAAAAAGAATATAGTTTTGGAATCGTTCTGTAGGGCCATAGGCCTAATAGGCTAGAAATGAACAACGAGGGTAATAACAAAGTTCCATCATGCAATCAAAAAGGTTTAAAGGATGAAAATCTTATATTCAAGCCCACAACCATTATATCTTAGGTAATAAGTGACTTCATAGCTAATAAGGATGAGTGGAAAGGACGATAAGAATGTCTGGAATAGGCATTGCCTAACAGCCTACCTACTGAACATAACCAAGGCTGGAATAGTGACAAGCCTCATTAATACCCAAGTTGAGTAGGCAATCTATCATTCTAAACACATCCTTCCAAGTTTCATAATACTTTAGATTTATAACCCTCCCGTTCTAGAGGAACATAGCCATGAATCTAGACTTGGTTGAAATTTTCTGACGTCAACTCACTTTCTAATATCATAAACGATGTATACAAAGAAAAATTCTCTCAACTCTCCTTAATTTACATCTCATCACTAATTTTATGGTAACCTATGAAGTGATTAAACACATAATATACCATAGAAGATAGATATCCTCCAATAATGAACTTCTATAACGATGTAATTACAATTATTACGTTCGAATACATATACAAACTATTCCATAGCTTCTTTTCCCTTTTTAGACGACAAAATATATTCAGGACCTTCCATCACAATCATTCTAAATTTGTAATGAAAGATCACTCATCAAGAAGGAAGTACAAAACAAGTTTGACTAAATTAAGGAACTTCATGTTACCTTAAGCAGTTGATGAAAACCTTAACTTTCACAAACCGTGAAAGATATTACCTTACTCCATCAAGGCATTATGTCTATACATAATTAAATTGATCACACAAGGAATCATCAACATACCATACCTTAACACCATAAAGGTCATTAATTTTATCAAATTTTACTCATAGAAAGAGTAGAATCAAATGGGGTTCTATCAATAATTCATGCCCTTCTATCGACCCATGACATATTTTCGGTCCGAAACTTCCTTCTTAACAAGCATATATATTGAAATTCTGATTTCCAAATGCCCTAATAGTTTACACAATACACGAAGTGCATAATCAAGTTTATCATAAAAATAATAATAATTTAGCTGTATATTTTCCTCCAAGGCAATAACATAATAGGAACCCAATACTAGTCAAAGCTGCAACTCTTCCAGGGGTGATTACATACCCAGGTTCACAAAAGAAACAGTGACATTTTTGTAGAAGGAAGTAACTTTAAGAATTATATATATATATATATATATATATATATATATATATATATATATATATATATATATATTCATATGATCAATCGAAGCATGCACTGAGAACCTTTGTTATATATATATATATATATATATATATATATATAAATGGGTTAGATCACTTCAACAAGAACAACCAACGGAGGAAAATCTATAAATAACAAACTATTACCCATATACTGAACACAAATCCACAAAATCACAAATTTAAACCAATTTCTGGAAAGAAAAAGTTTCATTTCAAGAGGTTTACTAAATACTGGCATATTATGTATATGGTTAGTTTATCTTGCCTGTTTAAACGCATCCACTAGTCGTTTACATCCAACAAGGACTGCTACAAGCCACACGCCCCTCCACTTTATTCTCTACTTCACTAGTCTTTTCTTGCAATATACCATACCAGGATTCCCTTTTGAAGGCACGAATAGAAGAATGCAATAGGTGGCTGTCCAAACAATAGATTGTTTCCATGTAGCTACTTTGGGGGTGAGAGTCAAACTACTTACCACTCAATCCGAGAGCACTTGCGCCAGAAAGCTAAACACCAACCATGGTTTGAAGCTCAGACACAAGACATAATGATTACATCGCTCCTGGCTCTGAAAGGCATCAACCAAATTGATACATAAACCTTTTCCTTCACCAGATTTGGGGACAGCATCAAAATCTCGGTGCAAACATTACAAATGTAGCTTGTAAGGTGTGATAATTCCAACAGGAAACTTTATGCCTGCCAACCTGGTGACTTGTTGAAGCAGCTCATATAATAGCAGAGCAAATTGTGTTTCATGAATATTCTGATATGAAACAGATCGACCTCTATGAGGTTCTCTTCCATGAGTTACATCGTACAACAAGTAAGATCTCAATAGAGAATCTTTGTAAATAAATTTCATCAGGTCTGTTGGTAACACTCTCACTGTCACACAATCGATTTTGGAGATACACACTCATTGCATGTTCTAGATCTGAAAGATATACTGCTACCTTCATCTCCCAAGACATTTTCTCCAACATTGCATAGATTCTCCTGTGCCTGTGGGTACGATCTGTCACCTACACGGAAGCATACAAAATTATTGGCTTCGCTCGAGTTGAGCACTTGCTACGAAAGGCCAAGCTTGATAGTGTGGCGAGTTACATATTAAAAAAATCAAGCTCAAAGCGTCGACCAATGATCACCGGAATGCAGTGGCAAGAAGGATGACCAAGATCGCATAGTATGGGCAGAGTGGAAAGCAACAGTGAGCACAGCAAAGCTAAATGTATGATCTCGACCTCCCAGGTTGAAAATTCTGAACTTACCCAAAACAAGATCCGCTTCATGTCATACAGAGTTATCTTACACGAGTAGGGTCGACATGCGTATAGGCAAGAGCAGAGTCTCAAGGGATGAATCTTCGTGCCCAATAAATTTCATCAGATCTGGGCAGAGTCAGCTATTGCAAACTTTCGGTAAGAAAACCACCGAACTCAGCTGTAGCTTGTAGCCGTGATAACTCCAATAGAAACCTTTATGCCAAAATGCCGACCCAATGACTACGTTGAAGAGTTTGCCCATGAATAAATGCAAGGCAAATCCAGAAGCTTCAAAGTAGATATGTTGGCCATAATGAAACAGAGTCTGCAACTCCAACTTTATCTCGTTCTTCCACTACAGTTTGCAAGGATTTTGCAATCCACTGAATCTGAGACTGTATTCTACACTGCAACCAGAACGCAACATAGATGGACGACCTACCTGTTCCTTGAAGCATCAAATGCCTTGCAACCAAACTGTCAAAATTAGTCTGTCGCCTGGGGCTAAGGAAGGTCCGGCAGATAAGTTTACTTCTCTACGCTGTAGTTGCTGCATGGAAGCGGCAAGCACTTCAGGGGCACGAGAAGTTTCCTAGGAAGGTAGATTTCAGGTTCGTAAAGGCTACACTGTCAGAAGTTCCTGTACAGCACGATTTACTAGAAGACCCACAGGCGGCCAACTGCCACGCATCTTTCAGGGCGGTCAGAGCTTCATAAGACCATGGCAGGAGGCCATACACTCCTCTACGCACCCCCCACTGCAATTCATCTGTTGAAGCATAATAAAAAAAACCAAGAAGGACCAGGTCAACCCCACGCCAACCAAAGGAGTAATAAGCCATAAAGGCAGGTCGGTGACAGTTGACAAGTTGAACAATGAATATGACAGGTTGGGGGAGGCGCCCAACCACACACCACTTGCCAAAAGATTCAGAATATTTGACAACAGTCGCCATTTTTTAAAAACTTCTCCCTCACGCCAGGTAGGTCGCAGAAAAGGAAGCCCATGCCCAGTGGGGCATTACATTTTTTCCACAGTTGAACTACCTATTTTTGCTATGTTCCTTCCAATATTTTTCATTTTATCTTGTTTTTTTTTGGGGGTGTTTTTCTCCTGCATAGGGTCACATTAAAAAAAATGTTCCTTACCTAAAAAAATTAGATCCCACATAAATCTGTATTAATGTCAAAAGAACCATGCCCTTGAAATAAACATTAATAGCCATTTAGTGCCACATTATAGTGTGCTTAAAAATACATTATATACTTTTTTTGGTAGTCACAACATTAAGAAAAAAAAAAGCTTATCTATGATACACATCAATCAAATAGTTAACAGGGGTTGTTTATGCTTCCATATTTAATATGTATATATCACATCATGTGCAATTACAACAAGAAACAAATTTTCCAAATAGTCCACACCTAGTTAAAAATATTACATTTTGATTTAAAAATTGTAAGTATTCATAAACTGTTACAAAGCTCATATTTTAGCATATGATTCAAATAGAAAAAAAGATGACAGGGAAGATTAAAAGCTATAAATCACACACAATAAGTGCAATGTCAATACCGAAAGGGATCAGGGAGAGGAGGGAGGAGTGGAGGAGGTGTGAATGCTTTAAATTAGTGACAATAAATTTGTCTGTGGAATTTTATGAAAGACAATGTGAAGCAAAGGGAGAGATGGAAGGAACCATAAAATAAGATATGGAAGCTTGCAATCATCTTTTTCAACCTTGGGATAAAGTGTTGTAAATTATTACGATCTATAATTCTAAAAGTTAAAATGCGGGCTTATTTTCAATTAGACAAAACAATTAAATTACTCGACAAATTAGAAATGAGAAGGCATGTGTTATTGGAACAGTACATAATGGAAAATCCCATGTTGATGCACTCTTGTTAAAGTGGGAGGGACAAAGTATTCACTCTCATAATCAACATCAGTGTTATGTGAGGCATAATTTTAGTAGAGGATTTGGCCTATGTAGAAGATATGTGGAAGCGCAAGCCCAATAACCTTTTTACCAACATCTCCGACTATTTTGGCATGGTAGCTAACTTGGAAAATGTGAGAATATTGACAACAATATTTTATCCTAACAATCTCACACAAAATTTAGGAATGCTATCTCATAAGACAAATGTAAGATCTAAACAAATCCACAGGATGTTATGAATGGGCTTGCGAATGTGCCCACTGCAAAACATAACCATTCAAACAATGCACATGCCCAGTATAGGAGGGGAAAAAAGAAATTTCATATGTGGTTCTAAATTTGAACTCTTTAAAGATTATTGAGGAACTGTATTGACCCATCTGTAAGGAAAAACTACTTGGGGAATCAACCTCATATACTCATTTACATCATAGATAAACATACTAGGGTCCATAGTAATAGGGGATCATGTGGATGCATGTATACAAGGATGCAAAGTTTTATTAAACTACTTATTATTATGGTTATCTGAAAGTTACCATAAATGATAGGGATAGAAGTGAAGAACTGAGAAAAAGTGATGATGTTGATGCCAACACTACACGTTGTAATGAACAACATTTAAATAAAAATTTGGTGTGTATAGAAACACTAATCGGTGTAAATGAATGGACTGCGTCTTTTTGTAGAGGATGATCGAAAGAGGGAGTGTTTAACGGAAAAGTAATGTTTGGTGTAACAAAGTGAATATATGGATTGGACACAAGTGAAATGTTACTTTTTGAAGAAACGGTAGATTAGTTATTGAATTCATAGAAACAAGAGATTGTTTAAGCACATGGAAAATAGGAAGTCCTATTACATGAAGCTCAGAGGAAGCAACATCTTGGAGGCATAAGTAATTGATTAAATACATAAGAAGTACAAATCCATAAGGTGATTTCTCTGTTTTATTGTGTTTCTAATGAAGGATCTATAAGACATCAACTACATTGGTGTGATGGGTAAAGGGGTAATCTAATACCATGAGAGGATCAAATGGTTACAATTGCAACAAATATTTTATCATACACTGTATACAGGGAATATTTTAGACATACAATTTTTTAACATTTCATGTCAAGTGTATCTATAGATCTCTATGATTTGGAATTAAAATTTTTCTTTTGTAGCTTGTTATTAAAATAGAAGACATGCATTGTTGTAGGATCTTGAGGGAAGATTTACCATGTCAATGTAGTCTTGTTTAAGTCAAAGAGGAAGAATATGTTCTCTTATCCTTGACAATTGTGTAATGCAAAGCATAACAAGCTATATCCTATGTGGAAGATATGTAGAAGAAAATCATGAGAGCCATTGAGCCTCCATCGCTGCCCATTTTTACATGGAAACCAATGGGGGCAGCATAGGGATATCAACGATAATGTGTTTTGATAACAATACTATGTAAAATGAAGGCATGTTATCTTACAAGACAACCAAAGGACTCAAACTAAATCCACAAGAAGTTGCAAATGTGCTCACCAAAAATCCTACCAAAAAGCATAATCCTCCACAAAATGCATATTCCTAGTAGAGGAGGTAACACAATGTTAAAATGTTGTACTCAATTTAAAATTTTAGATATTCATAGACTATTGAGCCACTCTGATGACTCATTCCTAAGGGAGACAACCTCAAACATTGACCATGACATCCACAATCTCCCCACCCTCGTAAATTTCACAAACTTTTCACCACCATAGCTTGCATATGTCTAACTTTGGCATGATTTTTTATTTCCCCACCATGATCTTTATCTCATGCTTCGTTTAGCCTATCGTCTCCATTAAGAGACAATAGAATGTCAACCAAAAAAATCAACATTATTGTTGGAGTTATCAACAAAAACAAACAATGTCTGTAGTTGAATGGATGTTATAAGTGCAGCTTACTTTCGATGATTCAAATGAGGTTGTACATCAATGCAACTTGAGTGTGAGTTCACAAGTTTGATTTAAACTAAAAATTCAAAACATCTTTAATAAGAAATACCTAAAATAGTAATGTTTTTTTGTATTTGAGTACCCATTGAACTATATTCATGAGTTTTAACAATCTCAAACATTCAATAGTGCCAAAGAAATATAATAAGTAGCAAAAAAAGAAATGATAATCATTTCTAGACTATAACAATGCCATTGCAAACATATATATTAAAAATTTACATGTCAATGTCCTATTTAACACAATATATTTCATTTTATTGTCTAAATAACTCAAATATATAATTTTTTAAAATATCGATTGAACTATATTCATGAGTTTTAACAATCTCAAACATTCAATATTGCGAAAGAAATATAAGTAGCATCACAAAAAGATATGAAAATCAATTCTAGACTATAACAATGCCGTTACAAACATAGATATTAAAAATTGACACATACAATTGTCTTTTTTTACACAATATTATGCATTTTATTGTCTAAATAACTTGGAAAGCCTTACTTTTTAAAGTATTAATAATTTGTTGGAAGATTGCAAATATATTATTATGTATTTTAATAACACAAATATTAAACTAATAATTGAAAAAAAGTTGTAAACACACATGGAAAAAAAAATGCTCGAAACCTACATTACATAATCTAAGAAAAATTAAAAACACCCACAATCATTGTAAAAAGTAAATACCAGTTTTGAATGCTCGAACCCACCACGAAAAAAAAAAACGAAAAAAATTAAAACTTTTGAAGTACACTCATCACAAATACCCAAAACATAAATGGTATCTAAAGATTTGTCAATTATATTAACCTGAAAAAATATAATGGTACGAGTATTATAGAGATTCGGTGCGTAGGCAACAAAATTACCAACATCTAGAATTGGCAACATCTGGAATTATAATCACATGCCTTGATTAAGAATTCACATTTACAAATATTCAATTATATTTATTCCATTCCAATTTCACTTTTATTGTAGAGAATAAACAAATCTTAACATAATAACACTCTTATTATTTTTTTCTTCAAATGTGAATGTCAAATGGAAGCCATGCAAAGATAAAATTGACACCTTTTGTGTGGTGGCAATGCTTCCTGGAACAATAGTGTCCTATGTGGAAACAATCTAGCTGCCCAAAGGTAACCTCTGCAGACACTAATATATTCTCATCTAATTAGAGGGAAACAAAGTACTTAAAGAGTGCAGGGGATAGTACTCATTAGCCTTTGAGCGGATCACACCAACGTGAAGTAGCAATGCTCACTGAAGTGTAAAAATTAGAGGAAAATTTGAGGATTATATGATTCCCTTGATACGATGTTTCTGATATTAAACATATATTCTTTACTTGGTTTTACCACTCAAAGGGAAAGACATTTCTATCTTCACCATCACTCCCTCCAGATCTCAAAAAATAGCTTGAGGATTTAAGATGCAATGCATACGGAAGCTAGTTAAATAATGAAAGAAATTTAGACAAAGATAACGATGGAGAAGCATAGAGGATTCAAGATACTCCTACACCTTCCTTTCCGATTCAACCCTTCAAACCATTTCTGCCATAGCCCACTCTGTCAGTGTCATGGCTTTTCGTCAAAATATAATTTACTGTGCATACCATTAAAAATAATAACAGTTGTGAACATCAGTGATTTTAAAACAAAAAACAATGAATATATAAAATCAGACCCAAAAAAATAAACATTTTTTTTGTTATAACGGAGAATAACGATCATGCCCTTTTCATGTAACTCTTTGCTTTGCCAAAATACACTAATGAGGCTCGTCTATGGTGATTACAGGTAGCCTATAAGGCGAGGAGATAACGTTTCCCAAGAATGACAACCATCATACCATAATAAAACCCAACCAACATATATCCTAATAAGAAATTTTCATATAACTAGCAGTTGCTCCCTTTTTTAGGGGAGCAAATATACGCCGTGGAGGATGGTGGGGAAGGCCGGTTTCTGCAATGGAGACTGATGTAGGCCTCGAACGTGATTTTGTTCATTTTTTGGGGAGGCTGTTGACATCAAATGCAATGTCAAGGAAAAGAGCATTCATAAGAAATGGGCATGTATGTTTCAGTAGCATTGAGGGGGAAAACAAAGGTAGGAGTGTAATGCTATAACAGAAGGGATGAAGCAAAGAAAATATAGGTGGTTGCAGATATAAGTGTGGCACTAAAGAGAACAAACCGTATAAGAAGATATGTGATACAAATATACAGTTACAGACAAATACTGATAAATTGGAGAAGCTAATAACTGAGGTCTTAGATTAGAGGGAAAATAACAATATATACAAATAACAGCCAAAATGAATACAATGTCTGATATACCATTTGATTGTGAAAACATTTGATAAAGTTGGTGGGACATAGTTTCTGAGGCAACAAAAAAGTCCATAATTTTCAAGAAAGGATGCAGACAGACTTCGCCAACAGTCATTAGTTTGATAGCCTGAAAAATTCAAGTTTACTATTTTTTTTGTGCATTTGTGATAGTTGAAGTTTTATTGTAAGGCCAACTATATCAGGTGTGAGAGATGCACTTTGTGTAGATGCCTTTCATCTGATCTTATCATTGCCTTTTTAGCAAATTTTTTTAGCCGAATATTTTCAATAGTTTCCGGCTATTTATCTTTGAATGACACTTTCTTGTTATGAGACTTCAACCACAATCAAGCCCCCATTGAAGAATGTAAGGAAATTTAATTATTGTGCAAACAATGAAATGAGCCAATATTTACTGTGAATGTCACTTTTACATAGTAAAAAAGGAATACTAAAATTCTCACAGTTTTAATATAGGCTACTAAGTGTCACTGTAAACAATGCCTCACTGGTGGTAAATTACAAAATGTAAGTTGCTTCTCCACTTATCCTCGACTATATTCATCAAAATGAAGTCACAGATGTTTTAAAATACAAAGAGGAACAAAAACTGGTTAAATGAATGTCATTATCTCATTGCGTAATGACATTATGCAACTTCCTGTCCAAAAACGATGAAAATTCTATCAAAGCTGGCATATCCTATTGAATTTTTTTGTTTCATTTTTTACCACTGAAACCCATCTTCTCCTGGAGATGGTAAAAATTTTCCCTTCGCAGTTTTTCTTGGTCCAAAACATTAATTTCCTTGATATTTGGTGAATAGTAGTTACATTTAAAAAAATCAGGGAAGCATTTGAAGATGGTAAAAATTTTCCCTTCGCAGTTTTTCCTAGTCCAAAACATTAATTTCCTTGATATTTGGTGAATAGTAGTTACATTTAAAAAAATTAGGGAAGCATTTGAAGAAAAGCTCTGATAATGTACCAAAAACGTAAGAAAGTCAACTCTAAGTATCTGATGTATGCAAGAAGTATCATTTCATTAGCATAACAAATGTATATAATCTCAACTCAGATCTCAGCTGCAGTTGAGTGCTCCAAGTTGTGCTGGTGTAAGAGAAGAGGTAGATTCTTTTCAAAGACAAACGTAATCTTTTGTATTTCTATTGGACTTGATCTGAAGTATCAATATACATTCCTTTGTATAGAAAAATGCTTTTTTGGGAAAGTTTCTATTAGTTTTGAATACAGGCTCGTACTCAACTCTTAGATTCAGTCTCCTGGTAAACAAAAATAATATGCACACAAATTAGGAATCGTAACGTATATTTCAATTTTGATTTATAAATATAATTCTTTTACATTTCAAACTAACCACAGTAATATGGTCAGGAAAACTATTAGTAATATATGTTATTGTTTCAGTCCTAATGAAAGTAAACCTACAGCTATGTAAGAAAGCTACCTCAAGGCATTATGTCAAATAGTTCACAGCCCTTGTTGAGTCTCATCCAATGATTAGAGGATACGTACAAAATGATGACTAAGTAAAGAATGGAAAATCCTAAAATTGAACATAATCAGACGGTAATACTTGTAATAATTAGCAATTAACAACATACAATTTCATTGCACAGATAAGCAAATAAGAGCTTCCAAAAATAAAAAATAACAAAAGCAGTCACATACCTAGATAGCACCGAATTTTCGCAAACTGCTGCCCTTAATTTTGTTTATTATTATATTTAAGGGGCAACACAATTGAGTATAGTACAGAGGTAGGGGACAACATGAGAAGGGGATATTTAGACAATGTTTTTTTTAATGAAAAGGGCCACAATAGTAATGCCTTATATAATTTCATATACTTGGGCCTTAAAAATAGCAGTGATCAAATATCCTTTTATTAAATTTGTAATTTTTTTGGTTTGTCTCTTCCAGTACATCTAAAATCCTTAACTCATTTTGTTGTTGCAAATCTGCAAGAGATTTCCGCTATTGCCAAATTAAAATCCTGAAATGGCTCTAAAAACATAGAGAGTTAAATGTTATTGCAACTAGAATCCAAGTACAAAGCAAATAGTGGACAAAGTACCATAGCAACAAAATTACAGAACACAGACCTCATATTGATCCTGTGATGAAAAATTATGTAACTGTAATTGATAAGGCTTGCAATTTTAAATTACCTGTGCCTATCAAATAAAAATTAGTTGATGGTTTAGCTGTGTCAATTGGCTGTACATTCCAGTAATTTGTATACATATTTGTATATTATGTTCATACCTGCTGCATCTATATTTTTTCACCTGTAATATACAATTAAAATCACAAAAAAAACGGCCTACAGCGTTGCATCGCTAACCGAAATATGTTAAAAAAAAGTTTTGTATCTTGTCCTATAGTAGCAATATGAATAACAAAATATTATATCTGATAAATACTCTCAGGATAGTAGTAAAACACTAACAATTTGATTGCATAGATAAGCAAAGAGTGCTTGCAAGTTTAATAGCCAAATTACAGTAAGCAGAAAAGTTTGTTAAATCACAAGTTGTTCCTCTTTTGTAGGAGGAGAGTACAATTATACAACATTAATTGCGAATCAAACTCAACATGTACAGCAACCTGGAGAGTGCTGTATTGAACATAATCAGACGGTAATACTGGTAATAATTAGCAATAACAACATACAATTTCATTGCACAGATAGCAAATAAGAGCTTCCAAAATAAAAAATAACAAAAAGCAGTCTCACATACCAGATAGCACGAAATTTTGCAAACTGCTTGCCCTTAATTTTGTTTTATTATATTATTTAAGGGGCAACACAAATTGCGTATGTACAGAGGTTAGGGACAACATGAGAAGGGGATAGTTAGAACAATGTTTTTTTAATGAAAAGGGCCACATAGTAATGCCTTAATAATTCATAGACTTGGGCCTTAAAAATAGCAGTGACAAATTACCTTTTATTAATTGGTAATTTTTTTGGTTTGTCCTTCCAGTAGTACATCTCCTCAAATCCTTAACTCATTTTTGTTGGTGCCAAATCTGCAAGACATTTCCGCTATTGCCAATTAAAATCCTGAAATGGCTCTAAAAAACATTAGAGAGGTTAAATGCCTATTGCAATAGGAATCCAAGTACAAAGCAAATAGGACAAAAGTTACCATAGCAAACAAATTACAGAACACAGACCTCATATTGATCCTGTGATGAAATTATGAACTGTAATTGATCACGGCTTGCAATTTTAAAAGTCCTGTGCCTATCAAATAAAAATTGTTGATGGTTTAGCTGTGCAATTGGCTGTACATTCAGTAATTTGTTACATCATTTGTATATTATGTTTCATACCGCTGCATCATATTTTTCCCCTGTAATATACAATTAAAATCACCAAAACCAGGCCGACAGCGTTGCATCGCTAACCGGCACCATGGTCCCCCCCGTTTTGTATCTTTGTCTATGTCGCAATCTGCCTCCCCCTCTTATCCTCTGCTACTCTCTCCGGCCGTCGTCGTCCCCCCTCTACCATTTGCTTGCCATAGATTAACGCCCGATGCTTGCCAGTTTATATGCCAAGTAAGTCCCGCCGCAAGTTTGTTACATACACGTTGTTCCTCTTTTGGCGGCGGCGAGTCACCATTATTACACACATACTTGCGCATCACTACACACCTGTAAAGATAACTGAGAGTGCTGTATTACACAATCTTGTCACCTGGAATTACCCAGTAATCTTGTCTAGGCCTACAATCTTCGCTTGAAAGTGGGGGATCCCGCAAAAGACACGTTAGGGGAGTGTATACTAGCAGTACCCATTGGCTCTTGAATTTCACTAGAAAAGAATAAGAAATATTAATGGTCTTCTTATTTTTAGCTCATGAGTAGACTGTAATACTTTATAATATGAAGTCACATAGAGTGTATAAATCTTGTTGACACTATGGCCTACTCAGTCGAAAAATTTTCAGAATGGCTAACAAACAGCAAGATCAGACGAACTGTGAAGTACCACAAAAATCAGATGTGTTTTGCATATGTCATGAGGACAAACACAGACCTGGGAAAAACACACAAGATGGTACAAGAAATGAAGTATTTCTAACCATGAATTAGAGCCTGCAGATATCGGGAAAAACATAAGTAGCATAGGAACAGATAATATTTGTCATGGACAGCCAAAATTGTGAAGTGGCCATTAAAGATGAGAGCACGCCTATCAGCCAGAAGTTGAAGCATCTCTATAATTCATTCAATGCAGCCATCTCTGTAATTCATTCAATGATTCACAGAAAGAAAGATGTGGAGAAATTGAAATCAGTGGGTTTTTTCTCATGTTGCTCTGTTAGCTACGTGTACTTTTTGGGTTTGATTTTGGTCAGTTGTGCAGCTAATAATTTCTCTTTATAGATTTTCAGCTTCAGGTCGGGAGTAGTCCTGATAAACAAAAATAATACTCACACAAATTAGGAATTTTAACATATATTTCAATTTTGATTTATAAATATAATTCTTTTACATTTCAGACTAACCACAGTAATATGGTCAGGAAAACTATTAGTAATATATGTTATTGTTTCAGTCTTAATAAAAGTAAACCTACAGTTATGTAAGAAATCTACCTCAAGGCATTATGTCAAATAGTTCACAGCCCCTGTTCAGTCTCATCTAATGATACGTACAAAATGATGGATGCTTTTTGGATAACCATCACCTAGATTTCAACATTTGAATGTTTAATTCCTATAAAATGTATTTACTTGTATATATGAGAAGCTGAAATGTAAAAAAAATATTACTAAAATAGGACATTTGAAATACTGTTAACAAATTAAAATTTATACTGTAAGAAAAGGATTAGAAAAATATTTGAAATGCTTTGACAGAATAACAAAGATCTTGTGTGCTCCTATGGAATGATATGATTGTTGTGTATGCAAAAAAATGGGTGGGTTGAAAAAGCACTTGACATATGTAAGCAGATGAAATCGACACAGGAAAAGGTAGGTTCGTCAACCTCTGTCAGCATTCTTTTAGCTTCCGTCAATAGATACTTATCGGATGTTCTACCTGTGACTGCCTGAATCTATACATATCCAAAATGTGAAAGCATACAGAAAGCAGGTGATTTGTTTGAGAAAATGCGTAATCCAAACTATTTTCATCTTTACGCCATTTACATGGCGTGGTTTTGGATTTTAACTTTGCAGACAACTATGATACATAAAAAAGACAGATCCCGATAGGTTTTAAGGAAAATTAATAACTATTGACTAAGTAAAGAATGGAAACACTTGAAATTGAACATAATCAGACGGTAATACTTGTAATTAGTAGCAATTTATTTAGATATAATAATTTACAACATAGCAATTAACAACATACAATTTCATTCCACAGATAAGCAAATAAGAGCTTCCAAAAATAAAAAATAACAAAAGCAGTAACGTACCTAGATAACACCGAATTTTCGCAAACTGCTACAACCATGAACAACTGTGTATTTTCCCAGAGAATTCTATTAGCCCCTCCTAGTCTACTTAAACCCTCACAACCTTTACACTGTCAATGTATCTGACCAGCATCCGCCACATAATTTAAATAACCAAACCCTCAGAATTTGGGCGGCCACCGATGATGCAGGAGGGAAAACTGAAGGGAAACGATAGGTGCAAGGAACCTACAATGACAGAGATCCATCTCCACGCGCACCCCAAAACAGCTGAACCACCGTTGAAGCAGCCAATGACAAACGCAAACGGCAACTGAGACAAACGGAGGCTCTGTCGTTGTAGGTTCCTTGCACCCGCCGTTTCCCTTCAGTTTTCCCTCTTGCATCATCGGTGGCCACCCAAATTCTGAGGGTTTGGTTATTTAAATTGTGTGGCAAATGCTGGTCAAATACATTGATAGTGCAAAGGTTGTGAGGGTTTATTCCAGTCTATCTGCTGTAGTTTGGTTTATAGGTATTTACCTAGATTTTTGTTCTATCCATAGTATTTTTGCATTTGTTTTGATTATGGCTGTGAATCTTCTATAGATATACAATTAATTGCAGAATCTTCAATGTTTTGTATAGCTTGCGTTGATTTTTTTTCTTTTATTTGGTTGCAATGGACATGTAGGATGCTGCAAAAGGTTATGGAGTTTGGATTTAAATTTGTCAATTGCAAATGAAGTTAATATTGTGCAACGGGTGTGCTCATCCCTATTAACATCAGCTAGATTGGTTGAGGGCCTGTATAACTTCTTGCCGGGCCTTGCCTCCTATCCTTGTGGTTGGTGTGTGTGTGTGTGTGAAAAATCAAGTTGTGGCTCTGTGTGTGAATTAAAAAAGTAATACGCATCTCTGTTGGTGCCTTACAAGTGTTCGTACAACTCTGAAAGCTCCTGTCACCTATCTTCTGAATTTTAATTGTATTTATAAATTTTTTTTATTGGAAATTTCATAAATTGTCCTAAATTTAGGGGACTGCCACACCTGACCTCTTGCTCAGCCTTTCCCGCTTGTCCATGTGCTTTCACGTGCAGTAATAAAATGAGTTATGGTTCTTTACATTGAATTAAAAATTCAGATGCATCTACAATGTTTATGATGATATTTTTAATGTCCTTCAGACCAAATGATTTGTAAGAGCTATCAAAGTGTATTTATTTAAATAAACAATTGCTTCTACGATTGTTGAGCTTTATAAAAAAATCTCCAAGCTCTGTTGATTGTCTTGATTTAAGGTTTGTGTACCAATTTTAAATTTATGATTACAAATGTCTCTGTAATTGAATTTGGAGTTTTTTTGTGTCTCGGGAAGTATACCTTTCCAAACGTCATAACCGTAGAGGATGGCAGTTACCGAGCTATAGAATAATCTCCCTCTTTAGTCCCAATTCTAAATTTTGGCATTCTGATGGCTATTTTCTAATGCATAGAATGTCTTCAAACATGCATGGATTCATTTTACAGTAATAGTACTTCATTTTAATTTATAATTGAGGTCAAGGCCAAGGTATTGATAGGAAGGAACAAGTTTTAACTTTTACGGGATGGCTGTTAAAAGGCAATTGCAAGGTGATTCGTTTTTCTGGTTTAGGGTCGAGGGTTTATATGAGAATCACACTTTTCGTTTTATCAACATTTACTGTCAACCCACATTAATTACATAATGCTAGAAAGACTTCAAATAGTTTTTCTAATAGTTTAGCAAGTAAGACCATATCATCAGCATACAAGGGTATGATCTGATTGGTACCTTGAGATTGTTCCCGCGCCTATTAAAGCTCCTCTGTTCTAATAGGAATATATGAAATTACAAAATTATTTACATATTTGAAATTTTGTAAACTGTCCAAAATTTACGGACATTATCATGCGTACACCAGAGATGCATCGGCACCAGCACCCACGCTTATGGTAACCTTAGTTTAAAATGCTTTGATTAGCATGAGGAACACAACATCAAGCTAAGATTGCCATTCAACAATGCCATGGATTAATCTTGTGCAACCATCATTATACCAATGGCTCAAGCAGCCTTAATACTAGAGGTCCAATGAATTGGCAATTTGGAGCGAAATAATATTTCAAAAAAACAAATTGCTTGGTAAATCTTAGTTGAGGTTAAGTTATGAGCAACCTATTTTTAGCGGTGTAGGGTAATCTA
This sequence comes from Taxus chinensis, assembly GCA_019776745.2. Taxonomy (NCBI): domain Eukaryota; kingdom Viridiplantae; phylum Streptophyta; class Pinopsida; order Cupressales; family Taxaceae; genus Taxus; species Taxus chinensis. Next base: position 494,600,656 of record CM034155.1, on the reverse strand, counting down.
GGTCACGTTTTTAATAATTGTAAACATGGGTTAAATTTGAATCTTACCACTGCTACGAATGCTCCCCATTAGCATTACACCATAACCCCTTGATTGGCCACTTTAACCCAACCCATTACCCTCGTTTTGGAGTCTCTTTAAGATTTTCTTTTAAATCGCTACTGTTCACTGTGAGGCAAGCAATCAATCATACCGTATAATGCAAGGCCGAAGAAGACTCTGCAAATAGCTTGCCAGGAGAATTTAAACCCTGGAATTAGCTCCTCTGTCACGCTGCACCACCCAAAACATGTCGCCTCTCGAGAACAGTCACCATGAATGCCCGATTTTGCCAGGTAAGTAGCAGCAGTCAGACCATTATGACCACCTCCGATCACCACAGCATCCCATTTCCTGTTCAGACATTGGCATGGATTCAAAACAAAAACAGGGAGAGACTGAGTTAAAAACAATAATGTATAGTATTCATCAATTCAGGTTGGTTTACCTTTGAACTAAGAAAGCGGGTCCCTTTGTCCTTGGCGTCATTGAAGAATGAAGCAGAACATGGCTTTTAAAAAATGGCCGCCAGGTCAAAATCATCGTAATTGGCTGTGATGGTAGCAAATGGCAACTGAGACAAACGGAGGCGCACAGCCCATGTGGTGGCAGCAAAACGGGTCGGGAATAGACACGTGGGCGCCAAAAATGGAACAGGAGCAGCACAAGCATGTCGACGAAAACGGCAAAAAATCCCCTCCGTGAAAACGCCTACGGCGTAATAAATCAATAAATTTCAGAAGATAAAACAAACAAGATATATGGATGGCCAAGATGAACAAATATGCAACATATTCATAATAATACCCTTAAGGTATGGAAAACACCATACAATTCTCCTTAAGGAAGAAGTAACTCCACAATCTCCCAAGATTGGAATCCACTTCGAAGGGGACACCTCCAATATACCTCTACCAAGTACAGGTCTCAACTCATACCTCCATGACCTCCTCATAACGATACTCACTCCTTTAAATAAGATGGGGTAACACCCAATCCTAATGCAGGCCAACTCATTACCCAATATAACTAATTCCTATGTGAACCCATATAACTAATAAGGGGATGGTGTCACATGTCAGCATCACCATCAATCCATATCCATTATAATATCATATCTCATGTGAACCCATACATATAACTAAGGGGATTGTTCCACATGTGGCATATCCATCATCCCATATACATTATAATATCATATCCCAAGCTACATAGCATTTCCTCCCTCTTTGACATGTTTCATCCCCGAAACATAAAAAAAAAACCATATAATGATTGTGATTTAAATTATTACAAAATAGTCACCATGCTCGTGGATCCAACCACCCATATGAGATCCTAATGGGTGATGTTGCTCCAAACCTGATTCTATATTCCCTTGTACTCATCTGATTCCATCCATGTACATATGCATTCCTCCTTCGCATCCATGCATATCCATGATAATTATCCTATGATTCCATTTCATATATTTTTTCCTCCATTGATTCTGTGTATAGCCTTAACAAGTGCTCCTCCAATTCCTTGTATATCTATATAGATTTCTGCCCTTATGTGTCCTAACATCACCCAATGATTTTTTTCTCTCATGATGATGTGGGGGTGTCTATATGGGTGCAACCTTAGTATCCCCAACCTTATACAACCTTTTGTTCAACTTTATTTTTTCTCTTCCACCTGTTTGGCTATTTTTGTTTTCCCTGAGTAGTGAATTAATTGTTTTGTTCATCTTTTTCTTCACCTCGCCTTTTGAATATCTTATTTCCCTTATTTACCATCTTCAAATTCATCTTCGGATTCCTCAGGATATTATTATTTTTTCCTTACAAGATGATATCTTGCAATGAAATTTCTTTTTCTTGAACACAATTTCATAAATTTCTTTTGCACATTAAGATTAATTGTTCCTGAGCTCTCGAACAAGTATCAAAAAATATCCATAACATCCATATCTAAAGCATTAAAATCTGAATTGTACCCCATGTTTATCCATAGAGATTGAATTCTTTACAACATTTTGAATAGTCTTACCATCAAATGAGTTTCCTTAAGATTTTCTTTTAAATCGCTACTGTTCACTGTGAGGCAAGCAATCAATCATACCGTATAATGCAAGGCCGAAGAAGACTCTGCAAATAGCTTGCCAGGAGAATTTAAACCCTGGAATTAGCTCCTCTGTCACAGCTGCACCACCCAAAACATGTCGCCTCTCGAGAACAGTCACCTGAATGCCCGATTTTGCCAGGTAAGTAGCAGCAGTCAGACCATTATGACCACCTCCGATCACCACAGCATCCCATTTCCTGTTCAGACATTGGCATGGATTCAAAACAAAACAGGGAGAGACTGAGTTAAAAACAATAATGTATAGTATTCATCAATTCAGGTTGGTTTACCTTTGAACTAAGAAAGCGGTCCCTTTGTCCTTGGCGTCATTGAAGAATGAAGCAGAACATGGCTTTAAAAATGGCCGCCAGGTCAAAATCATCGTAATGGCTGTGATGGTAGCAAATGGCAACTGAGACAAACGGAGGCGCACAGCCCATGTGGTGGCAGCAAAACAGGGTCGGGATAGACACGTGGGCGCCAAAAATGGAACAGGAGCAGCACAAGCATGTTGACGAAAACGGCAAAAAATCCCCTCTGTGAAAACGCCTACGGCGTAATAAATCAATAAATTTCAGAAGATAAAACAAAACAAGATATATGGATGGCCAAGATGAACAAATATGCAACATATTCATAATAATACCCTTAAGGTATGGAAACACCATACAATTCTCCTTAAGGAAGAAGTAACTCCACAATCTCCCAAGATTGGAATCCACTTCGAAGGGGACACCTCCAATATACCTCTACCAAGTACAGGTCTCAACTCATACCTCCATGACCTCCTCATAACGATACTCACATCCTTTAAATAAGATGGGTAACACCCAATCCTAATGCAGGCCAACTCATTACCCAATATAACTAATTCCTATGTGAACCCATATAACTAACTAAGGGGATGTGTGTCACATGTCAGCATCACCATCAATCCATATCCATTATAATATCATATCTCATGTGAACCCATACATATAACTAAGGGGATGTGTTCCACATGTTGGCATATCCATCATCCCATATACATTATAATATCATATCCCAAGCTACATAGCATTTCCTCCCTCTTTGACATGTTTCATCCCCGAAACATAAAAAAAAACCATATAATGATTGTGATTTAAATTATTACAAAATAGTCACCATGCTCGATGATCCAACCACCCATATGAGATCCTAATGGGTGATGTTGCTCCAAACCTGATTCTATATTCCCTTGTACTCATCTGATTCCATCCATGTACATATGCATTCCTCCTTCGCATCCATGCATATCCATGATAATTATCCTATGATTCCATTTCATATAATTTTTTCTCCATTGATTCTGTGTATAGCCTTAACAATTGCTCCTCCAATTCCTTGTATATCTATATAGATTTCTGCCCTTATGTGTCCTAACATCACCCAATGATTTTTTTCTCTCATGATGATGTGGGTGTCTATATGGTGCAACCTTAGTATCCCCAACCTTATCAACCTTTTGTTCAACTTTATTTTTTCTCTTCCACCTTGTTTGCTATTTTTGTTTTCCCTTGAGTAGATGAATTAATTTGTTCTTTTTCATCTTTTTCTTCAACCTCTCCTTTTGAATAATCTTTATTCCCTTCTTTACCATCTTCAAATTCATCTTCATGATCCTCATGTATATTATTATTTTTTTCCTACAAGTATGATATCTTGCAATGAAATTTTCTTTTTCTTGTACCACAATTTCATAAATTTCTTTTGCACATTAAGATTAATTGTTCCTGAGCTCTCTAAACAAGTATATCCAAGAAAAATATCCATAACATCCATATCTAAAGCATTAAAATCTGAATGTAACACATGTTTATCCATAGAGAGTTTTAATTCTTACAAAATTTGAATATGCTTACCATCAACTTGAGTTTCCTTAATATGATTTGTTTGCACATGTAGATTGTGAGCTACATCCATATTGATGAATTTATATTTTTTGCTAGGGTTTATGGAAACAATTACCTTATTTCTTTCAATGCACCCTTCAAACTTAAATATTGAAGCTTCCTTCCTTAGAGATGCACTATCATGTTTAGCAGCTTCATCATCAATATTTTCTTTTTCTTCTTCTTTTTCTTATTATTCTTCTTCTTATTCTTCTTCTGCCTCTTCTTATTATTTTTCTTCTTTTTCTTCTTCTTGTTCTTCTACTTTCTTAACAAAATTATGTTTCTTTTTTGTTTCCCATCTAGATAAGAAATTATCTTCCATTTCCTCCCAATCCCAATCCAATAGATCTATATCTAAATAAGAATACCAATGTCATGCTTTCCCACCAAGATGAAGATAAAAACTAACCCATACTAAAAAAATTCAAAATAAAGTTTCTTAAATTGTAACCACCACTTTTTTGAAATTTTCTTTAATTGTAACCACCACCACATTTTCTTAAATTATGGTTTCACGAACATAATCCTTTGACCAATATTTGACCTGATGATTTCATCTAAAATTCAGCCTCCAATCTAAAACCACAAAGAAGTAACCCTTATACAATTGTGAGAGCTTTCCGAATATGTAAAAAAATCAAAGAAAGATGGAAACTTGCAACCTGTAGGTCAATTTTATGTAAACCCATAAAACACTCAATATATTGTTCAAAATAGATCAAAAAAATCTGAAATTTTTACCACAACCTATTGAAGATGATTTTCATATCTGGTAAAAATTTAGAAAATAAATTCCAAAAATTTTGTCCTGTGAAGAAAATTTCGGATAAACACTAAAAATGCAATAACCACCACAAAATACATTGAAACTTTCTGAAAGTTGTACTGAAACTTGCTGAGACCCTTTCACAACTATGGTAGAAACACTAAGAAACAATTCATAGAAAATTTCAAACTATAAATCAATATCTAAAATTACGGTTTGGACCCAATTTATGCTGAAATCGATGCTCTGATACCACTTGATAAGAAATTTGTATATAATAAATCAAAAAATTGAAAAAGATAAAAAAAAACAAGAGATATGGGTTGTGTTGGTTCTCAAATTAGTCTCGCCCCGTTTGTCATTGAAATCCCTTAGTTTGTGACCTCTGTCATGTTTTCTATCTCCCCGTGTTGGTTCTTGAATACTTTTTCCTCCATTTAGTTGCCATGATTAGTCCCTCCCTTGGATGAGGATCACTTAAAGTTCTATAATTTGTTTTTCATTTCTCTGTCTATCTAAAAGAGTCTATAAATTGGGCGTAAAACTCAGGTTGTCCCTTTCTTTCCATTTTTCACAGTCATGTTTTGTTGTCCCTGTTATTTTTGTCCCAAGTACCTGGGGAAACATGATTGGATGTACCTCGAACGATCATATTTGAACCTTATAACATTTCTAAATTCTCTACCCTTGAAGAAAGATTCAACTTCGGGCTCAAAAGGTGGTTTTCCTACATTTTTACGATTTGGTGGGTGGGTTATCCCCGTCAAATTTTCGTCTGTCCATCAATTGAAACATGGCCCTTTTTGTTGGATGCGGCTCGGCATGGCACTCTAAAAACTCTATGGCTCTCTTCAACCCAAAAATTTTCCACATAGAGGAACGACGCTTGTTTAAAAATTCACCTTTTGGTTTGGCCTTGGAGTTGCACCGGGAGGACACTTGGAGGATTCCGCTACTTTTCCTAGACTTAGACAAATTTTTCATGCAACTGGTATAGTTTTAGCGGGCCATGTACATGTGGTGGTCTGGCGCTCATTTGAGGATCCGCCTCAGGGTCACACCTTAACAATTGCAATAGGGAGACACGTGGAGGCTTTTACCGGCTCCGCTTTGTACTTAAACTTTCAAAGAAATTTTCTAAGGCCTGGGACACGTGGATGGAATGCGCCTTTTTTAGGACTGGCCCCTGAGTTTTATTTTAAGGTTGTGCTATGAAGACACATAGAGGCTTCCACCGAGTCTTCTAAACTCAGACTTTTCAAGAAAATTTCTAGAGGCCTAGGACACATGGTGAGCTCACACTTGTTCAAGGTTTTTGCTCTTGGCCACCATCTCAAAGCTACACCATGAAAACACATGGAGGTTTCCATCACGTCTTCCCATACTTAGAATTTTTAAGCAACTTTGTACAGGCCTGGGACCCGTGGATGGACCGCGCCTATTCAGGGACTGGCCCCTAGGTTTTATTTTGAAGAAGCATTAGGAGGAATCTTGGAGGCTTCTACTCACTCTACCCCTTTACTTGTAGTTTTCAACAATCGAAGAAAAATATCTTGGACCCTAGATATATGGTGCCTTCTGTTGAACCTTCAAATTTTTAACTCTGGTAGTTGAAAAAGTTTAATTCACATTTTAATGGTAGGAAATATGTGTTTGTAAAATTCACCCACTTAAGTTTCTCAAAAACGAATTTTGATGTTTCATATGCAAAGCAGAGTTCGATCCCTTTCCAAAAAGTCCTCATTTTATCAAATATGAGCTTCCATTCGAATGTTATGGCCTTCTGAATTTTTGATATCATTTGGTTAAAAAAAAAAAACTAACTCTCAAAGAGGAATTTTTTGTAAATTGGATTCACGGGCATAAAAATTACTGAGGTCAATTTTTGCAAAAAATCAAAAGTCACAAGTTCTCCCATGGCTCCGCAAGCCCGACTTTTCCCTTTGGCTAAAAAAAAAATACTTCCATGGGTTCGCGGGCCTGCACCTTCAAACGTTTTGTTTTTTTAAAAATGGTGAAAATTTCTAAGTCTCCCCAATGGCTGGCAACCCCACAACCAATGAGGGTCTGCCACGTGGCTTCTTTAGATGTCGACGGAGGTGCAAATTGTTTTAGACCTTATCGATTTTTTAAAAATATTGGCAAAAATTCCTAAGTTTCCCTGTCGGCCTGCCTTCCTGCAAGTCACTATTGGAATGACACATGGCTTCATTTGGCGTCGGTTGAGGTGGGGGTTGTTTTTAACCTTCGCACTATTTGACACAAAAGCTAACATTTCTAAGTTATCCCTGATGATCCACCTTTTCTGCTTGTAGCTTTTGGGCCAGACATGTGGCATCTCTAGGTGTTGGTGGAGGCGCAAATGCTTTTAAACGTGTTTTCTTTTTATCAAAAGAGTTAAAATATAAATTTCATCCGACGACCTGCCTTCCCACGTGGGCTTAAAAACATGTCACGTGTCCCTTGTGGCTTTGGAAAAATTTCTTCCCCAGGCCTGCAGGCCCACATTTGGGGAAATATTTCTTCCCTAGGCCTGCCTTTGGGGAAAAATTTCTTCCCTAGGCCCACAAGCCCACCTTTGGGGAAAAATTTCCTCCCCAGGCCCGCCGGCCTGTAACTTAAGAAATATGAGGAGTTAGGAGGACATCTTTAAATCATTGGAAGGGGAAGAAAATTCCTATCTAATGGAAATGTTTTTGGGAAACCTTAAGTGTGTTAAATATGTGAGAAATAAGGTTAAAGTGAAAAGATGAGTCTGAGAGTGGGTAAGTGGGAAATCGCCTCTTTTTAACTTAGATGTTTAACTCTAAAGAAGGGTTTGACATTTTACGACTCAAGTTAGGGGATAAGAGAAATTTTTTCTATCCCATGTAAACAATAACCTTGGTTATTGTTTAGACCTAGTGAAATTTAAAAACTTGGGCATTTAATCGCTTTCCCCCCCCCCCCCCCCTTTATCCTCTAACATTAATTAAGGAACATTTGACTATAGTGTTAATTGAATTATTTATTAAATAAACACCTAAGAGAAACTTAACTATTTTTGGATTAATTATACTCCTTAATTTTGTAATGTGGATCTAATGTTTGTTACAACGGGAAAATTTCATTTATTAAATTATAATTGACTTTGAATCTTTGTTGTGATAACTGAAAACCTAGAAGGGTCAAGATTTTAAAATATATATATATTCCATAATTTTTCTATCTAAACCTAGGTTGTTCTTGGGTCTCGAGTGGTCATTTTTTTAGCGGGCATTACATCAAACATATGCGTTGTTGAGAAAGTTGTAAAATTTGTTGAGTATGTCCTTTTCGATGTGTTGAATGTTTTTGGATTGTATGCTTTTGTGGAAGCCATGCTTGTAAAAAAGTTATCAAATGTTGCTCAAGATCCCTCTTTTTTCTTTACTTGAGGCTCGGGGGCTAATAAGGGGATGGTTTCTCCTCTTGTTGGATTAAAGGTTTGGCGGAGATTGTCACCTATTCCCCCTTCCTTTGTATTGTGATCTTAGTTTTTGAAATATTGAAGAATACAAGATTGAAGCTACACGTTGGGAGAAAAAATACAAGAAGATTTGATTTTTTTCCTTGTTGAAGAACTTCTATGTTCCAAATCGTCATATTATTTTTCCTACTTTGAGTGGAATTTTGTAACGTTTGTATGATTGAAGGAAAGTGGTAATATTTCATTCATTTGAAATTGATATGAGTTAGTGAATGTAGAAAGATCTCTTGGTTGCTTACCTTGTTGGAAATGATTAGTCTTACTAAAAGAAAAGGATTTTAAGTCTTACACTGTAAGAGAATGATATGTAAAGTTGGTATTTTTCATAGGTTTATTGTAATGATATCGTGAAAGGAAAGCTTAAGTGTATAGTTTCTTTTAATGAAACTCTCTGAAATTTGTATGCAATTAAAGTTGCAATATATATACATTTATATTTGGAAAAGAACATAGATGTAATGAAAATTGAGTGTGTTGAATTCATGTTTTATTTTGTTGAAAGAATATAAAATGTGAAGTAAAATGAATTGTAGTAATGTTGTACTTAATTTTACATTTTATTGCAAAGGGAAGAATACAAATTGAGTTGATGTTTTGTATTTTAAATTAAGAAACTTGATATACTATCGCTTTATCAATCAATGAATAGAAAAAATCCCCCTTTAAATTAATATTGCATTAAAAGACAACTTGGGAAGAAACAAACTATGAAAAGAATGTATTGTTGAAGGTTTTATTTTCAAATAACAGTACCATTGCCATGTGTAGAGTGACAGTTTTAGATCTGTTGCCCAACAGAGAGCAGCATTAGATCAACCACCCTCCAGGTAGGGAAGAGGTCATAGGACCAATGACATTCTTAGGGGGATGGTTTCTTCACTTTTGACGGAAAAATAAAATTCCATCCGTGAAAGACCCAGTTTTAAAATTTATGAAAATCTAAGCTTAAAACTACAACAAGGAATCTTCCAGCAACTAGGAATAAACTAAATTTAAAATTTCAAGCCTTCCAATATCTTTTAAGACACCCAAATGTGTAAAAATAGTGTACTTAAAAGGAATGGGGATTCCCCAATAGTTGAACTCAAAACAAGAAAATGATTTTTTTAAATAAAAAAATAGACCCACATTAGGATCTCTACATTTAGCAAATGAACAACATTATAGTGGAAAATATTTACAACTAATATCAAGAGAAATTTTTGCATGGTTTTTTTCCTTTCTCTCATGGTTCCTCATCCTTCTCCTCTTCCAAAACCTGCAAATAAGAAAATAGGAAATGAGGTTGTTTGGGGAGAATAGGAATTAAAAAGAGAACAATAAGGAAATTTAGGGAAACCTAAATCTAAGGGCTGGGATAAATTCCATACTATGCCCCAAATTAAAACCTACCCCACTTAAGTGGCAAGGAATTTTGTGTGAATCTAATTTTAAATAAAAAGAAATAATATGGGTAATGAGGTGAATGGGGCGACATATTGTCTAGGTAAAACAATTAACCTTTGAGTTAGAAAATAATGTAATCTTAGGTGCTTGATAACTAATTTAACTAATGGAAGTTAGTAGATATGTAAAATGTAAATATAGCTTAGGAAGTAAATCATAATATTTAATTAATAATTTAATTTCGTTATTATCAAGTTTGTGTAGAAAGCCTCTAACCAAGAAATTTATTATGTGTGAAAATGTCTAACCTTGCTAACACTTTTAAACAAAAATAATAATTACAGTTAACTTGACTATTAATTTATTACTTCTATTTCTTTTGAGCGTAGAAAATTGTGGGCATTACAATTGATATCAGAGTCATGGGTTCAATACTTGGACCCCGAGCACACTTGGAAACATGAAACACAATAAGAAAACCTAGCACAAATCTAAACCTAGAACACACAACATTGCATGACGTTTTAAAACCTAGAAAATTTAGAAAACTAAAACAAATCCTAGATGATGATAAACTAACTCATGTCTTAGTCTATGGAAGAGGAGTGGACTAGGAGAGGTTTTTTTTAACAAGAGCCTAGATTTACCACCCCCAGATTAGGTAGTAGAAGCCACATTACCTCAGATACTTCAGACACTAGAAGATGTTAATGTCGCTTTACATGAAGGATATTTAGAAGGGTGACCTATTAGACAGGATGAAGAGTGATCAGTGGAGGCTCATGTAATGTCATGTCATAGTGTCGAGGATAGGGTAAATCACTTCCACACGGAGTCGGTTGGACATGAGTCAACACCTAGATAGAACGGAGATAGAGCTTCATGACAGAAAGATAGATCTAGGAGCCCTAAGCTGATGGATGTTCTTGAAAAGAGACATGGGGGCTGATAATCGACAGTAGTAGATCGAATTAAAGAGTTACTGAAGTTACACATGCTAAATTTTTCTTGAGACACGAGAGGATTTTAGGCCGAGGCATGGTTTGTTAGCTTGAGTAGATGCTTCAAGCTATTTCCTTCTACTAACAACTAGAAATATTGTGTTGCTATCCACCTTCTGAGAGATGCATCTGGATTCTTGTGGAGGACTGAGGAGAAGAAGCTCCATGTATATTTTGAGAAAATTACTTGAGAGCTCTTTAAGGAGCACTTCAAGATTAGATAGATATCCATAAGATTCATCCAGAAACGGATCAATTATTTTCATGATATGCGACAGGATTCCATGATAGTGGTGTATTAAGAGGATTGGTATTTGGATCTATGTCATTATGTGGATTACATGCATGATGAGAAGGTTAGAGTTCATAGGTTCATCAAGGGCCTGAACTTAGACATGAGTGGGGCAATGCACATTCATTGCCCATAGACACTATCAGAGGCAATGGAGAAGGCCTATATCACAGAGGAGACCAGGGTGAAGACTCATTAGGCTTGTGAAAGAGTGAGGAGCTGCATACAATAGTTACAGGATAGTAGATTAAGGGGATCAACTCCTCCTCCTCGTGGCAGACATACTTTCGCACATTCTTCCTCTACGCCTCCTCCTCTTCAGCAGTAGCATAATCATCCACCCTTTCGGCCTCAAGAGTACCATGATGCTTAGATATGGCGTATTATGGGACCTTCAATTGGGGTTCCCAACAAGACATAGGATCTACCTCAAGCACATTAAGCAAGACTACATCCACCAACACACCCATAGAGATCTATGACATGATCATCAAGTTCTACAACACAGACTACTAGGTCACCTGGAGGAATATCTTCTCAATGGAGATTACCAGGAAGTTGTTTTGGGTGTGGTGTACATGGTCATCATTAGAGAGAATTCCCTCAGATTCTTGCTAGTCAGGGTAAGGACCCACTTTGGGAGCCTATGTTTAGTGACACGGCCAGGAGCCACAAGTTTTATGTTGCACTCGAGAAACATAAAGTAGAGAACCACGTCACAATAATAGATACCACAAGTACCATTGGTGGTATTTCTACCCCTATCTTATTTCATTCAGGATCATCAGATTATTTCATTTCTCCATCTTTAGTAGAGCGATGTAGGCTAGTGGCAGTGAGGCAGGGACTTAGTTCGGATGTTGAGATGGATTTTGGAGAAAAAATCTCAGTGGAATCCTTAGTTAAAGAGTGTGTAATGGACCTAGGACCCTTCACCATGAATTTGGACCTTTGTATCCTTCCCTTGGGTTTATATGGAGTTATCTTGGGCATGGATTGGTTGTCTCCACACAGAGCTAGAGTTGATTGTCACAACAAAGTTATATCTTTTTCAGATGATTTGGGAGTGGAGTCAGTGATATTTGGAGTCAAGAGACCCATCCATATTCACATCATATCCACAATGGAGCTGAAGCAGTTTCTGCGATGGGGTTTTAAGTTATTTTTCATCACTATTAGTGACCTATCAAATGATGAGACTCATGGATAGTCACTTGATGACCACCCCATTTTGCAGGAGTTCTCTGATTTCTTTTTTAGTGAATTGTGAGGGTTACTTCACCCACGTGAGATTGAATTTCATATTGATTTGGTTCCTCTAGAAGAGCCTATCCCACATGCACCATATAGGATGACCTAACTTGAGCTATGTGAGCTCAAGTTGCAGTTGGAGGGCCTTCTTGAGAAATGCCTAATCCATCATAATGTATCTCCTTGGGGTGTACCAGTGATCTATGTGAAGAAAAAGGATGGATATTTGTGTTTTTTTGTGGACTACAAGCAGTTGAACAAAGTAACGGTAAAAATTTTTTACCTCTTCCTCAGATAGATGATTTATTTTATTAGAGGCGTGAAGGTGTTATCACCGAATCACAGCACCCCTGGATGTTGATCAGATTTCTAGTTTGATCACTCTAAGCATCCAGTGTGATTGGATAACATGGGTACTATCTCCAAGTTGTGGGACTTGCTACTTGAGATAGACCTCCAGAGAAAGCTGGTTCTTGCTCCTAAACTACCTTGAGAAGGACTTAGCCACAATCTACTCTAATGCAGGAGAAACTAGCTATTCTAACCTAAAATTCCAAGGGACCAGAGAGAGAATGCATAAAATGAAAGCCTACACTAAAGCGGTGATACACCAGAAAAGGAGGGTGGGAGAGTAATCTCCAAATGTGTGAAATACAGAGGCAAAATGCACACTAGGAGAGGTGATGACAGTTCACCATAATCCAGCAAAATGCATTCACAGCAATATTCCAAGCACACACAATGATAATGGATTCTTACAAGAACATAATAAATAGACACAATATACTTGCAGAAAGATTAAAGGGGCAAGAAGAATGCAAGAAAAACACAGCAGGGGAAGATACATCCACAAACTTGTATTTTATTGCTTTCTGGTATGCACAATTCAGTCTATTACAAGATAAGGGCCTGGATCACCATGCAAGGAGTCCACTACAAGGGCCTGCAACACACTGGCTTCACAAAGAAATTTTGGCAGAGCTTTGCTACCCAAAAACTCTCTCTCCCTTACAATAAGCCCATCACTCCAATTTATAGAAAAAATGAGAAGGAGAAGAGAAGAGAAAGTGGAAATCCCGAAATTTGTCCTTCAACCACCTGTAAGAGGCATTAAATTGAGTGGAATGGGTATACATTACTTGCAAAAGGCTCCCCATACTGTCCCATGTGCTGCAGCAGAGAAAGAATGATGACCATGCCTCTTAAATGCACTCCCAGCTACCAAATAAAACACTGTTCTGAACCCGGCCACGTTTTCTTAAAAATCTCATCATGGTCATGGTGGATAGGTTGTAGAAAGTTGCTCATTTTTCTTCAATGAAGACCACTTATATAGCCATTGGAGTTCCAACGTGTACCAATCAGATAGTGCAGATTTCATGTGATTCCTCAGATGAAAATTTATGACCATAACCCATTGTACACATCAGCTATTTTTGGACTGGCAGTAGTTTTCTGTCATTGGAAGGAGGATCAATTTTAGTACATCTTATCACTCAGAGACAGATGGTCAGAAAGAGCAGTTGATCAATTTTAGTACATATTATCTACCCTCATTAGACAAGGAGGATAATTTTAGTACCATGTATGTCATGGATCAGGTGTCAGAGAGGACGTCGTGCTCGTATCTGTCCAGTTTTATCAAACAATAGATTTTAGAGTTCCATCCATATGGCACTATTTGAGGCATTATCCGGACCAAACGATTGACTTTTCCTCCTGTGAGCTGGGGCAGCTTAGAGGATTGGTTTCTCTTGGGCTGATTCGGCATAATATCCGAGTAACAAGCGTTCTTTTGAATAGACAGAGATTCCCAGTGAGGCACATGATAGACAAAATCTGATATGCCCATAAATGAAGAGTTGCTCGTCCTTCTTGTAATGAGGTGGGCGTGAGGGTGTTTTGATCAGACCTGGCATAATATTATCTATTCTCCAAGTAGCTTGAGATTCATGGGTCCATTTCGAGATCTTGTTTGTCCCGGGTCCCATTTTGCTTCTACTCTAACCTTTTGGGACCAATCTTCGTCCCAACGTTCGGTGATGTTTTGCAAAAAATAAGGTTGCAGGATTGTTTTAAAGATATTTCCATGGGTTCTGAAGGGTTGGATCGTACCAATTTCGCGGGTTCGGACCGAGGTTCGCGTACTTTTGCGCCCAATATACAAAGGACCTTGGTGCTCATTTCGGCCGTTGGAAATTTTTGTCCCAAATGTCCTGTGGCAGGCGAGTGATTCATTGGAAAGATGAGAAGGGAGGACCCCATTTGGCTACTAGCCCAATTTCACACTTTTTTTCCAGTGGATGACAAAAGTATTTGCCTAAGGGGAATCGGTCGATTTTCCTACAAGTCAGGATTAGGGTAGTTCTAAGATTTGGTTGGGACAGTTAGACAAAATGAGGGGACCCTAGAAACACTTATTATTTGCCCTGAATCAAAAACTTCTGCATTGCATAGATATCAAGGAAGCCCGAATCAGCTTGTACAAGAGAATTGAAAAAGGATAGCTAAGGGACATTAGACTGTACTTCTTATGGAATGCAATAAGTCGGCTATGCATCAGCTAAGAAAAGTCAAGGTTTGACTCACAAGAAACTTCAAACGGCCATATTTTGCTAATCCGATCTTGGTATAAATTTTGTCTTCCTGGAATGCCACATGATGTCCTCTATCATAGTTTTTTGGGTGTTAAAAGATATTTTGAATATGGTCAGCTCACACTCATGTTAATCTCATTCCTGGGTCATATATAGAAAATGCTGGGAGAGTGAAAATAGTTGTACCTCTACCTCATGAAGGCCATTTTTGCATATTGTCAACGAAATCACTAGAAAATTATACCGTTGAAATCATGGCTTTACAGACATCTACAAAGGTATCAAGAAATTCACATATTTATGAGATTCATACCATGGGGATTTTTCATAAAACGTGGCTACTGATTAGAGTGTATTTATTTGGTTATCCTGGACCAACGTAAGAGACCATGGTCATCATTCTTTCTGGGATTGCAGCACCTGTTATTATATGGGGATATATTGTTCAAGAATTTTCAATCATTTTACTCCATTTTCCTCTTACAAGTGGTTGAAGGAAGATTTCGGGATTTTATGAATTCTCTCTTATGGATTCTAATTTTCAGTATAAATTGGAGTGTTGGGCTCATTGTACTAATTTATTTCTGTAGCAAATCTCTTAAAATTTCTTTGTGCTGTACCAATGTGTTGGTAAGATTCCCTGGTTTTATGGAAGAGTTGCATTTGGATTACATTCCTTATCTTGTAACAATTGAACTGTGCATATCATGAAGCAATAAAATATTTCTTAGTTTGACCCCTTGATGGGAATCTTTGCTATTTTTTCTTATTAGATTCTTCTTGCTTTCTCACCTTGATTACAAGAATATTGTGTCTATTATTATGTTGATTTCCTAGGGATCCATTATAATTGATGTATGTTTGAAATATTGTTGTCAAAGGCATATTACAGATTATGGAGAACTGTCATCACCCCATCTAGGTGCACTTTATCTGGTATCTCACACATTTGAAGACATTCTCATACCCTCATTTTCGGGATGTATCACCGCTTAGTGTAGGCTTTCATTTGTATGCATTCTCTTCCCTAGGTTGGAAAGGGTAGATTAGGGTGATAGTTAGTTTCCCTAGCATTAGAGTAGACTGTGGCATGATAGTACCAGAGTAGGAGCAAGAACCAGCTTTCCATCTGAGGTCTATCTCAAGTAGCAAGATACCACAACTTGGAGATAGTACCACATGTTATCAATGGTCATGGTGGATAGATTCAAGTTGATATGTGGCTTGTATAAACTAGGGGTGTTGTGATTCATGATAACAGTTCTGGCAGTGCAGTGGCACCTTAGAGGTATTCACTTAACTACGACAAGATGATGTGCATTGTTGTAAGATTCCAGTTTGAAGGAGATTGAATACACATTTGTCGACTGTAAGAGGCATAATCCATGGTTTCAGCAGTCAAGCCTGGCAAATTTATGAGAAGGAATACCAAAGGTCAAGAACTAGGGAGGAAGGATTGTTTCATCTACACCTTATCTCCAGGTAGAGAAATGAAGGGGAAAAAGAGCTGGGTGAAGATCTCCATCTCCATCTAATAGGACATTATGTCAACACCTCCACCTGTAGGACCTTTCATCCAATCAGGAATATTTTCACCTATCGAGGATGGCATAACCAAATCCATATGTCAACGAGAAATTCACTGAGCAGTCCACTTAGCTCTCAATGCACAAAATCCAATCCTAGTGTTGTAGCATTAAAGAACATTATATAATTTACTGGAGAAAATCAGGACCACTCTGTGGTTGATCATATCAAGGATGATGCAATATGATGTGCTATCCAATAAATTATGAGATGGTAATTGTAGTCAATTAGGTTGTCTTCATTCAGGGAAGGCTTTAGGAATGGTTTAGACAAAATATATGCTGGAAAATAGAAAGGAGAGTTGAGCGTAATTGTTATCCATAATTCACCCCTCAGGGTAATTTTGATAACATGCATCAAATTATTCAAGTCTCGAGCAAGTAGATTGATTCAAGGCCCAAAATCATGTTTTTGGGGTCCCCTCGGCCTCTCTCTAACTCTCCCATCCAAGAAGAAATCCCAACGAGTTCTTTGATGAAAATGGAAAAAAATGCAAAAAATAAGGTTGCAGGGTTGTTTTAAAGGAATTTCAGGTCTGAAGGGTTTGGGTCGGTACCAGTGAGGTCGTACCGATCGTACCAAGCTTGGGGCCAAAATACTAGTAAGAAAATTGGCTAAGTACAATTTTGTCCCAGTCCGGTACAGTCTGGGACAAAAGTACATGTCGGGACGTGAAAAGGCGAAATGGCCGAGAGGTCAGGGAAAGTCGTCTAAGTCTTTTGTTTCGCACAGTTGGGACAATACAAGAGGCTAGGCCAAAAGTATGCGAAGGGTGCGAACTCCGGCCGAAAGACAGTCCATTTCAGCCGCAAAGACCCACTGAATTTTGGGACATCCAGACCAAAAGTACATGGGGGACAAGGAAAGCCGAGTTTGTCCAAAGCAGGAGATTTTTGTCCGCGACAGCTGGGACAAAAGTACGCGAGGGACGCGTGGGACGTGCGAAAAGACAAAAATTGGCCGCAAATAGGAACAAGGAAGCCCGAATCGGCCAATGGTGGGAGATATTTTCATCACAGGAAAGTTGGGACAAAAGTACACGAGGGATGCAAAAAGCCGAAACGGCCGAAGGCAAAGAAGAAAAGTCAACGTTTGATCCATGAAACTTCAAACGGCCATAAATTTTGACTACGAGCTCTGATTTTCCACAAAATTGGACTTATGCGGAATGAACATGACAGTTCCTATATCATGTCAGTTAATGCTCATTCCTGGATCCATCTAGAAACATATTCAGCTCTAGTCAGTTAATGCTCATTCCCGTCAAATGACAGAAAAATGCTTGCTAGACCCAAAAGAGCTTGCCCGCACTCAGAAGGCCATAACTTTTGCATTTCTCAACGAAATCACACAAAATTGGTACCGTTGAAATCATGGCTCTGATTCTGATACATAGAAAATTAACAGAGAAATTCCATATTTTATGAGATATTAATGGATATTTTTTACAAAACATAGCCGGGTTCATAACAGTGTTTTATTTGGTAGTTAGGAGTGCAATTAAGAGGCATGGTCATCATTCTTTCTCTACTACAGCACCTCGGACAGTATGGGGAGAATTTTGCAAGTAATATAAAATCATTTTACTCCATTTAATTCCTCTTACAAGTGGTTGAAGGAGTGATTTTAGGATTTTCATTTTCCCTTCTCTCTTTCTTCTCATCTTTTTCTATAAATTGGAGTGTTGGGCTCATTGTAAAGGGGGAGTAGTTTTTGTAGCAAAGCACTGCCAAAATTTACTTTGTGAAGCCAATGTGTTGTATGCCCTTGTTGTGGACTCCTTGCATGGTGATCCAGGCCCTTACCTTGTAACCAATTGAACTGTGCATATCAGGAAGCAATAAAATATAAGTTTGTGGATGTATCTTCCCCTGCTGACTGTTTTCTTGCATTCTTCTTGCCCCTTTAACCTCTTCTTTAAAGAATATTGTGTCTATTATTATGTTCATGCAGGGATCCATTATCATTGTGTATGTTTGAAATATTGTTATAAAATGCCATTTTGCTAGATTATGGAGAACTTTTCATCACCTCTTCTAGTGTGCACTTTGCTTCTGTATCTCACGCATTTGGACTACTCTCAAACCCTCCTTTTCTGGTGTATCACCACTATAGTGTAGGTTTCCATTTTATGCATTCTCTCTCCCTGGTCCCTTTAGATTAGAATAGTTAGTTTCCCCTGAATTAGAGTAGATTGTGGCAGATAGTTTAGGAGCAAGAACCAGCTTTCTCTGGAGGTATATCTCAAGTAGCAAGTCCCACAACTTGGAGATAGTACCCACGTTATCCAATCACACTGGGAGTTCAAGTATATGTGCTTGCATAAACATAGGGGTGCTATGATTCAGTGATAACAGTTCATGCACGCCGGGTGGTACCTTAGAGGTCTTCACTTATCTACGACAAGATCGATGTGCACTTGTTGTAAGTTCTAGCTTTGAAGGAGTTTTCAAATCACACATCTGGCGACTCCAAAAGAGGCATAATCCACTGGTTTCAGCAGTCCAAGCCTGGAAAATTTATGAGAGGAATACAAATCAGGTCAAGAACTAGGGAGGAAGGATTGTTTGTTTATCTACACCTATCTCCAGGTAGAGAAAGAAGGGGAATAAGAGCTCAAAGATCTCCATCTCCACCTAATAGAACATTGTCAACACCTCCACCTGGTAGACCTTTCATCCAATCAACAAGAGTTCTTCGACCAATCAGGATGGCACAACCAAATCCATATGTCAATTTCACTGGCAACAACCCACTTGCTCTCAATGCACAAAATCCAATCCCAGTTGTAGCATTGAAGAACATTCCATACTTTACTGGAGAAAATCAGACCACTCTTGGTGATCATGTCAAGGACATTACTAATATTTGTGCAATCCATGAGATTAATGAGATGCAAGTTGCTGTCAAACTACTGGCATCTTCATTCAAAGGGAAGGCTTTGCAATGGTTCAGGAGCCTTGCTTCAGGCTCTATCCAAAATTGGAACCAGTTATGTATAGCTCTGCCATGAGCAGTTCGGAGAGAAGGGAGATAATTTGTCCCTTTTGGAACAACTGAAAACTATCAAGAGAGCTCCTAATGAGCAGCTGACTGACTTCAACTTCAAATTTCAAATGACTTGGGAAAGGATTCTAGTGGCAGTAAGGCCAGCAGAAGAAGGTGGTTTTCTATATTACCTTAAAGCTTTAAATTTTGATATTTCTATGTTGATTCAATCCATAGGAGGCACAACTATCCCTATTGCTTATAGCATTTCCATTAGAGCTGAAAATTGTTTGATTCAAGATTGAAAGCTAGCTCCTAGGCCTCCAATGCCATTATATCCAAGTTTAGAAAGCCCAAGTAATAATCAAGCGCCTGTTTTAGCTCCTATTCCCACTCCTAGAAATCAGAATTCAAGTGAGGCTTCTACTTCATCTTCTAGTGCCTCAAACGAACTCCAAGAAGTCATGAAGCAATTGCAAAATCTAGGTAATGAGTTAGTTACACTCAAGAGGCAGCAAGCCCAAAGGTTTAGACCTTCTTATCAGCCTCAAGCTCAGCCTAACAGGCAGCCATATTAGCCTCAAAGACCACCCAATCTAGCTACAAATCAGAATCAAGCAAGGCCTCCTGCCAACAGACCATTTCAACCCTATAATCCCAATGTTACATCCACATCTAGAGCTTTGGTACCGGTGCAAAATAACATGTCCCAGGAATATGATTGGTGTTTCCCATGTAGTCAGCCACATAACCAATCAATGTGCTTTAACGGTGCATTAAATTAGGCTCTGATGGTGCAAACCGCTGGTGGGTCGCAAGAGTTCAGCCATAAAGGAGATCAGCAGTAGGAAGCACCTCAGCAAGGAACATCTCCGAACAAAACTACTCTTGTCAATTGGCAAGCTGAAGATTTATGTGGTATAAATCAAATGCCCTCTCAAAGTGTTGTAGCCAACACAAGGTCAAAAAGGAGAAATTTGGGTGAAGAACAGCCATTGGCTCCAAGTAATCCACAACCTTCTACCACTCCACAAGCTGTTGGCAAACAAAATGTAGTTCCAAACATACAGGGACCACCCAAACCAGCTCCTAAACTAACTCAGATGTCATCCACTGCTGCCCATGTGCAATGAATGAGTGCGCAAGCTAAAGGAAAAAAGAGGGATGCTTCATCCCCATTCAACATCATTGATCAAATTAAGAAGACAAACGTAAACATATCAATGTGGGAATCACTATGCATCCCAGGAAAAAGAGATTTGCTAGAAGCTTCCATGAAGGATTGGTCAACTTCAAATCAATAGGTCCAAATGCAAGAGAAGGTACTCACAAATGTTGCCCAGCCTGAAGGGAATCATGGAGGACAACAAGGTAAAATGTTGAAGCCCCCTCCATTTTATGTTTCATTGATCATAGGAGACAAGTTGGTACATAATTACATGATTGACTCAGGAGCGAGCAGCTCTATCATGCCAAAACAGATAGCTGATTAGTTAGGGATTCAATATGAAGTTATCTCCAAGGGTGTAGTGCAATTAGACGAGACAACAGTGACAACGGTTGGAATAATCAAAGGTTTGAGCCTCACACTGCACGCGTGTCCTAACGTGATAGTGTTGCAAGATGTGTTAGTCATAGATCTGCCACCACTCTTTGCTTTGTGCTTATCAAGAGACTTCACTGCTAAAATTGGAGGGTATCTTTCGACAGATTGGTCACACATGTTATTTAGAACAAGGTATGGAACTAAGTCCACAATCAGATCTGAACCTATTGAAAACTTTCACATTGAGCCCTACACTCCAAGACAAATCAATGCCAATTGTTCAGCGTTTGATCAAGAAGATTATCCGAACACTGATGAAGCTGACACCAAAATTGGAAGCATCCTAGATTTGACTCTTGATGAATGGGCAAGCAAGGTGCATGCTTTTGATCCTTATAAAGAAATAGAAAGATCCGAGCTATGAGTTTATTGTTTGCATGAAGAAAATCAACCTCTCCCCAGCATCACCAAGCCAGATCATAAGGATGAGAATGAAGTATGGCAATTGTTATTTCATGGATCAATGAGTAGACAAGGTGCAGGAGGAGGAGCTATGCTCATTTCACCACAAGGTATAAAGTATTACTCAGCCTTCCATTTTCATTTTTCTTGCTCAAACAATACAGCTGAGTATGAAGCCTTAGTTCACGGATTGCACTGGGAAAGGAAGAAAGGCATCAAGAATTTGCAAGTATTTGGTGATAGTGAGCTGATTGTAAACCAAGTAAGAGGAAAAAATGCCACCAAAAATGATCTATTGAAGAACTACAAAAATTGTGTATGGGATCTTATTGAAGATTTTGAAGCTTTTAGCATCAATTCCATCCCAAGAAAAAAGAATGAAGTAGCGGACATACTGGCACCAATTGGGACTGCGTTTGATATTGTAGAATGTATCAAAAGTGAGAAAACTCAGCCTCATATCAAATTTGTTGTGAGTCCAGCTGTTCCGGATAACAATACAAGTTGGCAAGTCTTGGAGAATGATAAAAAAATTGTTAATTTCCTACAAGAAGAAGCTGAGTTCTCCGCCATAAATCAAGACAAGTTGGAGCAGCAGTATGGTGACCAAGTGGTGCAGCTGAGAACTAACAAATTACCAAAAGGCCTCATAACCTTGGATTCAATCTTCAACCCGAATGATCAGTTCCAGAAGGAGAAAGCGAACATTCAAGTAAAGGGTGAAGATTCAGAGCCTATTTTAGTATATGAAGGCAAGACATTGCAAATTGGCAAAGTAAGTACTCCACAAGAGAAATTTGATTTTGTTCAGCTTTGTCAAGAGTTCCCAGATGTCTTTGCTTGGACTTACAAATATTTAAGAGGTTTCAACCCAAATTTGGCACAACATACTATTGAGCTGGATCTGGAATCCAAGCCTGTCAGGCAAAAGCAAAGGCCAGTGAATCCCCATATCGAACCTCTCATGAGAAAAGAGTTAAGAAAGCTTATTGAGACTAGTATCATCTTCCCCATCAAACACTCAAGTTGGGTTGCAAACCTGGTGCCGGTAAGAAAGAGAAATGGAGAAATAAGATTGTGTGTGGACTTTCACAGTTTGAATAGAGCATCACTCAAAGATCATTATCCGCTTCCATCAATGGAACAAATATTGCAGGTTATAGCTGGTTCAGAAAGGTTTTCATTGCTAGATGGATATTTAGGCTATAATCAGATAATGGTGAAGGAAGAAGATCAATTCAAGACGGCCTTCACTACAAAATGGGGCATGTATGCTTACAAGAAGATGCCATTTGGACTATCAAATGCCAGAGTAACATTTCAGCGAGCTATGGATATGGTGTTCAAAGGCTTAATCAACAAGATAATGTTAGTATACCTAGATGATATCACTGTCTTCTTCAAAGAATGCAACAGACCATCTCTTTCACCGCAGACAAGTGTTTTAGAGGTGTACAAGGTTCGGAGTGTCATTGAATCCAAAGAAATGTGTATTCTTGGCACATGAGGGCAAGTTTTTGGGCCACATTGTCTTTAGGGAAGGGTTAACGATTGAATCATGAAAGGGTTGAAGCCATATGAACACTTCCATTTCCACACCACAAGAAATATCTTCGAAAGCTTATTGGGAAGGATAAACTATTTGTAGATTTATGCCTAATTTTTCTACTCTTGTGAAGCCTTTAACAATGTTGTTAAAGAAGAGTCTTGCATTTAAATGGAAAAAATAAGGCAAAGAGAGTTTTGAGAACATCAAGCATGCAACATCACAAGCTCCAACCCTTATCAACCTAGAATTTTCAAAGGACTTCATGTTGTATGTGTTTGGAGGATCAGATACAATCTCAGCTATCCTGACACAGTTGAATAGAGAAGGTTCAGAACAGCCCATAACATTCTTAATTCAAATCCTTGGAAGATTATGAAGTAAAATATTCTTTCATTGAAAGGCACGCCCTTGCTGTCATCTAGGAGTTTGAAGAAGTTCAGACACTTGATCTCGAACAATAAGATTCAATTGATGGTGTCTCATGCTGGTGTCAAGGAATTTCTCCTGAACAAAGATTTGAATGAGAAGAGAGCAGGTTGGATCACTCAGGTGATAGAATATGACATTGAAATAAAATTTACCAAACTGGTTTGTGGTAAGGGTTTGTGTGAGCAACTCACTTCCAAACAACCTAACAGGTCAAAAGGTGAAGAAGATGTTGTCCTATTACTATAGAATGATCAAGAATAGCCAACTAATGATGCACCCATTCCATGTTAGACTCAATACTTGGTGCATTACATCCAAATAGGTTTGTGCCCTCCAAAAATGAGCAAAGAAAAGCGGAGATACATTAGATTACAAGCTAGCCCGTACGTACTCATTAAAGGCATCATGTTCAAAAAGGAAATCATTGGTGTTCTATTGAAATGCATTGGAATAGGTCAAGTTGAGAAGATAATACATGAGTTCCATGATGGAGAAGCAGGTGGCCACTTTGCTCCATGAGTAACAGCTCTGAAAATCATGAAAGGTTGGTTACTATTGGCCTACGGTGTTCAATGATTACTACTCATGAGTCAAGAAATGCAAGAGATGTGCATTCTTCATAGGGAAGGAAAGGTTAGCAGTGTTACCCCTTCGTCCAATTTCAATAGATCAGCCATTCATGCAATGGGGATTGGACTTCATTGGGGTTATCAATCCCAATTCAAGTCAAGGCCACAAGTGGATACTTATGGCAACAGACTATTTCACCAAGTGGACTGAAGTAGTGGCACTCAAGGAGGCAAATAAATCCAATATCTTAGATTTCTATGAAGGAATAGTCATGAGGTTTTGTGTCCCTGCCACTATCATATCAGACAATGCATTGGCATTCCTTGGCACAAAGATCACTGAATGGACTATTAAAAATGGTTTGTATCTCAGCACTTCATCGAATTATTACCCTCATGGTAATGGTCAAGCTGAATCTACGAACAAGAACCTACTAAGAATCATAAGGAGAACCCTTGATGAGAATCAGAGGACTTGCCACACAAATCTCAAATCATCCCTATGGGCTAATAGGATCACACCCAAGAGGTCTACAGGAAGCTCTCCATATAAGCTTGTGTACGGGAAAGAAGCAGTTCTACCTATATCACTTGAGTTGTGTTGTCCACTAAAAATTCCCCTGCTCTTAAGAAAGTGAAAATTTAAAATTTTGAGGTTAAGTGTCTTCTCTTTTATCCTGGTAATGTTAGAAATCGAGAAATTGAGAAAATCTACGTTTTCGGGTCATTTTGTGTGTTTTTTGGGCCTGTCAGACATTTTTGTCCCGTGTGTCCCAAGTTCAATTGGGCCCTCTGTTTCCTAATTGGCCGGTTCAGCCGAAGTCTGTTCTTTTTGGGCCCGTCTGAACTTTTTGTCCCAAATGTCCCAAGTTCACCTGGACCAATTGTTCCATTTTCATCCGATTCAGCCGAGCCGCGTACTTCGCGTACTTTTGTCCCACATGTCCCAAGTTAGATTGGGCCCTCTGTTCCCCGATCGGCCGGTTTACCCAAAATTTGTCTTTTTTCAGGCCCGTCGGAACTTTTTGTTCCACATGTCCCAAGTTTCTCCGGACCCCTTGTTCCATTTTTGGCCGATTCACCTGAACCGCGTACTTCGCTCACTTTCGTCCCGAATGTCCCAAGTTCACCCGGACAAGTTGTTCCATTTTCGGCCGATTCACCCGAATCGCGTACTTCACGCCTTCACGTCCCAAATGTCCCAAACTGTTCCGGACCCGTTGTCACCTTTTCGCCCGATCCGGCCGAGCCGCGTACTTCGCGCACTTGTGTCCCGCATGTCCCAATTACATTTGTGCATCTTTTCCCCGCATCACCCAAATCACCCGAACCACGTGCTTCTCACTTTCACGTCCCTCGTGTCCCTGATGAACCAAATGCCATTCATGCTTATTTTTCCCGCTCTACCCGAATATGCTGCTTTTCAAATTAATAGGTATGAATTTAAATGTGCATTTATTACCTTTCTCTCTCCAAAATGGCTATATAACGGGCAAACCCTCTATGCATTTTTCACACTGCTTCCATGCTATCTATTGCTCGAACCTTTGCAACCAAAATTTCCGCACGCGTATCCATTTCCCTTGCAATTCCATCCCAAGTCTAGCTTGCAGCTTTGCTCTCCGAGTTACTATCAACATGAAGATCAAATTCCAAGGGCAGGAACAAGTTTCACCACTCGAGTCTGTCGTTCCCGATATCAGGGACATTGAATTTTAACACCTTGATTTTGGGGATTTCTGGGCAAAGATGACAGATGCAAACCCTTCAGCTATGGCATAGATGATTCATGACAGTGGCTTGGCGTTCGCCGGTGGCTTCCCAATTTCAGAACAATGTGCAGACACAGTACTCACTTGCGGAGCTCATTTCAGTCCCGACTCAAGCGAACTAATGAACGTGCATGGAGAACTCATTGCCAAGTTAGATGCCACCACCAACACATCAGTTCCACGTGGTAGAGACATAGCAGAGGCGTTGAAGAGATCTAGACAGCGGATCTTAAAGTCGGTGGGTCCCTCCCAGTCATAAGCACCTATCTTCTTCTCCTATTTCTTCTCTTCTCTTCCCCTTCTTTCTCTTGAATTTGTTGTAATTAGTTGGGGTATTGCGATTTGTAGCCCTTTAACTAATCATTAGTTAAAGAAACAGTTACCAAGAGTAACTGATTTGTAAACTATATAATGGCCTCTCCTCGCCATTTTGAAGGGGGAAGAACTTGGCATATTTTCTGAAAGTGTTTATAAGTCATAAAGAAATCAATACAGAAGGGCTTTCCATTCTTTATCTATCTGATCTCTCTTATCCCTAAGCTTTTCATTTAATCTTGAGAAGATCATTTGTCTGTGTTATGTCAAGAAAATTTGTGTTCTGGCAGATGTTATTTACAGAACTTTGTGTCTTTAAATTCCATCTTATTTATATGATACAAATGATCTTGTTTCAATTCACTGTAACTTCGCATACATAAAGAATTACTCTGTTATCTATAATTCTGCATGTTGTCTTTCTGCTCATTATCGTATTCTCATTCCTCAGTCCTTTTGTAATTAATGATCTTTATAGAAAAAACTTTCGTAATATCCAAGTTCAACCAGGAAATCATGTTTTGTATATTTGTAAATAGGTTCGTTTCTAAATAAGGGAACCTCTCCCATTAAAGAGGAGGGACTTCTTGTCCCCTAACTGTTGCTCTTTGTAAAGTCCTATCTGACGACCAACAGTTTTTTCCGACTCCGCTAGGGAAAATCATATTCCAGTTCTGTAATTTTTGATCATCCTTTGATCTGGCGACTCCGCGTTTTACTCGAGGGAGAAGGGCCCTTGGTATTGAAGATTCTCAGTTTCAGCTTTTGGAGCAGCAGGGTTTTCCTTTCCCTTCAACAAGAAATAGAAAGACTCGTTCGATAAGCACTCCACCTGTTCAAGATAGAATTCCTACGGGTCGTATTCCTTCAGAGCCAGCTAGTCCTAATCTTCGAGCTTTGTTTCTTATTGGTGTAGCAGTTCCTCTTCAAGCCATTTTTCCAAGAATGGCGGCACCATTGCCCTGGGGTCATCGTGTCGGGCCCCTTGCCCTTCCTCAGCCTTTGCATGAGTTACCCAGAGGTAACCGAAAGAACTTCCCTAAATTCAAAGGTGATGGCAAAGTGCATCCTGATGAACACATCACAGCCTTCATAGTTGCATGTGGAGTTCTAGGAGTTGAACATGAAGACGTCTCCATGAGATTGTTCGTTGAGACTTTACAAGGTAATGCTGCTGATTGGTTCTATCACCTTCCGGCTAGTGCTATCACTAGCTGGGACACCATGAGAACTAGGTTTGAAAACCGTTTCAAACCAGTAGAAGATGTGCATGCCTTGCTATCCCAAGTCTCTCAAATAAAGAAATATTCACAAGAGCCCATGAGAGAATTTGTGGCCCGATTCAATAGGTTGATTAACAAAATTCCACCAAATACTCGACCTGTAGATCAAATTCAAAAATGTTTCTTTCTAAATGCCCAATCACCTGAAGTTAGTTATGCGCTGAGAAGGGCTAATCTTGCAACGTTGGCTCAGGATCAAACTCTTGTTGTTAGTGTCGAAGATGATTTAATCATGTCAGGGAAGTTGAGGAGAGACCCTTCCAAATCTAAGTTTGTTTCTTCCTCCACTTCCACTCCTGGACCTAATACCGATCCATTGGTTCAAAAGCTTGCCAATGATCTCATTGCCATAAAGAAGCAATTGGCTCAGCATGCTCCCTATGCAGACGTTCCAAGGAGGAATTTTCAGCCCAGAAATTGTTTGCCTGCTTCTCAAACAAGGCTAGCACTTGAAGGACACCCGGTTAAAGTTCATGTCAATGCAACCTGTGAAGTTGAGGAACCTGAGAGGATAATGAAGATTGCGAGGAGTTTGTTGAAGAAGTAAATGATGAAGCAGATGAGCTTGAGGGATCTCGAGTGAATTTCTTCACCACTGAGGGCATTGATGATGGAGATGACTATGATGAAATAGTAGCAGACATGAATAGTGAATCATACGATGTCATGACTCGAGAGCAGACGAATCAGAGGGAGAAAGTGACGCAGCCCACCAAGAAATCTAAGGAGCAGCCGACAACTATCCCTGTAATTGCAAAAAGAGGATCTCCAATCCCCACTTCAAAGGTGAGTCCTGTCAATTCTGCTACTAGAGTTACTTCTTTTTCTCCTAAAACTGATAAACCTAGGATCTCAGGTGATGATAACCCATCCACTTCTGGGTCTTTGGATATTATTGACCACCTGAAAAAGACTAAGGTTCAAATCTCAGAGGCTGAGTATTATCAAACCCATCCTAAGGCTTTTGCTAAAATGATTCACTTTGTCAATTCCCATTCTAAAACAACCTCTAAAGGCCTTTTACCCACTCCTTCTGCACCACAGCCTAGTCTGGAAGCTGCTGTCACCTCACCTAATGACAAAATCAAACCATTTTATGTGACACTTCTTATAGCTAGCCATAGGCTCAGTAATTGTGTTATAGACTCAAGAGCCTCAGACAATGTGATGCCTGCTAAAGTAGCTCATGCCTTAGGCTTGACCCTCACTCGCACTTATGGATCTTGTTATTCTATGGAAAGTAAGGAAGTGCCCCTGGTTGGGAGAATTAAAGATGCACAAGTGGCTTTTGTTGCTTTACCTGAGAAGAAAGTTTTGGCTACCATCTTAGTAGAAGATATTCCTCCTTCATACGGAATGTTGCTAAGTAGAAACTTCTATAAGGATGTGGGTGGAGAAATTCAAATGGATTGGTCACATGCCCTTGTACCTGTTAATGGACAAATGAAGAATTTTCTGTCTGTTGTCCACCTCAAAATTCCCTACTCTTAAAGAAAGTGAAATTTCAAAATTTTGAGTTTTAGTGTCTTCTCTGTCGAGCTGGTAGTGTGAAAAGGTCGTGAGATTGAGAAAATCCATAGTTTTGGGTCATTTTGTATGTATTTCGGGCCTGTCAGACATTTTTGTCCCGCGTGTCCCAAGTTCCGAAGTGCGCTCTGTTCCCCGATCGGCCGAAATCCCCGAAGTTGTTCCATTTTCGGGCCCGTCGGAGCTTTTCGTCCCAACTGTCCCAAGTTCAAAATTGCGCTCTGTTCCCTGATCGGCCGAAATCCCTGAAGTTGTTCCATTTTCAGGCCTGTCAGAGCTTTTCGTCCCAAGTGTCCCAAACTTTTCGTGCGAGTTGTTCCATTTTCGCCCGAACCGCCCAAGTCGCGTACCTCAGAACTTTTTGTCCCAAATGTCCCAAGTCAAAAAGTGCAAGTTGTTCGATTTTCGGCCGAAACACCCGAACCACGTACTTTGCTCTTTCATGTCCCAAATTTCCCAAGTTAGATTGTGCAAGTTGTTCCATTTTAGGCCGATTCGCCCGAACCGCGTCCTTCGCGCGTTTTCGTCCCAGATGTCCCAAAATGCATTTGTGCGTCTTCTCCCTGTTTCGCCTGAGTCGGGCCGAGCCACGTGTTTCGCGCATTCACATCTCACATGTCCCAAGCGAACCAAATGCCATTCATACTTAGTTTTTCCCGCTCTACCCGAATATGTTGTTTTTCAAACTGATAGATATGAATTTAATGCACATTGATCACCTTTCTCTCTCCTCAACAGTTATATAACGGGTAGATGAGAACATCTTGCTGGCGAATAAGGTTTTCGATGACGTCAAGGATAATCTATCAAAATCCTGGGAAGATCAGAGTCTTGGAGGAGGCTTGGGAGAACTGAAGAACAGCTGGCAGAAGGACGAAGTTTTCAAGACACTGGTCATCTCTGCTTTCAAAGACATACACTGTCATCTTCAAGATGAGACTTCTAAGACATAGCTGAGGCGTTAAAGAAATTCAGGCAGCGGATTCTGAAGTCAATGGGTCCCTCTCAGTCACTGGCCACCTGTCTTCTTCTCCTTGTTCTTTTCTCTTCTTCCCTTTTCTTTTTCCGTTTTCTTTGTAAGAAGTTAAGGTATTGCGATTGGCGGTCCTTAACTGTTCTTGGTTAAAGAAGCGGTTACGAAGAGTAACTGATTTGTAAGCTATATAATGGCCTTCTTTACACCATTCTAAAAGGAGGAAGAACTTGGCATATTTTCTGAAAGTGTAAATAGATCGAAAAGAAATCAATACAAAAGGGATTTCCATTCTTTGTCTATCTAATCTCCGTTATCTCTGAGCTTTCGTTTAATGTTTGTGAAGATCATTTGTTAATGGTTTGTTAGTCTCGCTGATTGCATACTCTTCAGTTTTGCAATACATGGTGATCTTGTACAACCAAGAAGGAACTTTGTGTCCTTGATTAATGAATCTGTGTTACGTTAGGAAACTTTGTGTTCTGGCAGATGTTATTTACAGAACTTTGTGTCTTTAAATTCCATCTTATTTATACGATACGAATGATCTTGTTCTAAATTCACTGTAACTTCGCATACACAAAGAATTATTCTGTTATCTATAATTCTGCATGTTGCCTTTCTTCTCTTTCTCGTCTTCCCATTCCTCTGTCCTTTTTGTACTTGAACATCCTCATTGAAAACACTTTCGTAATATCCAAGTTCAACCAGAAAATAATGTTTTGTACATTTGTAAATAAGTTCGCTTATGAATAAGGGAACCTCTCCCATTAAAGAGGAGGGACTTCTTGTCCCCTGACTGTTGCTCTTCTTGAAAGTCCTATTTGACGACCAACACTGCCTGAGAAGCAATCTGAGTATATTGTACAAAAAACGGATGATCCCAAAGCACAAATACTCTATGAAGATATGGGGCATGGTAACTACATGATTATGTCTCCTGAAGAAATTCAACTCCGTAAAGTGTCACCTAAAGATCCTAATGGTGTTTGGATTTTAGAGTTTGATGGAAGTTATTCCTCAGCTGGTTCTGGAGCTGGTGTCCTACTGGTGTCACTTGAAGCAAGCCTTCATCCTTTCTCTTTCAAGTTGAAATTTGAAAATACCAATAATACAGCAAAGTATGAGGCTCTCATTCTTGGACTGCAAGTGGCCAAGGAACAAGGTGTAAAGAATATTTTGGCTCGTGGTGATGTGGAATTGATTGTAAAGCAAGTCAGAAACCTTTTTCAGGTAAAAAATGGAAGGTTGAAACATTACCGGAATCAGGTTTGGGATTCCATTGAATTTCTTGATGCTTTCTCCATTAAAGCAATACCTAGGGAGAAGAACAGCAGGGCTAATTCACTAGCAGTCTCAGGGTCACTACTGATTCCTCATCCTGATTTCTCTCAAGATAAGTTCACCATTGAGATGATCCATCGACCTAGTGTACCTGATAATACAAATAACTGGCAAGTTTTCAATGATGATCAACACTTGCTTTCTTTCTTAGAACTCAAGGATAATTTTTAACAGCTGTACTTTGAAGGAAGTGATAACCTGCCTTGTGAAAGTGTGCCCTTTGATAAAACAGTTACCCAAGGAGAAGAAACGGATCAGGAAGGATACATCCAACTCAAAGGAAACAAGATTCCCGAAGGATTAGTGAGTTTGGAGGAACTATTTGTTTAAACACGATAGGTATGTAAAGTCTAGAGCTTCTACTGGACCTCAACAATCAGCTGAGTATGACAAAATCAGTATTGGGAGTTCTACTGACCCTAAGCTCGTGAACATTGGAAAATGTTACACAACAGATGAGAGGAAGAAAGCAATTGATCTTTTAAAGAGGTATAAGGATGTTCTTGCTTACTCTTATGAAGATTTAAAAGCTTTCCAACCAAAAGATATGCAGCATTTTATTCCTCTCAAACCTGGAATTAAGCCTTTTAAGCAGAAACAGAGGCAATACAACCCCAAAATAGCTGACACCATTTTTCAAGAAATACAGAAGCTACTGAAAGCTAAAATCATTTTTCCTATCCATCATTCAACATGGATTGCCAATATTGTTCTTGTTAGAAAGAAAAATGGTGAGATTCGTATCTGTGTTGATTTCAGGAATCTGAATCAGGATTCCTTGAAAGATAATTATCCTCTGCCTATGATGGATTAGGTCTTGCAAGCAGTAACAGGATCTGAAATGTTGTATATGCTTGATGGATTCTCAGGATATAATCAGGTAGAGGTTAATACTGCAGATCAACACAAAACAGCTTTCACTACTCCTTGGGGTACCTTTTCTTACAAAAGAATGCCTTTTGGGCTCATTAATGCTGGTGCTACTTTTCAGAGAGCTATGGATCTATCCTTTGGAAGTTTGAAAGGAAGTGTATTGTCATATACCTTGATGACTTGACTGTGTTTTCTAAAACAAGGGCAGACCATTTTCAGCACCTGGAGACAGTTCTGCTAAGATGTAGAGAACATGGGATCTCTTTGAATCCTAAAAATTCTGTCTTTTGTGTCACAAAGGGGAAGTTATTAGGGCACATTGTCTCCAAAGATGGTATTAAGATTGATCTTGAACGAGTTCAAGCTATCTAGCAAATTCCTCTCCCAACCAGCAAAAAGGGTGTGCACTCTTTCTTTGGTAAGATCAATTTTTTAAGAAGGTTCATCCCTGATTTTGCAGAGTTAACTTTGAGTATTTCCCAAATGATGAAAGGCAAACAAACGTTTGGTTGTTCTTCTGAAGGAAAGGAATCCTTTGAAGATATTAAAAGAGCTATCGCTAAAACTCCTGTTTTGGCATGTCCTGATTTTAGCAAAGATTTTATTATCTATTGCTATGCCACAGATAATACCTTGGCTGTTGTTTTGACTCAAGAAGATTCTAATGAGCACGAACTCCCAATTGCATTCATGAGCTATATTCTGAAAGATCATGAATTAAAATACACCATGATGGAAAAACGTGCTTTTGCAATGGTTAAAGCTGTCAAGCAGTTTCATTTTTACATTCTCAATTCTCATTCCATGGTGTTGGTTCAAGATACAACTGTTAAGTCAATTCTCACACAACAGGAATTTGGATCCAAGAGGGGGAACTGGGTTGCTAAGATCCAAGAATATGATATTGACATTAAACCGACCAAGCTCATCCGTGGAAAAGGCCTTTGTGAGCTCATTGCTGAGGGAGCTAGACATGAGTTACTGGAGGATAAGGTTGACCTTCCTACCATTCTGTTCCTCAGCTCAGTTGACAAATGGTATGCTAACATCGCTCATTTTCTCACCTATGGAGAATGCCCCTCTCATTTGACTGCCAAAGAAAAGAGGGCTGTTAAACTAAGGTCAACACAATATGTGTTGTGGGAAAATGCCTTGTTCAAACGTGGGATAGATGGAAGGTTTTTGAAATGTGTGGACAAGGAACAACAGAGAAGGCTACTCTCAACTTTTCATGATCAGGCTTGTGGAGGGCACTATTCATCAACAGTCACTACTCATAAAACACTTCGTGGAGGATATTACTGGCCTACCTTGTTCAGGGATGCATCAAAGTGGGTTGATAAGTGTGAGGCTTGTCAGACTTTCATGGGTAGACCCAAATTGGCTTCTTTGCCTCTCAAGCCAGTTGTGATTGAAGAACCGTTTCAACAGTGGGGTTTGGACTTCATTGGAACACTTAATCCTGCTTCTAGTGCTGGTCATACTCACATACTAATTGTCACGGATTATTTCACGAAATGGGTAGAAAGCCATTCCAGTAAAGAGTACTACTTCCGAAGTAGTATGTAGCTTTATCAAGGAAAACATCTTGGTAAGGTATGGTGTGCCAAACAAGATTGTGACAGATAATGCTTCAAATTTTTCTTCAACTGAGATGATGGATTTTTGCTATGGATATGGCATCTCCTTAGGCTCACTCCTCAGATTACTATCCTCAGGGAAATGGACAAGCAGAATCCACCAATAAAAATCTGGTGACCATAATAAGGAAATTAGTCAATGAGTCTCAACGAAACTGGCACAAGAAACTCTATGATGCTCTTTGGGCAGATAGGATCACACCTAAGAGAGCCATTGGAATGTCTCCTTTTCAGGTGGTATATGGAGTAGAAGCTCAATTGCCAGTAACAGTGGAGCTTCCAGCCTTGCATTTAATGAAGGCCATTGAAGATACCAGTTTCAATAATGCTTTAGATAAGAGAATCATGTACCTTCACAAATTGAATGAGCACAGATTGGAAGTTGCTGATAGGATATCTGCTCACCAACAGAAAGTAAAGGTCTTGTTTGATAAGAAAGCCAGGTTCAGAGATTTCCAAGTTGGAGACACTGTTTTGTTGTGGGATAAAAGGCATGAACCTCGTGGCAGCCATGGCAAGTTTGATTCCCTTTGGCTCGGACCTTTCAAGATCAGGCACTTTGCTGGTAAGAATTATTTTTACCTTGATTATATGGATGGTTCTTCTCTCCCACTTCCTTATAGTGGGTAGTACCTGAAGTTGTTCAAGTCATAGGTGATTAGGGAGTCCTATGTATATTCTGTACAGCATTTTGTTTTTCTTTCCCTTTGTTTTGGTGTGTTGTCCTCTGTATTGGTTTGCTTTTTGACTTCAGTTGCCCAATGGATAAGGTACTGGTCTACTTCCCCGAGTTTTTCTAAGTTCTTGCCTTGTCTCCATTCCTTGAATTTATGCCAAGTCATCCCCAGAAGGAGCCAACTGTTGTCCACTCAAAATTCCCCTGCTTTTAAGAAGTCGAAAATTTAAAATTTTGAGGTTAAGTGTCTTTTCTATTGTTATGGTAATGTGAAAAGTCGAGAAATTGAGAAAATCTACGTTTTTGGGTCATTTTGTGTGTTTTTCGGGCCTGTCGGACATTTTTGTCCCACGTGTCCCAAGTTCATTTGGGCCCTCTGTTCCCTAATTGGCCGGTTTACACGAAGTTCATTCTTTTCCGGCCCATCAAAACTTTTTGTCCCACATGTCCCAAGTTCACTCCGGACCAATTGTTCCATTTTTCATCCGATTCGACCGATTACCACGTACTTCCGCATACTTTCGTCCCATGTGTCCCAAGTTCAATTGGGACCCTCTGTTCCCCGATCAGCCAGATTGCCCGAAGTTTGTTCCTTTTGGGCCCATTCGGAACTTTTTGTCCCGAATGTCCCAAATTCGCCCGGACCCAGTTGTTCCCTTTTCACCCGAATCGGCCGAGCCGTGTACTTCGCATACCTTTCTCCCGCGTGTCCCAATAGAATTTGTGCGTCTTTTCCCCGCATCGCCCGAATCGGCCGAACCACGTACTTCGAGCTTTTGCGTCCCTCATGTCCCAAATGAACCAAAGTGCCATTCATGCTAATTTTTTCCCGCTCTAACCCGAATATCTTTCTTATTCAAATTGGTAGGTATGTATTAGATACGCATTTATTGCCTTTCTCTCTCCCAAATGGCTATATAACGAGCGAACCCCCTATGCATTTTGCAAACTGCTTTCCTGCTATCTTTTGCTTGAACCTTTGCAACCAAAATTCCTGCACGCATATCCATTTCCCTCTGTAATTCCATCCCAAGTCTAGCTTGCAGCTTCTCTCTCCAAATTACTATCAACATGAAGATCAAATTCCAGGGGCAGGAACAAGTAACACCACTCGAGTCTGTCGTTCCCGATATCGGAGACAGTGAAGTTCGCCATCTTGACTTTAGTGATATTTGGTCGAGGATGACAGATGCAAAATCCTCTGCCTCATGGGACAGACCGATGAAAACATTCTTTTGGCGAGTAAGGTTTTTGATGATGCAAAGGATAATCTGTCAAATTCCTGGGTTTACAGCATGGAGTGGAAGATCAAAGTCTTGGAGGATGGCTTTGGGAGAACTGAAGAATAGCTGGCAGAAGGGTGAGGCGTTCAAGACACTGGTGGCTATCTACAATTTCAAAGATACACATTGTCATCTTCAGGATGAAACTTCTGGTGTGCCTCTTTCCTTGCGAGAAATCAAAGCTCAATTCAGAGTTTTTGTCAAAGGAAATCTTTTCAAGGAAAGCTCCATTTCCAAAGAGAAAATGAAGGAGATCTGCTCTCTTTAATCTGTTATTGAAGAAGCAAATAAAGACTATCATGCTCATGTCGAGTTTGATAAGGAAATGGAGAAGTGCCTTAGATTTTGGACCCAGTCTACATCCAACACGTCAGTCCCATGTGGCAGAGACATAGCCGAGGCATTGAAGAGATTCAGGCAGTGGATCCTTAAAGTCAGTGGGTCCCTCCCATTTCATAAGCACCTGTCTTCTTCTCCTTATTCCTTTCTTCTCTTCCAATTCTTTTTCTTGGATTTGTTGTAATTAGTTGGGGTATTGCGATTTGCAATCCTTTAACTAATCATTAGTTAAAAGAAGTAGTTACCAAGAGTAACTGATTTGTAAACTATATAATGGCCTCTCCTCGCCATTTTGAAGGAGAAAGAACTTGGCTTATTTTCTGAAAGTGTAAATAAATCATAAATAAATCAATACAGAAGGCCTTTTCATTCTTCATCTATATGATCTCTTTTATCCCTAAGCTTTTCATTTAATCTTGTTAAGATCATTTGTCTGTATTATATTAAGAAGCTTTGTATTCTTGCAGATGTTATTTATAGAAATTTGTGTCTTTCAAATTTCATCTTATTAGTATGATACAAATGATCTTATTTCAATTCATTGTACCTTCACATGCATAAAGAATTACTCTGTCATCTATAATTCTAAATGGTGCCTTTCTGCTCGTTCTCGTTTTCTCATTCCTCAGTCCTTTTGTAATTGATGATCCTTATAGAAAACACTTTCGTAAATATCCAAGTTCCACAAGAAAATCATGTTTTGTATATGTGTAAATAGGTTCGTTTCTGAATAAGGGAACCTCTCCCATTAAAGAGGAGGGACTTCTTGTCCCCTGACTGTTGCTCTTCGTGAATTCCTATTTGATGACCAACAAGTTGCCAGCATTGGAACTCATGAAACAATTGGAACTAGCTGAGTTTGAACCCATGGAGGTTAGATATGCAGAATTAATGGAGCTATAAGAAATTAGAGAGCATGCAGCTCAGGCAATAGAGAAGGATCAAGCCTTGATCAAGAAGACAATTGATAGGAAAGCCAAGGCTAGAACCTTCCAAATTGGAGATCTAGTGTTGAAATGGGATGTAGATCGTGCAAAGCCAGGAAATCAATCCAAGTTTGATGCCATCTGGAGTGGCCCATACATGATCATTAAATGCAAAGGTAGCAATGCCTTCTGACTGGCTAAGTTGGATGGTGAAGAATTACAGATTCTGGTCAATGGGATCTATCTCAAACACTGCTAGAAAGATAGCTTCTCACCCTTGTAAATATTAATTTAGAATTTCCATTCCTCTAAGTGCTTATGCACATTGTACTACTGTTAGAGTGGTTTTTATTTCGCTAAGTGCTTGTGCACATGTCCTATTGCTTCTAGTATGTGCATGTTTGTAGTTCATTGAGCCTCCGGAAAAGAATTGCAGCCACAGAAGAACTAGCTCAACAAATGTTTGAATGGCTCACAAAGTGTCGACATGTGAAAATTCACGCATAAGGCGAAAAGATACAAGTTTTCAAATTTCAGATCAATTGAGAGATTATCAAACAGACTCCGTGCCCAATGGATTTCTACGAGCAGCTGGTCATTCTTCATCCGGTAGCAGATAACCCCGCTGAGTAAACACAAAGATGTCAAGATGTGAAAATTTGCAAAATTGTTATCCAAAATTCACCCCAGGATGGGGGCGCACAACAAGGTAATTTTGATAACATGCATCAAATTATTCAGTTCCTGAGCAAGTAGATTGATTCAAGGCTCGAAATCATGTTTTTGGGGGACCCTCGGTCAACACAAAGTGTTCTCTCTAACTCTCCCATGGTGGTGCACAACCAAGAAGAAATCCCAACAAGTTGGAAAAAATGGAAAAAAATGTGCAGGCTGCAAAAAATAAGGTTGCAGGGTTGTTTTAAAGAATTTTGGGTCTGGGGCACACAACACAAAGGGTTCGGGTGGGGGTGCACAACACAAAATTTTGACATGTACCAGTGCAAGTCATACCAAGGTTCGTTGTACCAAGTTTTGGGGCAAAATACAAAGAAAATCGGCTAAGATGGATCCATTATCATTGTGTATGTTTGAAATATTCTTGTAAAATGCATTAAAAATTTTATGCCCAAGCTAGATTATGGAGAACTGTCATCACCCCTTCTAGTGTGCACTTTACTTTTGTATCTCACACATTTGAAGACTACTATCACACCCTCCTTTTCTAGTGTATCACCGCTGTCCACATGTGAAAAGGTCATGCCCTAAGTGTAGGCTGGGGGCACACACAACCAATGTGTCATTTTATGCATTCTCTCTCCCTGGTCCCTTGGAAATTTAGATTAGAATAGTTAGTTTCCCCTGCATTAGAGTAGTATGTGGCAGATAGTTTAGGAGCAAGAACCAGCTTTCTCTGGAGGTCTATCTCAAGTAACAAAAACTATCACCATGCAAGTCCCACAACTTGGAGATAGTACCCACGTTATCCAATCACACTGTGAGTTCAAGTATATGCACTGGTGGCGCACAAACACAAAGTGTATAAACATAGGGGTGCTGTGATTCGGTGATAACAGTGAAAATTTGCCCCCAAGGCGCAGGTTGGGGGCGAACAACACAAAGTGTCGACATGTGAAAATTTGGCATGCCTGGTGGGACCTTAGAGGTCTTCACTTAACTACGACAAGATCGATGTGCACTTGTTGTAAGTTCTAGCTTTGAAGGAGCTTTGAAATCACACATCTGGTGACTCCAAAAGAGGCATAATCCGATGGGATATCTTTATGGTTTCAGTAGTCCAAGCCTGGCAAATTTTTGAAAAGAATACAGACCAGGTCAAGAACTAGGGAGGAAGGATTGTTTGTTTATCTACACCTATCTCCAGGCAGAGAAATAAGGGGAAGAAGAACTCAATCACCTTTGTAGTTTAGATCTCCATCTCCACCTAATAGAACCTTGTCAACACCTCCACCTGGTAGACCTTTCATCCAATCAACAAGAGTTCTTCGACCAATCAGGATGGCACAACCAAATCCATATGTTAATTTCACTGGCAGCAGCCCACTTGCTCTCAATGCACAAAATCTAATCCCAGTTGCAGCATTGAAGAACATTCCATACTTTACTGGAGAAAATTAGACCACGCCTGGTGATCATGTCAAGGACATTGCTAATATTTGCGCAATCCATGAGATTAAATCAACAAGAGTTCTTCGACCAATCAGGATGACAACCAAATCCATATGATGCAAGTTGCTGTCAAACTACTAACGTATTCATTCAAAGGGTAGGATTTGCAATGGTTCTAGAGTCTTACTTCAGGCTCTATCCAAAATTGGAACCAGCTATGTATAGCTCTCCATGAGCAGTTCGGAGAGAAGGGAGATAATTTTTCCCTTTTAGAACAATTGACAACTATCAAGAGAGCTCCTAATGAGCAGCTGACTGACTTCAACTTCAGATTTCAAATGACTTGGGAAAGGATTCCAGTGGTAGTAAGGCCAGCAGTAGAAGGTGCTTTTCTATATTACCTTAAAGCTTTAAATTCTGATATTTCTATGTTGATTCAATCCATGGGAGGCACAACTATCCCTGTTGCTTATAGCATTGCCATTAGAGCTGAAAATTATTTGATTCAAGCTAGAAAGCTAGCTCCTAGGCCTCCAATGCCATTATATCCAAGTTTAGAACGCCCAAGTACTAATCAAGCACCTTTTTTAGCTCCTATTCCCACTCCTAGAAATCAGAATTCAAGTGAAGCTTGTACTTCATCTTCTAGTGCCTCAAATGAACTTCAAGAAGTCATGAAGCAATTGCAAAATCTAGGTAATGAGCTGGTTACACTCAAAAGGCAGCAAGACCAAAGTTTTAGACCTTCTTATTAGCCTCAAGCTCAGCCTAACAGGCAGCCATATCAGCCTCAAAGACCACCCAATCTAGCTGCAAATCAGAATCAAGCAAAGCCTCCTGCCAACAGACCATTTCAGCCCTATAATCCCAATGTTACATCCACATCTAGAGCTTTGGTACCAGTGCAAAATAACATGTCCCAGGAATATGATTGGTGTTTCCCATGTAGTCAGCCACATAACCAATCAATGTGCTTTAACGGTGCATTAAATCAGGCTCTGATGGTGTAAACCGTTGGTGGGTCGCAAGAGTTCAGCCACGAAGGAGATCAGCAGCAGGAAGCACCTCAGCAAGGAACATCTCCGAACGAAACTACTCTTGTCAATTGGCAGGCTAAATATTTCTGTGGTATAAATCAAATGCCCTCTCAAAGTGTTCCAGCCAACACAAGGTCAAAAAGGAGAAATTTGGGTGAAGGACAGCCATTGGCTCCAAGTAATCCACAACCTTCTACCACTCCACAAGCTGTTGGAAAACAAAATGTAGTTCCAAACATGCAGGGACCACCCAAACCAGCTCCTAAACCAACTCAGATGTCATCCGCTACTGCCCATGTGCAAGGAATGAGTGCGCAAGCTAAAGGACAACAGAGGGATGATTC
Source organism: Taxus chinensis (assembly GCA_019776745.2). Classification (NCBI taxonomy): domain Eukaryota; kingdom Viridiplantae; phylum Streptophyta; class Pinopsida; order Cupressales; family Taxaceae; genus Taxus; species Taxus chinensis. Next base: position 494,560,205 of record CM034155.1, on the reverse strand, counting down.
ATCCCCATTGAACATCATTGATCAGAGGAAGAAGACAAACGTAAACATATCAATGTGGGAATCACTATCCAGCCCAGGCCAAAGAGATTTGTTAGAAGCTGCCATGAAGGATGGGTCAACTTCAAATCAATAGGTCCAAATGCAAGAGAAGGTACTCACAAATGTTGCCCAGCCTGAAGGGAATCACGGAGGACAAAAAGGTAAAATGTTGAAGCCCCCTCCATTTTATGTTTCATTGATCATAGGAGACAAGTTGGTACATAATTGCATGATTGACTTAGGAGAGAGCAGCTCAGTCATGCCAAAACAGATAGCTGATCAGTTAGGGATTCAATATGAAGTTATCTCCAAGGATGTAGTACAATTAGATGGGACAGTAGTGACAACGGTTGGAATAATCAAAGGTTTGAGCCTCACATTGCATGCGTGTCCCAATGTAATAGTGTTACAAGATGTGTCAGTCATAGATCTGCCACCACTCTTTGCATTTTGCTTATCAAGAGATTTCACTGCTAAAATTGGAGGTTATCTTTTGGCGGATTGGTCACACATGTTTGATTGCATAACCTGGCGGTTTTCTCAAAGTGTGGTAATTTGCAATCGGAAAATCTCTCCGGATGAAGTTCAGTTCCTATTCCTCTATTCTGATGCACACATCCAAATTTTAGAGGATATACTCTAAAAATTACCTTAAATTTCCAAGGAGAAAGGTGTTAAGAATATTAGAATAAAATAAACCTAAACTAACAGAGGTGATACACCAAAAGAAAATTTGAACACATAGTTTTCCAGTAAACACAAAACATTAAAAATGTTATATAACCACCATGCACAGATAACCAGGATTGCAATGAGAGATTAGGAAGATTCAATGAATATAAGAGAGGGTTGAAATTCATCCACATACATTTATTATTGCTCTAGAAATTGATACAGTGCATTACAATGGCCAAGAGGCACAAACTTGCATTACAATTTTGATGTGAGGTTTGAACTCCACAAATACACTTGCAAACAAGATAAGAAGGGAGGGTTTAAAGAAAAATTATCCTTCTTAGTAAAAATGTCCCTCCTTATAATATATATAAAGAATAAGAGAAGAAAGAGAGGAATTTTAAATTCTACTCTGGCCACCCTAAAATTTATTAGATTCACCTGTAACAATGATGGTTCCCCTGCGAAACCCATGCCTCCATGTACTATGTCTTGTTGGGAAAGAAAGGAAGCACATACTTCATCATTATGGCAGGTGAGAAACTTAGAACATCCTCAAAAATTGGAAGATTGTATTTCACCATTTTGAATAAATTAGTCTCACTTAAATTAAGAGGAGACTATAAGCTTTCCAAAAAGTCCTTTCTTGTGCAAATCTGAGCTCCCAGTCAAACTTTATGGCTATCTGAAGATCATGGTTCTATACTGCATTAATGGCGAGTGGTTGGCTTTGTTTCTCCAAAGTTCCAAAATGCATGTAACCTCTGAAATCCTAAAATTCAGAACTTTGGGCCTTTTGAATTTGGAAGTCAGGTTACTATTCACTTGTTTGAGTGCTTGAGAATTTCGAAACTCCAAAACCCTGACCTCCGAAAGTCTTAAATTGGGACCTCTGAAAGTCTGAAATTCTGGTCGCGTTTACCCAGAAAGCAAGTTTGACCCAAAAAATCATAACACTTTCATACTTTTGGAATTCAAGATTTTGGGGATTTCTTATCCATTTTCCAACAGGTTGTTCAATTTATCTAAAACTCTGAAATCCGAAAGTCTGAAATTTTTGACTTTCAGAATTTTGGAATTTTTCCTTTTTAGACTTTTTTCCTTTCAGACTTTTTTCCTTTCAAACTTTGATATTCTTCGGCGTTCCCTTGGCCATTCATTTTATGAATTTGAATTTGCAATTTTCGATCCCACCTACAGCCTAATTTTTAGAATCAAAATGTGAGCTCTCATGGCCAAATGGTCCCTCCATCTTCTCAGTGTGCAAGGTCATGTTTTTCCATTTTTCCTAAGGGGAAAAACATAGATAATAGGAAAAACTAGGGAAGGATGTCGAGTGTTCTATAACATGGCCAAATTTGACAACTGTGTCTTATGTTTATGTGGTGTTTTTTACATTCCTAGTTAGGAGGTTTCCCATGGGGGTGACCTCACATGTGTGGCCATGTGATGATATTTTTTCCCTTTCTTTTAATTTTGTGTGTGTTTTATTTGTGTATATGTATTTAATTATTAGAAATTGTAGTCACTTTGTTAGCAATTATTAATGTGTCTTGATTAGTTAATCCAAATTAATTTGTTAACTAAAATAAGGATGTGAAAATTAGATAATTATGAGGGTAGATGGTCCTTGAAATCTTATGGATGTAAGTTTGATTTGTGTTGTTTTTTGTGTTGTGTAATCTTCCACAGCTTCAAAATTAGTATTTTGACTTTGGAGGCTTGTGGGACAAGCTAAGCCTCTCCCATGCCTCTTAAATTCCATCAACAACCATACCTATGGTATGGGAATTCATTTTTAGACTTATTTATGTATTTTAGTGTGTAAAAAGTTAAAATAATTTCCCTTTCCTACTTATCATAATTAAATTTTCCTTGGTAGGCATGGTGTGCAAGTTTGATTGTCATGTGGGCTTGTCATAAGTCTTACATGTTTGAGTGTCATGTGGGTTTGACTTGTGTGTTGGAATGGAAGATTAATGAACTGGCATCCAACATGGAGCCACCTCATCATCCTCACATCCCAGTTTCTAATATACTGATGGAATTTGATGGAATTGGGGTTGTGAATTTTATTTCTTTTGCACTTTTGGAATTGAGATCCTGTTGGATTTTCTTTTGGAGTGTGTCTGGCTTGAAGGTGTCAAAAAACTTGTAAAGTGAAGACTCTTGGAAGCTTGATGGAGAGATAAGATCTCTGCCTTTTATTTTCTTATTTAAGTTTGTAGATGTGAAAATTGTGCTTGTTAAATTTTTTTTATTTTTGTGAATGTGTTTTATTTTGTGTTGTTGGTTGTTTTTTTGTTTAAAAGGGAGTGAGGGATGAAAATATGGGAACATTGAGGTGGGAAAAGGGATTTGTGAGACATGCATTTTTTAGGGAGTGTGATTGGGAGTTTCTCCTATGGGGAGTCAACAGGAAATCATGGTCATATTTTTGCACACTTGCAAGGGGAGAGATAAGGATGCTTTTTTATTTATATTGTGCACATGGAGTCTTTTTAGTGAAAATAGTACTTAACTTGGGAAGAAAAAAGATTTGGTTCCAATATTCATTTCTCATTTTGGTTTGATATCAAACCTATGTGTTGTTGAGAAAGTTGTAAAATTTGTTGAGTATGTCCAATTAGATGTGTTGAATGTTTTTGGATTACATGTTTTTGTGGAAGCCATGCTTGTAAAAAATAAATTCAAATGTTTCTCAATATCCCTTGTTGTTATTTTTTGGGGGCTCAGGGGCCAGTAATGGGATGGCTTCTCTTCTTGTTGGTTTAAAGGTTGGGTGGAGAGTGTCACCTATTCCCCCTTCATTTGTAGTATGATCCTAGCTTTTGAAAGATTGAAGAGTGCAAGATTGAAGCTACAAGTTGGGAGAAGACATGTAAAAAAAATTAGTTTTGTTCTTGTTAAAGAACCTCTATGTTGTATTTGATGATATTATTATTCCCACTTTGAGTAGAAGTTTGCAAAATTTGTATGATTGAAGAAAAATTGTAATATTTGATTTATTCCAAATTGAAATAAGTTAGTGAAAGTAGAAAGATATCTTGGTTGTTTACCTTGTTGGAAAGGATTAGTATTAGTGAAAGAAAAAAAAATTTAGTTTTGCATTCTAAAAGAATGATATGGCAAATTGGTAGTTTCCATATTTTTATTAGAATGTTATAGTGAAAGGTAAGCTTAAGTGTATAGTTGCTTGAAATGAAACTCTCCTAAATTTGTATGCATTTAAAGTTGGAATATATATACATGTATATTATGAAAAGATTAAAGATGTAATGAAAATGGAGTGTGTTGAATTCTTGTTGTTTTTTTTTGGTTGGAAAAATTGAATTTGTAAAGTAAAATGAATTGTAGTAATTTTATACTTAATTTCAAATTTTATTGCAAAGGGAAGAATAGAGATTGTGTTGACATTTTTTATTCAGAATTAAGAAACTAGATATACTATCACTTTACCAACCAATTAATAGAATACACCCCCTTAAAATTAATATTGCATTAAAATTCAACTTGGAAGATTAAACTATGAAAATAATGTACTGTTAAGGTTCTGATTTCGGAGAACAGAAGTGTAACACCCACTAAAATGCCAACACGAGACCCAAGAATAACCTAGGGTTAGCCAGAAAAATTATGGAATAATTATTTTTGAAAAGCGTTCCCGAAAAAGGTTTCAAAAACAACAATTGCTTCACTAATGTTTCTAGTCAAATATATTTAATAGATAAAATATTTCCGTTATAGTAAATTTAATGAATTTAATCTGACTAAGCATGGAAAATTTCTCTAAATGTTATTTTAATAAACAAATTAATTTCCACTATAGTTGAATATCCCCCCTATGAAATGTCAAGGGTAAAAGAGGCCAATATAATTAAATACCAAGGTTATTTAATTCCTACAAGGTTGAAACAATTAGTAAGGTACCTCATTTAATATTGGGTTAGAATAATAAGCACTTTCTTACCCCCAAAAGTGACCCCTTAAAAAGTCAACCCATGTTTTTGAAATTAAAACATTTAAATTAAAAGGTAATTTCCACTTACCACTTTCCACCTACTTTTGTAGGGATGAATCTCATCCCTTGGATGGATTCAATTAGGACCCTTGATGAGGAAATAGGGCAACTAACCCTAAAGCATGCTTATGAAGGCTTCTTTCTCATTTCCATTTGGTTCATTATTTTCTCTTTAGTTTTATAGGTTGTTGGAGGAGGAAGGGAATCCATTGGAGGAAATTACAAGCTTTTGGAGAGGCTTTATAAGTTTTATTATTATCTTATTTTGTTCACACCCTCTCCTAGGGTTTTAAAAGCTTTTGTTAAATATATTTACCTTAGTTTTCTTTGATTTTCCTAAATGGGATTGTGGGTTTTTCCCATTTTGATAAGGTTAAAATTAGGATTCTTATTATTTTTTTAGTAAGAGAAAAATGTGTATTTATATATTTTTTATTTACTTCCTATAATGATATATGTAAATATATATATATATATTTTATTAGATACGGTAAAAAAATAGATTTTGAAGGGATAGAGAACCCTGAACAAAATTAAAGATAGTCATTAAGGCCTAAAAGAGAAACAAATCCAAACAGGGCACAACAGGCCTAGAGAAGGGATAGAACGAGAAGCCCAAGAAACCAAAACAAGAGAACGCCAAGAAAAGAGGGAAACCACAAGACATGCCAGCAAAAAACAATTGACCAACATCAAGAGGACAACCAAACCAACCATAGAAAAACTCCTACTTGGTAAAATGACACAACAACGGAGGAGAAAACTAATGCCTAATAGAAGGATGAGGAGATGATAGTTTAAATTTTATTACACGAATGAGACTCCAACCATCATCCTCCAAAGCATGCTTGATGAGCTCGACATGGTTTATGAAATTTAAGGTTTCAAAAAGATAACAATTATAGTGAGATCCTTGCCAAAAATCCAAAACTTTGAGTTTTTTGGGATCTAAAACCCCATAAATAACCTTCTTCAGGATTTTTTCAATATCGTGAACTACTTCAATTTATCCTTTGATGATGCTTCTAATGGGATTTCCCTCATAAAATTTCCACCACTCTTCTTCAAAGGAATCACCAGACCGAAGCTCGAGGGAGAAGGAAACATGTCTAATTCGGCCTCAAAATCGGTCCCCGAGGAGGAACCATACTCGTCCATAGTCCCACTGGAATACCCACTGTTCAAAGGTTCCACCTCCTCATCATTGTAATTCGTGTCCTCCAACTCACTCGCCATGTCCTCCTCTTTATCCGCAACAACCTCCTTAGCATGAAGTTTGAAAGTTAAAGTGGTATTAGAGAATCGATTCCATGGTTTTTGGAACTATCCTACCCATCACCTCCAAATCCTTTACAACCATCAGCCCATCAAAATTCATTTCACCACTATTTTGGGGGGAAAGTAGGGGTTCTAGTTTCCTACCATCGAAAACACCCGCAGCACTAACAGGAACCTTCAGTCTCCATTCCTGAGAAGATCCAGAGAAAGACCTAAAATTGTTACCAACAGACCTACACTTACCACAAACCATAGGGGTGCACTCATATTGGATCACCTGTTCAACCAACCCATGACTTGAGCTGAGAAGAATGAGAGTGGGGAGTAGTTTCCTAGGTTGAACATTCACACATAGTCCAACAGAGGTCATTCTTGTTTGAGAAATAATGGTTGAATCCATTGCCAATAGATCACCAATGGCCCTAGAAATCCCTTAAAAAACCTCAACATCCCAAAATTCTAGGGTCAGATCCAGAAGTCAAACTCACATAAGGAAAGCATTAGGGGTAAATTTTTCATATCGAGCCCAGGTCACCATTTTTCCAAGTGTAGAGTGGTCTTTCCATAGAAGAAAGGGACCCCGTTAATGGCCAAGAAATAATCTTCCTCCCTGTCAAACTGTAATAAGAAAGACTAATTCAAAATGACCACAACAGAGATATCACCTCTCACAACCCATTTTCTCTTGACCCATGCCCTGACTATATCCATGTTTGGCCTAATGCCAACAAACCGACCCAAGAGAGAGAGAGCATGTCGATTACTAGCCCTTGAGATCACTTCCTTAGGCATGAAGAGGGATGGATCTTCCTATTTCCAGGTCAGAATTAGGGGAGGGAGAGGCATCCCACACTCTTTCTTACCCGCAACCCGCTCCACCCAAGATTGGTGTCCTTGTGCATTTTCCAGTTCCTCCACACTCTCTCAATTTGTCCCACTCTCGTTCCCATCCATATATATATATATATACATACATACATACATTATATATATATATATACATATATAATGTATGTATGTATGTATATACATATATATACACATATGTGTGTGTGTGTATTGCATACATTAAGTGAAAATATAATGTGCAAGGTTTGTTTGTATGCTGGCCACTTGAGGCATTTGGGCGTTTTAAGTTAATAGTTTCAAATAATATGGGGTGGGGTATTCGACCCCACCCCCCACCATATCTACTTATTGTTCCACCAAGGGGCCGCGGCTTAGGTCCCCTCCCCCCCACGGCTTACCTTAAATCCGTTTTTTGTTTTAACTCTTACCACAAAATCTTTATTAAGGAAATTATATCCATACGTGGATATATATATATATATATATATATATTAATAGTACATGAATATTAATAAATTTTCGTATTAATAATTTCATTAATATCAAAATATTTAATTGTTAATACTATAAACAAAGTATTAACCCTAATACCAAAAGTAGTAATGGGATATAGCTAACACTATGGACAAATAAATACTTGCACTTTCTTTCTCCTCTACAATTTGATAAAATTTGCATAGGGGGTAAAATAGATTTCATTCCATTTCCTTTACTAACTTGTAATGGAATTAAAATGAATTCTATATGAGGATAACATACTAAAGTTAGAACTTGGATCACTTAATTGGCCTATTTCAAGACTAATGAAAAATAATGTAATTTCCATCTACTTGAATAAAGTTTAACGTTCCTACAACAATCAAGAAAATCAACAAGATAGTCTAACTTATTATTTTACATGCCTTTCAAATATTAAAATAAAATTTAGTATTCTTAAAATTTCACAACATACCAAATTACAAACATTCTCACAACCAAACTTTACAAAATTTCCAATAAGTTATAAAAATGAGAAAACACTAACTTTTCAATTAAATCTATACACTTTTATGGGAATTAAAACAACTACCATGAAATAATATAATACCCTTTATAATTCCTTTTTAAGTTCACCAAAAGTAACTTGCAAAATAGATCTTTCATTCCCTTTTTCCACATACAATATAAATTTAATTTCCAAGAATCAAAATAACTTTTCACCACAAATACTAATACAATGTCTTCCACTTAAAGTGGGAAATAAAATACAAGAATGAAGGCTAAAATTAAATTCAACTTGTCTTCAAGTATATCTCCAAAATCAACTCTTCGATCAAGCTCCATCATCTCAGAAGTTGGCCACAATGACCGAAAATGGGGGAGAGGCAACACTCTGCACCCAACCAAAAATTCCAATGAGGAGGAAAATCCATCCTCCTCATTGGCCCCTGAGCCCCAACCACATTGAAATGAAAAATGGATTGAACTCATGGATACAAAACAAGATTCCACATCACAATACAATATTTTACAACCATAACAAAACACAAACAATACAACTACAATCACAAGAAGGAAAGCAAAAAAATACACAAGGCTTGAACATACAAAAATGAAAGGACAAAGATCTATGGGGAGGTGACTTATTCTTCCCAATGGGAAATGGGTGCCCACCTTAAAACCCTCCAATAAAAATCTCAAAACCCTTAAACACTCTTATGCCTCCCTCAAGAACCTCTTATGCCTCCTACATTCTCTTATGCCTCCCTACAATCTGTTATGTCTCCCTCATAATAACAAAGTAAGAAATGCAAGCATCTTCTTGTACAAGGTGGGGCCCCCAATCTAACTCCCTTCAAAAGAAGAAAATAACTCTTATTCCTCACCACATGTAACATCCCCATAGTCCCCTCCTACACCACACTTAATCAATCTACCCAAGAACCCAATAAGCATACCAAAACACTCGTAAACATGCACATATACACAATATAAAAGAAACTATTTTACAATAGTATAGCACCTACCTTTCCATGGTAGAGATTGATCTAAGAGTCTCGAAGCTTCTTCAAGCCCAAAAAATCACCAAGAAGCTCTAAAAAATCCACAAGCACTCTAAAATCCTCTCCCTCCCAAAATGCAAGAGCATGAAGAAATGAAGTAACCCGCAAACAAGAAAAATAACTTTAATAAATAGAAACGAGGGATAGGAGAGTGAGGTGGATCCATGTAGGATGCCACATCACTCATCCTCAACTCCACCTCACAAGTCAAACCTCAACCCCAATGCACCATAAATTGGTGGGTGAGAGGAATGAAAATTTCGTTACACACACAATTTAAGCCCACAACCCTTAAGGACTAAAAATAAATACATGTAAGAAAGTGCAATAAAAATTTATTTTTTATCTTCCCAAAACACATAATGCGGTTTAATTTATAACCCCAAACCCATAGGTAGGGTTGGTACAATAAATTTAGAGGTGTGGTACAAGGAGATTTGGAGTGTACAACACTCAAGATCTCAAGCACTCAACTTGAACACATAAACCAAAGAGCTATCAAATCCAATAAATGAATTCTTTTTTTCTATCCATGATTAATTTAGCAACATGATTAATTTACTAATCTAGACATAAATTAATTAATTAATAAAGGGGGAAAAATACATCACTAAATAATCACATACTACAATTAAATAAAGGAAGCAAAATGAAAGAAAACACATAACCCCTTGGTGATAATTGTAGGGGATTCCCCCCATGGAAACCCCCTAAGAACAATTCAAACACACACACACACATAACAAAATAAATGTTGTCATGGTGACCCTTGTTGAATTCATCTAGCATTCCAATGTGGTTGGTCTCCAATCCCCCGGTTGTTGTGTTATATTTTACCCATAAAACATACAATACCTCCTTCGGCCTTGTGGCCACATCAGAACATCCAATATAGGATCTATAATATAAATCAACAATAATCCACATATAAATCAAATTAAATTATCATCCACATAAGTAACGTTACTAATTTCAATTTCCAACACATCTCAATTCTACATTTCATCAATATTAATGGATCACAAGATTAGTTCAACTGTTAAGGAATACTTAATATAATGAAAACATGAATGTGAGAATATATAACAATGTAGATAATGCATCATCATCAATATAACATACCTCTAATAATCCACACACATAATACTATAAATAAAATTCCAACCATAATCCATGTATCTCAATCATTTAACATCAAGATAAGTTAAAATGATACTATAATGTCTATATGTATAGCATAAAATATCAAAATCAAAAGTAATATGTGTCAAAGGGAAGTGGGCATGAGATCCCCCTCCCCTTAGACTCGACTTCCTCCCGGAAGTCACTGGAATAGGTGTAGAAACTAGACTCGTAGCATTCTAGCATCCTCCCATGTAGCAACAATCTCATCAAACCTATCTCACTGCACTCAAACCTGGTCAATATATCTACCTCGAAGGCCTAGGGTCCTGTGCTCTAAAATAAAGATGGGATCCACCATCACCTACCCCTAATCCTACACCTGCAATGAGGTCCAATCTAGCACATGACAAGGATCTTTAATATATCTCCTCAGTAGAGAAACCTGAAATACATCATGAATGTGATAAAAGATGGGTGGTAAGGCTATATGGTAAGCCAAAGGAATGATACACTTCAAGCTCTCAAAGGGACCCATAAACCTAGGAGCTAGCTTAGCACCTTTTCCATAATAGTTTGGGCTCTTATGTGGCCTAACACAAAGGAACACCTTAATGCCCACATCAAAATGTAGATCTATCCTATGTTGATCTGCATACTTCTTCTTCCTGTCCAATGCCTCCTGCAATCTCTACCTCATGAGAACAACCTACTGCTCCATGTCCTGTAATAAATCTAGCCTAAGAGAAACCATGTCCTCAAAATTTGGAAACTATTATTATAGGAAAACTCCACCAAGTACAAATACTCCACCCATCTCGACTGATGATCCATGACATACATCCTAAATTTATCCTCTAGGATCTGTTTTACCCTCTCAATCTGTCCATCTATCTCAGGGTGATAAGTTGTTCTGAAATTGATCTTCATCCTGAGGGCCTACTGCATTGTAGTCCAAAAGTGGGAAGTATACAAAGGGTTGTGGTCATAAATGATCCTCTGTGGAATCCCATGCAATCTAAATTTTTTGTCTAGATATACCCATGCCACTGCACTAGCTTTATAGGTAGTCTTCACTAGAGAAAAATGAGACACTTTCATCAATTTATCCACCATGACCATGATGGAGTTGTGGTGGTATCTCGACATCGGTAACCCAACAATGAAGTCCATAGAAATGATGTCCCACTTCCACTTCGGTATAACATGAGAAAAGAGAAGGAGAGCTAGATGTTGATGCTCAACCTTTACCTTTTAACACTCTAAACAACGTGATACAAATTGAGTCACATCTCTTTGCAGTCCCCTGCAATGATACAATTGTCTCAAGGTGGCATACATCTTCTTCACCCTCAGATAGGCTGAATAGGGTGCATGATGTGCCTCTTTCAAAATATCCTACCTCAAGCATGCATATCTAGGAACGTATATCTAGCCTATGTGCCTAAGAATACCATCTGCATCCAACGAAAACACATCAAAATACCCCTCAAGTTGTCTCTGAGACTCAATCTCTGCTTTGGCTGCAAGATAGAATCTTTCATGGGGAAGCTACTGTAATATCTTGGTCCACAAATTTGTGCCCACTGAAGTGGCCATAATCACATGTCTCCTTTTGTTTAATGCATCTAAAACCACTTTATCCTTCCCCTTCACATGCTCTATCTCCATGTTGTACTCACAAAGCAACTCAGTCCTGAGTGTGAATCTACAACGAAGAAGGAAGTGTCTCCACCAAACCAAGGTGTGCACAACTACTAAAATCTCAAGATCATAAATCAGATAATAAAGCCCATAATATTTGAGTTTGTGAGACTCAAAATAAACTACTTTTCCCTCCTACATCAACACACCTCCAAGTCCTGCCAAAGAAGAATTTTTGCATACAAATAACTTTCCTTGAGGATCTGGCATTGCAAGAACAGGCAATGTCATGAGGCATTACTTCAGTGTCCTAAAGGCCTGCCCACATTTGTGTGACCATGCATACTTCTTCCCTTTCTACTGAAGGGAAGTGATGGGGTGCATAAACCAAGAGAAGTCCTGAACAAATCTCCTATAATATCCTATTAAACCCATGAATTTGTGCACCTCTATCACACTAGTGGGTGCTGGCCAATCCATAATAGATCGAATCTTGGAAGGATCGACTATGATACCTTCCCCAAAAATGATGTTTCCCAATTAATGCACCTCTGTCTGCAATAACACACAATTTTCTAGGTTCCCATAATGATGCTACTCACAAAGACACTGAAGAACCTGGCGAAGGTGCTCCTCATGCTCCTCATGCATACGTGAATAAATCAAAATGTCGTCAAGGAAAATGAGCACGAAGCGATCCAAGAATGTCCTGAACACCCCAGTCATCAAGCTCATAAACACTGCGGGGTCATTCGTCAAACCAAAAGGCACTACAGTGAACTCATTGTGGCCATATCTTGTACAAAATGTGGTCTTATGAATATCTACCTCTGTGATCCTTAGCTGATGATATCCCAACTTAAGATCTATCTTGGAGAAAAATGTGGCACCCTTCATCTGATCAAATAAATCATCAATGCACGGAAGGGGGTAATGATTCTTGATCATTACTTTGTTCACCTAGCAGCAATCAATACACAACCACAGAGATCCATCCTTCTTCTTTACAAAAATCACCGGTGCACCCCATGGGGATACACTGGGATGGATTAGGCCTTTCTATAGAAGGCCCTCAAGCTAAAACTTGAGCTCATAGAGAACATGGCTAGTCATCTAATAAGGTGTTCATGAGATATGCTTTTCTCTTGGAACCAAATCTATGAGAAAATCTATCTCACGTGGGGGTGGTAACCCTAGTAGATCCCCTAAAAAGACATAAAAAAACTCTATCAAGATGTGATGGTCTTCGAGGGATGGCCCACTATACTCATCCTCTTATCTGTCACTATCTGTAATAACATACATCTGGAAACCCCATCGCTCACACCGCTTAAGATGCATAGTAGATATGGCGTGAATATAAATGGGTCTCCTAACCCCTGTTATCACTTACTCAACACCTAGATCGTCTATACATGATATAGTCTTATGGTAACAATCCACTCTAGCTCTATGTGCAGATAACTAGTCCATGCCCAAGATGACTCCATATGAACCCAACGGATGAATACGAAGATCTGATGTAGTGGTGAAGGGTCCCAAATCTAATACACACTCCTTAACTAAGGATTCTACAGATATTTTAGCTCCAGAAGCCATCTTGACGTACCAACTAATACCCTACCTAACTGTCACCAGCCTGTAACGCTCTACTAAAGATGGTTCAATAAAGTAATCAGATGAACCAGAATAAAATAGAATGGAGGTAGGAATACCACTAATGATACCTCTCATCTCAATCACAGTGATCTGGTGCTCATCCTAATGGTTCTCGACTGCTGCATAGATCTGATGGCTCTGCCCCATGTCACCAACACTAAGTTATGAAATTTGTGTCTTTCCCTTGTTACTAGGGTTTTTTGGGCTCTATCTACAATGATGTCTAGAAACACCACAACCATAATAACTTCTCGGAACTCTCCAATGAGATGGAGCTCTAGCCACTACTCTAGAGGTCTATGTTGTGGATCCTAATGATCCATCTATGGACTACTAAGGTTTCTATTGGTGAGCTCCAACTGACTGAGCTATTGATGCACCCTGTATCCTAATGAGATCCCTGGGAGTAGACCCCATACTCCACCCCCTTTGTGCATAAAATATTTGTGGAGGTATATAAGGTGGGAGGGTCTGCTGCTAAGGTGGCTATTGTTGTGGCCTGAATGAAGACTATACTGAACCCTGTCCACCAAGAGGAGAAGGAGCTGACCCCCTCAACCTGTTGTCTTGCATCTACTAGTTGCGGCTTCGAAATCTATCCCTAACTTGTACGTCTTTCCATGAGTCTCCTCTGCTATATAGGCCTTCTCCATGGCCTCTATTAATGTCTATAGACAATGGATACGCAACACACCTCCCAAATATAAATTTAGGCCCTTAATGAACCTTTGAATCCGTAGCTTCTCATCCTACATATACTTTAAATACTAGATTAGATCCAGGAATCGAATCTCATGCTCAGCTACAGTCATAGATTCCTAACGGAGGTCATGAAACTCATCTATCCTCTGCTAAATGAACCTCTGAGATAAGTACCTTCTCTTGAAATGCTCCTCAAAGAGCACCCAGGTAATGTCTCTGAATCAATGTGGAGCTTCTTCTCCTCAGTCCTCCACCAGACACCTGCTCCACCTCTCAAAAGATGGATTGTAACATGATATTTCGTGTTGCTAGTAAAAGGGAAGAGTTTGAAGCATCCACTCAAGCTCACCAACAAGGTCTCTACCTAAAATCCTCATGTATCCCCAAAACAGTGACATGGTCATAGCTTCAGGATCTCCCTAATATTGTTTGTAGCTGTCAACTAGCGACCCCTAGACCTATTTGCATACTCCTCTCTAGGTCTAGGGCTCTGAGACGTATCCTTGTGTCCTAAAATCCTTTTGCCCTATCCCCTCTACAGTGACTCTCCTCTGGCTGACTCCACGTGGCAGTTCTTTACCGTATTCTCCTCACTCTGTCAAGGAGATGCATGAGCCTCAACGGATGGTTCCCTATCATGTTTGGCTAAATTTCCTCCTAAGGACCCTCCACATAGAGCGACATTGATGTCTTGAAGCGTCTGTAAGATCTGAGGTAGAATGGCCACTATGGCATGCTCTGAAGGTGGAAAGTCTAGATCTATGTGAAAGGACCCCTCGTCTGGTGCGCACCTCCTACACACAACAAGGTGAGAGTTACTTCATCATTCTAGGTTTTATTCCAATTTTCTATGTTTACTAAAATATACAATATTTCAGACAAGTTATTTTCTAGGTTTAGTATTGTGCTAGGTTTAATATTGTACTAGGTTCAATGTTCCCATTACATATTTTCATGTGTGCCCAAGGGTCAAAGCTTTGAACCCATGACTTTGATACCAAGTGTAATGCTCGCTAAAACACCCGCATGAGACCCAGGAATAACCTAGGGTTATCTATAAAAATTGTGGAATAATTTTTTTGAAAAGGGTGTCCGTAAAAGGTTTCAAAAAAAATGGTTTCTTCATTAAATTTTCTAGTCAAATATATTTAATAGATAATTTTTTTCCATTTTAATAAATATTAAACCCGCATTAAACTTTAATGAATTTAATGTGACTAAGCATTGAAATTTTTTCTAAGAGTTCTTTTAATAAACAAAGTAATTCCTACTATAGTTGAATATCCCTCCATGAAATTTCAATGGTAAAATAGACCAATATAATTAAATACCAAGGTTATTAAAATTTCTACAAGGTTGAAACAATTAGCAAGGTCCCTCATTTAATATTGGGTTAGAATAATAAGCACTTCCTTACCCCCTAAAGTGACCCCTTAATAAGTCAACCCATATTTTTTAAATTAAAAAATTTAAATTAATAGGGAATTTTCACTTACCACTCTCCACCTACTTTTGTAGGGATGAATCTCATCCCTTGGGTGGATTCAATTAGGACCCTTGATGAGGAAATAGGGCAACTAACCCTAAAGCATGCTTATGAAGGCTTGTTTCTCATTTCCATTTGGTTCATTATTTTCTCTTTTGTTTTGCAGGTTGTTGGAGGAGGAAGGGAAGCCATTGTAGGCCATTCCAATCTTTTGGAGAGGCTTTATTAGTTTTATTATTCTCTCATTTTGTTCACACCCTCTCCTAGGGTTTTAAAAGTTTTTGTTAAATATATTTAGCTTAGTTTTCTTTGATTTTCCCAAATGGGCTTGTGGGTTTTTCCCATTTTCATAAGGTTAAGATTTGGATTCATATTTTTTTGGGTAATAGAAAAATGTGTATTTATGTATGCACAATGAGGGAGGTATAGGCCGCAATTGTTATACATTGCATACAAGCCATGAAAATAAAATGCTCAGGGTTTGATTATATGCTGGCCATTTAAGGCATTTGGGGGTTTTAAATTAATAGTTTCAAAGACTATGGGATGGGGTAGTCAACCCCACCCCCCACCATATCTACTTACTCTTCCACCAAGGGGTCGTGGCTTAGGTTCCCTCCCCCCCACGGCTTACCTTAAATCCTTTCTTTTGTTTTAACTTTTACCAGAAAAGCTTAAAGAAAGCATTGACCTTACTACCAAAAGTAGTAATGTGATATAGATAACACTATTGAAAAATAAATACTTGTGCTTTCTTTCTCCTCTACAATTTGATGAAATTTTCATAGGGGGTAAAATAGATTTCATTCCATTTTCCTTACTAACTTGTAATGGATTTACAATGAATTTTATATGAGGATAACATACTAAAGTTAGAACTTGGATCACTTAATTGGCCTATTTCAAGACTAACAAAAACTTAAGTAATTTCTATCTACTTGAATAAAGTTTAACTTTCCTACAACAATGCAAGAAAATGAACAAGATAGGCCAACTTCTTCTTTTACATGTCTTTCAAATATTAAAATAAAATTCACTATTCTTTAACTTTTCACAACATATCAAATTGCAAACATTCTCACAACCAAACTTTACAAAATATCCAATAAGTTTTAATATTGAGAAAACACTAACTTTCCAATCAAATCTATACACTTTTGTGGGAATTAAAACAACTACCATGAAATAAGATAATTCCATTTATAACTCATTTTTAAGTTCACCAAAAGTAATTTGAAAAATAGATCTTTCATTCCCTTTTTCCACATATAATATAACTTTAATGTCCAATAATCAAAATAACTTTTCACCACAAATACTAATATAATGTCTTCCACTTAAAATTCAGAAAAATAATACAAGAATGAAGGCTAATATGAAATACAACTTGTCTTAAATTATAGTTCCAAAATCAACTCTTCGATCAAGCTCCGTCTTCTCAGCACTTGGCCACAACAACCAAAAATGGGGGAGAGGCAACACTCTCCACCCAATTAAAAATTTTAATGAGGAGGATAATCCATTCTCATCATTGGCACCCGAGTCCCAACTACATTGCAATGAAAAATGGATTCAACTCATGGAAACAATACATACTTCCGCATCACAATACAAGATTTTACAACCATACCAAAACTCAAACAATACAACTACAATCACAAGAAGGAAAGCAAAAAACTACACAATGCTTCAACATACAAAAGCCAAAGGATCAAGATCTATGGGGGGGTCACTTATGCCTTCCAATGGAAAATGGGTGTCCACCTTAAAACCCTCCAATACACATCTCAAAACCCCTACACACTCTTATGCCTCCCTACAATCTGTTATGTCTCCCTCATAAAAACAAAGTAAGAAATGCAAGCGTCTTCTTGTCCAAGGTGCGGCACCCGTCCGAACTCCGTCCAAAACATGAAATATACTCTTATTCCTCCCCACATGTAATATCCCCATAGTCCCCTCCTACACCACACTTAAGAAATCTACCCAAGCACCCAACAAGGATACAAACAAACTCAAAAACATGCACATATACACAATATAAAAGAAAATATTTTACAAGAGTATAGTTCCTACCTTTCCATGGTAAAGATTGATCCAAGAGTCCCACACCAAGCTTCTTCAAGCCCAAAAAATTACTTAGAACCTCCAAAAAATCCACAAGCACTCCAAAATCCTCTCCTTCCCAAAAATGTAAGAGCACAAAGAAATGAAGTAACCTCCAAACAAGCAAAAGAACTTGAATAAATAGAAAAGGGAGAGAGGAGGGTGAGGTTGCTCCATGTAGGATGCCACATCACTCATCCTCGACTCTACCTCACAAGTCAAACCTCAACCCCAATGTACCATAAATTGGTGGGTGAGAGGAATGACAATTTACTTACACAATCTAAGCCCACACCCCTTAAGGACTAAAAATAAATACAGGTAAGAAAGTGCAATAAAATTTAATTTTTTTGTTTTCCCAAAACACATAATGGTGTCTAAATTTGACCCCCCAACCCATTGGTAGGGTTGGTACAATAAATTTATAGGTGTGGCACAAGTTTAACTTGTCCCACAAGCCTCCAAAATTGACCCTTAAGGCCAAATCTGAATTTCCAAGGAGATTTGGATTGTACAAAACTTAAAATCTCAAGCACTCAACTTGAACACATAAACCAAAGAGCTATCAAATCCAATAAATGAATTTTTTTCCCATCCATGATTAATTTACTAATCTAGACACAAATTAATTAATTAATAAAGGGCGAAAATGCATCACTAAATAATCACATACTAAAATTAAATAAAGGAGGACAAAGTGAAAAAAACACATAACCCCTTGGTCAAAATTGGAGGTGATTCACCCCTCATGGGAAACCCCTAACAACAATTCAAACACACACACATAATAAAATACATGTTGCCATGGTGACCCTTTTTGTATTCATGTAGCATTCCAGTGTGGCTGGTCTCCAATCCCCCGTTGGTTGTTGTGTTATATTTTACCTGGAAAACATACAATACCTCCTTCGACCTAGTGGCCACATCAAAACATCTAATATAGGATATGCAATATAAATCAATAATCATCCACATATAAATCAAATTAAATCATCATCCAGATAAGTAATTGTTATCCAAAATTCACCCCAAGGTAATTTTGATAACATGCATCAAATTCTTTAGTCCCATTCAGGGTGAAAGGTCCCCCCTCATATTTTTCTAACTCCCCTGGTAGAAGAGAGAAAGTTCCGAGAAAATGTAAAAAATTGCAAAAACAAGCTCGGGCCAGGAAAAATCACGAAAAATGGCTAACTCCTAGTCCAGGCGGTCCTTGGGACAGTTGGGACAAAAGTACGTGAACCGGCTGAACTGGGCGAAATGAGTCAAGGCAGCCTGAAATAGTCTGGGACGCGCGGGACAAAAGTACGTGAACCGGCCGAACCGGGTGAAACAACTTCAGCATTGGGACATTTGGGACTATGCGTGGGATGCGAAAAGCCGAAGCGGCTGAAGGAGAAGAAGAAAAGTCAACATTTGGTCTGGAAACTTTAAACGGCCATAACTTTTGACTCCGAGCTCCGATTCACAAAATTGGACTTTCTGGAATGGGCACGATGTCCTCTACGCCACAAAAGCCACGATAGTCAGTTAATGCTCCAAACGAAATCGCACAAAATTGGTACCATTGGAATCTTGGTTCCGAGTCCGAATCAAGAAATTCTAGATTTTATCATAAAAATAATTGATTTTTTTAAGAAAAACGTGGCCAGGTTCAGAACAGTGTTTTATTTGGTTGGGAGTACAATTAAGAGGCATGGTCATCCTTCTTTCTCTGCTACAGCACATGGGATAGTTGAAAACATACAATACCTACTTCGGTCATGATCCTTTTTTTCTAACTCCCCTGTCTAAGTAAAGAGAGAAAGTTCTGAGAAAATGTAAAAAATTGCAAAAACAAGCTCGGGCCAGGAAAAATCATGAAAAATGGCAACTCCTAGTCCAGGCGGGTCCTTGGGACAGTTGGGACAAAAGTACGTGAACTGAACTGGGCGAAATGAGTCAAGGCAACCCGAAACAGTCTGGGACGTGCGAGACAAAAGTACGTGAACCGGCCGAACCGGGTGAAACTTTCGCATTGGGACATTTGGGACTAAGGGATGCGTGGGATGCGAAAAGCCGAAGCGGCTGAAGGAGAAGAAGAAAAGTCAACATTTGGTCCGGAAACTTTAAACGGCCATAACTTTTGACTCCGAGCTCCGATTTTCACAAAATTGGACTTTATGGAATGGGCACGATGTCCTCTACGCCACAGAAATTGGATTTATTATTTTTAATGAGGGTAGATATATTTAAATAAAAGAAACATATTTGGCTCTAGTCAGTTAATGCTCATTCCCGTCTGACAGAAAACACCTGCCAGACCCAAAATAGCTTCCTGCACTCAGAAGGCCATAACATTTGCATTTCTCAACGAAATCGCACAAAATTGGTACCATTGGAATCTTGGTTCCGAGTCCGACGCACAGCAATCAAGAAATTCTAGATTTTATCAAAATTGACTGATTTTTTTAACAAAACGTGGCCAGGTTCAGAACGGTGTTTTATTTGGTAGTTGGGAGTACAATTAAGAGGCATGGTCATCCTTCTATCTCTGCTACAGCACATGGGATAGTATGGGGATCCTTTTGCAAGAAATATATAATCATTTCACTTAATTTAATGTCTCTTACAGGTGGTTGAAGGACAAATTTCGGGTTTCCCATTTTCCCCTCTTTTCTCCTTCTCATTTTTCCTATAAATTGGAGTGTTGAGCTCATTGTAGAGGGAGAGTTTTTGCGTAGCAAAGCTCTGTCATTGCTTTGTGAAGCCAATAGTGTTGTAGGCCCTTGTAGTGGACTCCTTGCATGGTGATCTAGGCCCTTATCTTGTATAGAAACTGTGCATATCAAAGCAATAAAATACCAGTTTGTGGATATATCTTCCCCTGCTGTGTTTTCTTGCATTCTTCTTGCCCCTTTAATCTTTCTACAAGTATATTGTGTCTATTATTATGTTCTTGTAGGGATTCATTAACATTGTGTATGCTTGGAATATTGTTGTGAATGCACTTTGCTAGATTATGGTGAACTGTCATCACCTCTTCTAGTGTGCACTTTGCCTCTGTATTTCATGCATTTCGAGATTACTCTCACACCCTCCTTTTCTGGTGTATCACCGCTTTAGTGTAGGCTTTCATTTTATCTATTCTCTCTCCTTGGTCCCTTGGAAATTTAGATTAGAACAGTTAGCTTATCCTGCATTAGAGTAGATTGTGGCAGGTAGTTTAGGAGCAAGAACCAGCTTTCTCTGGAGGTCTATCTCAAGTAGCAAGTCCCACAACTTGGAGATAGTACCCATGTTATCCAATCACACCGTGAGTTCAAGTATATCTCCAAGGGTGCTGTGATTCGGTGATAACAGTAATGTTACTGATTTCAATTTTTAACACATCTCAATTCTTCATTTCATCAATATTAATGGATTACAAGATTAGTTCAACTGCTAAGGTCTACTCAATATAACAAAAACATGAATGTCAAAATATATAACCATGTCTATAATCCAACATCATCAATATAACATACCTCTAATAATCCACACACATAATACTATAAATCAAAGTCTAACCATAATCCATGTATCTCAATCATCTAACATCAAGCTAAGCCAAAATGATATTATAATGTCCATACGTATAGCCAACAGTATTAGAATCAAAAGTAAAAGGTGTCAAAGGGAAGTGGGCACTATAGGAACCATCACCATGTGCAAAGGGGTGATTTTAGAACCGTTGCCTAGAATAGAATTAGTGCTGGTCACAGCTGTCCACCTTCGTAGGGTGGTGATTTCATCACTTTTGATAGAAAAATAAAATTTCATCCATGAAAGGCCTAGTTTTAAAATTTAGTAAAATTTAAGCTTAAAACTACAACAAGAAACCTTCCAGCAACTAGGAATTAACTAAATTTAAAAGTTCTAGCCTTTCAATCTCTTTTATGACACCCAAATGTGTAAAACTCATGGATTTAAAAGGAACGGGGTTTCCCCAATAGTTGAACTCAAAACAAGAAAATGATTTTTTTTTAATAACAAAATAGACCCATGGTAGTATTTCTACATTTAGAAAATGGGCAACATTAAAATGCTATATATTTACAACTAATATCAAGAGAATTTTTTTCCATATTTTCTCTCCTTGCTCTCATGGATCCTCCTCCTTCTCCTCTTCCAAAACATGCAAATAAGAAAAGAGAAAATGAGGTTGTTTAGGGAGAATAGGAATTAAAAATAGAACTATAAGGAAATTTAGGGCAACCTAAATCTAAAGGCTGTGATAGATTCAATCCTATGGCCCAAACTAAACCCTACCCCACTTAAGTGGGAAGACATTTTGTGGGAATGTAACTTTAAATAAAAATAAAGAACATGGGTAATGGGGTGAATGGGGCCACTTAGTGTCTGGGTAAAAAAATCAACCTTTGAGTTAGAAAATAATGTAATCTTAGATGCTTGATAACTAATTTAACTAATGGAACTTAGTAGATGTTGTAAAATGTTAATATATCTTCAGAAGTAAATTATAATATTTAATTATTAATTTAATTTTGTCACAAACTTGTGTAGAAAGCCTCTAAATGAGAAATTTATTAAGTGTGAAAATGCCTAACCTTGCTAACACTTTTAAACAAAAAAAGTTATTACCATAAACATGAATAATAATTTATCAGTTCTCATTGTTTTCTGAGTAGAAGATTGTGGGCGTTAGACATAACTTTATCCCCAAATATGATGCAAGAAGTAATCATGGAAGGGTACATTGGTTTGGGGGGCGTCTTCCCTACAAAGCATCTCTGAATGTGTGGCCAACTATCACCCGAACAAACGTACCATCATTCTGAGCATGGGAAAAAATTATGTTTCCATCGTTCAAAAATTGATTAGGGTTTAAGCCACTGCTTAAACAAAAAGCCACCCCAGAAAAGACGGTGTTATCTTTGTCATTTCTTCCTCTCACAAGATGCATAGTTTTAGGTAGGAATGTCATAGGAAGTTAGCTTCTCGGTGAGGGCACAAGAGCCACGATGTCAGACAAAATAGTGGTTGATGAGAGGCAATAGTCGTCGCTCTGATTGGGAGGGTCAGAAGCCCTCAAGGAGGAGCCATAGACTCACGCAGGGGAAGCTTAGTTGCCATAGAGGAAGATAGAACCGCCGCTAGGGAAGATAGAGCCTCTATCCACACACAACATCTCCCTAGTACCCGCATCGTCTGATGAAGAAGGATATTTCGCACCTGAACATTTCGAAAACTTTGGGTCTGAGGCATTACCGCATCAATTTGCCATAGCAAAGCTTTGATTAGAGTTAGCAAAGAAATTCAAAGATATCGCAAGGAGCTTGCCAAAAAAAATCTTTACTTTGTCTAGTTTTTTGATATGATGTGTATGGTTTGAAAAAAAAGTTGAATCCATAAATGGAAAGTTGGAAATAAGAAAATTGAAAATTTTATAACTGCACATTTTACACATTTTGCACATCTCAAGTTAAAACATTGAAATAATCTTTGTTCTCTTTGTTCCCCTTTATTATCTTATTCACAATTTTCACGAAAGTGAAATTTACCCTTCAAGAGGTAAAAATAAAAATTTGGGAAATTCCAATAGGTTTTAGTATCTAAACCCTACTGCAATTTATTCCTTCAACGTTTTCTGATTGGATCTCATTGGATTTGTTAGATAAGATGGAGACATCAATGAAAAGCTAGAAATGAAAAAAAAAAAATTAAATGTGTGCATATACTGCAACTTTTATGCAACATAAATTTACTTCTAAATAATATCCACTATCTATGTTGGACTTTTTCCACTCAATCTCGCTCACATTATTCATGTGAATATAATTTTTGCTTAAATGGGGTGAAATAAAAAATGGTTAAAATCTAATTTTCAAATTGTTTTTTTATTGGAGCATTTTGTATTCCCCCTTTACAATTATAAGCACAAATAAGTGAAGGAAAATAGGAAGTGTGCAAATAATCATCGATAATTGAGTCTGTTTAATGAATGGTCATACATTCCTAATGAGCGGAAGTGTTAGAGTGAGAGTCCATTTCTCACGTGAGTGCATTTTGAATTTAAACTGACCAAAATAAAATTTTGTGAAAAACCCAATACGACTAATGTCAAAGCCGAACCACATTGCTTTCTTTGTGTAGCATTTTAGAGCCTCCCTTTGTAGTTGTATGCTTGAGTAAATGGAAAAGAAATAACAAAAAGTTCGGTGAAACATGAACAATCATTGATAATTGAGTCAATAGTATATTATATCTTTTAATCAAACTCTACTATTTTAAATTTATTTATTTTTAAGTCGTCGAGTTTTCGAATAAACAGTGTTTGATTTTGTTAGACAAGAGAAAGGCATTAATGAAAACTCTGGAATAAAAAAAAATAAAACTTAAATAATTACATGTACCGTACCTACGTTTAAAAGGGCCGAATTAAAAAATAGGGGAAATACAATAAAGTCAAACATTCATAACCCCCGAATTGAGAACACAGTGGTAAGCCACTGTTTCGTCACCATCAAATGCACGGAATTCGTATCAATATCGACTTTATGGAATTGGTCATGAATTCTATCATCGTAATTCTCTAGAATTCACCAGGCTTTAGTTTTTCACTTCGGTTTTTCTTTTTCTTTTTGCTGGTACTGTATATGCACACTCTCCACTGTAATGCACCATAAAGTCTAGATTACCAATTTTTTTTTGGAGCCATGCTTCAAGGGAATTCTAACTAACCATGTCCATTGTTATACTGCACTATGATAGCTGCATTAACATGGGGAACATGCCATGCTATATAGAACTGCTAAAGTCTTAATGCGAGTGCTGTAATTATTGTTAACAGCACCCACTGTCATCATTCTTCTTTATGGAAAATCCTTCCAAAACATGCAGTCTTCAAGCAAATGCAACAGTATGTTTGCGACACGCATCGAGATTTAACAATCGAATTCCCATCTCATAAAAACAATTCGTAATCCTTTTCCAGAATTTGATTATAATTGTGTAAAATGTTTACGGACCAAATAAAAATCACATAAATGGCGCCGCATATGAATATTTGATGAAATAGGACCGACACATTGGAAAATATGGATACATATCAATCTTATGAGTTGATGGACATCCTCAACAAAATGAGCACATGAGAAGTGCATGACGACGTCCACCCAAAATGAATATTTGCTAGCTATTTTCTTCCTATTAAAGAATGCATGAAAGTAGCGGAAATGTGAAACGAACATTTATAGTTACTAAATTAAGTTGAGCGCAAACTAAAATTATATGGTAGACATTATTGATAATCATATGGGGCATTGTTAGTATGGAATATGTGGTATTGGAAAAAAATAAATTTCACTCTTTGATAGTTGAGAGTTATGGGGCACTCAATGATAAGGAGTACAATCGTTAAAGTCCAATGACGGTTGTCGGGTGGTTGCATTCAGTAAAAGACGTGTCATTGGCATGACAGCATTTGAGGCGTATCAGAACAAGAGAAACTTGCATTACTGATGAGCGAAAATTTCTGATTGGCATACGGGCTCCGAGAGACAGAAAGGCGGCCATGCAAGTTCCGCACAGGTCGAAGACTCTAGCCAGCGATCATCTTTTGATTTTTGGTGGGGCAAAATACCCAAAGGAACAGATGCGTAGAAGAGATCCGAGGAGGCTGAGAAAGGTGGCCAAGCAAGCTCTGCGTAGGTGCAGGTTAGACGTAAAATACCCAAAAGTGTCAATGAGCAGAAGCACTCCGAGGATGGAGTGAAAGGCAGCCAAACAAGATAAAAAATACCCAAAGGCGCCAATGGGTAGAAGTGCTCGGGCTCCGAGGAGGGGGAGAAGAAAAGCGACCAAGAAAGTGAGCAGATCCAAAAGGTCAACCCAGCAACCCCTGCCAAGGGTCACTTCGAATACTCGAAGAAGTCCCACACGAAGGACTGTGCAGAGGGGGCTGAGCTAAGCAAGGGCAACAGTGGGCCACATTCTAGGACAAAGGGGAATACAATGCACACGAATCTGCAATCAAGCAAGTAGAGAAAGAACCCTAATCAAGAAGACGATTATAAGGAGGATGGCAAGGATTCTAGCCAAGAGGAGGACTCCATTAAGAGAAATAGCTACTGGTCTTCCTAGGTATTTCATGTTTATGTTTTTGGGGTTTGAATTAATGTAAATCTGAGAAAGAATGTAAGAGTAGCTACCTGTGTATTGTAACTGGGTCAATTGGGGTTTAAATTTTCTTAAAGAAGATGTAACCAAAATCCATGTACAATGACTCATTATAAACTCTAAAAAAGATATTTGCAATGGAAATAATCATTGGTGTATTTTTTTTTTGCATATCTTCGGTTAAGTGTAAGTGTGTTGTTGAAATTGTGGCCTTTACTAATAAGTCGTTGCAAACATACGAGTTTTGTTCATATTATAAATTTTGGTTTATGCACATGTTCTAGGCCTAGGTAAGGAGGTCGCAAAGCATTTGATGGCTTACTGATTATGACATTAATAAAAGGTGAACAAATATAATTGAAGTGTTGAAATCTGTCTAGAAAAATTGATAGAGTGTGTAATTCTATATTTAATGAATGGGATTATCATTTTTTCATAATGTACCTCCTTCCGATTTTGGAAACTTCTTTTCGGCATTGCAGAACGCCACAAAGCCCATGAAGCTCGTTTGTTTGGCCATACAGTCGACGTTTAATTTGTCGGTGAGCCATTTAGGGATCCGGATGGAAGAGGTGGTGTGGATGCATTCAGTCACATAATATCCTACCGCTCCTATCCCAAGCTTTTCAAGGAGGGATTCTTCGAGGAATTTGTAGTCGCCGTAGTTTTCCGACTCCGAGTCGATTTCGAAAGCATTGTACGCTGCCTACACAAATTCCCTGTATTTAGCAATTTCTCACCTGTCATTTTTATGGAGGGTATACAACATGCCTTTCCAATCCCAAGCCCCCTGATATTCCCTCCATTCCTGCCGCAGGTTTTGTTTGGGCAAACCCACCCCGCGATATAATGTGTTCTATCGTATGAGCTTCACCACCAGCTTGGAATTGGAATTGGATTTACACAAGTTCACAAACTTTGAGGTTTTAATGAGGATCAATATTGAAATTCTTGTCAACATTTTTTACGTTGAGAGAATCGAGAAAGGCTAGGTGCCTGCCGAGAAATCTCATGGATGAACCCGTAATCGATAAGATCGGGGATCTGATCACAACTTGCTGCATACAGTAATAAATTTTCTTCAGATCTCTATGTTTTCCCTGTGCAAATGTTTTTTGACAACTGTTTCATCGAATTAATCGTATCGCTTTTGCATTGACACAGCAAGATCTAATAAGAAACAGGTGGCCAACAAAGAATATACAATTAGGTAGGAGAAACAATTTTCTTGAGAAAATATTTTTTCTTTTTTAAACTATTTTTCATCCATCCCCTACATTCTCAATAGTAAGAAAGAATTCAATAGCTTCTATCATTAGATATGATCTTTTTACCACATGATAGCGACGAGGGAAATTTTTCTTATCTACTTTACAAGTTATTGCCTTAACATTTTTTTTGTATGAATTACATATTTAACATTATTCTTGTTTATTACACAAGGATTTTCTATAAGAGAAGTTTTGGGATCCGATTCGACCACCCGTTTTGCATCATCATTTAAATCTAATTCATCCTTAGCTTTAAAGACCAAATGCTCAAGGAGGGAATTTTTCACCAATTTTTTTCTTTCATTGTTATGCTTTAACATCACACATTCAACAACATTATGTCCTAAGGTGAAAAACCTTTTGCATCTGAAGGGTAAACCCTCGTAGTCTAAAGGTTGAGTTGATATTCGGTTTTGAACTTTGAGTTCACTGTTTGTAGGAATGTTTTTTGAGGTTTCAAGCTCAAAACAAATTATGACATATGTTGTATGGGTGAAATCAGTGGTTGGAGCGTCAATATAAAGAATAATACAGAAAACCATACCAATGGAGATCAGACATTCATGGTCCAATAATTATAGAGGTAAATGAAGTAGGGTAATCTAAATAGGTTTGTAAGGGAAAGATTATGTGACTTGGTTAAAAGAAAGGAACAATGGTTTTATAATAAGGTAGTGTAATTGACAAACCTAAATTTTACCCGCTATAGTTTCTTTATTAGATAAAGAATAAAAACCAAAATAAAAATTCCTTTCGCATGGGGGTAAAGGTCTAACCTTACAACAAGGAGCAAAATCCAATACTTAGAGATCCATTCATGAATGACTAGTAAGCTAGGCCATAATCCGCTGAATCTGCTGATCAATACATGCTCCTGATAGTAGTGTTCAAATTTGATAACTTCATCCCCAAATATGACGCAAGAAGTAAACACGGAAGGGGCCATTGGCTTGGGGGGCCGTGTTCCGCAAAAAGCGTCTCTGAATGTGTGGCCAGCTATCTCCCGAACAAATGTGCCATCATTCCGAGCAGGGGAAGTTTAGGCAGGAGAAAAAATCATGTTTTCATCATTCAAAAATTTATCAGGGTTTAAGCCACTGTTCAAATAAAAAGGCACCCCAGAAAATACGGTGTTATATTTACCATTTCTTCCACCCACGAGTTGCAGGGTTTTAGGCAGGAATGGCATGGGAAGTTGGGTTCTCGCCAAGGACACAAGAGACACGCTGTTAGACAAAACAATGGTTGACAAGAGGCCATAGTCGTTGCTCTGATTAGGAGGGTCAGAAGCCCTCAAGGAGAAGTCGCCGACTCGCACAGGGGAAGCCCTGTCACTGTAGAGGAAGATAGAACCGCCGCTAGGGAAGATAGAGCCTCCCCCCACCTAGCACCATCTCCCTCGAACCCGCATCATCTGATGAAGCAAGATATTTCGTACCAGGACATTTCAAAAACTTTAGATCTGAGGCATTACCGCATCGATCTGCCATAACAAAGCTTTTATTAGAGTTAGGGAAGAAGTTCAGAGATATCGCAAGGTGCTTCCCCAAAAAAATTCTTTACTGCGTCAAGTTTTTTGATGTGATGGTGTACACGTGAAGGCATAAATGGAACGTAGGAAATAAGAAAAGTGAAACTTTTATACTTGCACGTTTTACGCATTTTGCACATTTCAAATTGAAACACCCAAATAATATTTGTTATCTTTGTTCCCCTTTATCATCACATTCACATTTTTGACGTAAGTGGAATTTACATTTTAAGAGGTAAAAATAAAAATTTGGTAAATTCCAACAGGGTTCCATATCTAAACCCCACTGCATTCAAGATTTTTTGATTGTATGACATTGGATTTGTTAGATAAGATGGAGACATCAATGAAAAGTGAGAAATGAAAAACAAAAAATTAAATGTGTGCATATAGTGCAATTTTTCTGCAACACAAATTAACTTTCAAATAATATCCACTATCTATGTTGGACTTTTTTCACTTAAGCTCGCCTACATTATTCATGTGATTGTAATTTGTGCTTAAACGGGGGAAAAGCAAAAATTGTTAAAATCTAATTTTCGAAATGTTTTCTTCTTGCAGCATTTCGTATTCCCCCTTTACAATTTTAAGCACAAATAAGTAAAGGCAAATAGGTAGTGAGCAAGTAATCATTGATCAGCGAGTCCGTCTAAGGAATGGTCATACATGTGTAATGAGCAGAAGTGTTAGAGTGAGAATCCATTTCTCACGTGAGTGCATTTCGAATTTAAAGGGACCAAAATAAATTTTTGTGAAAAATCCAATAGGTCCAACGGTCGAAGCCAAACCACATTGCTTTCTTTATGTAGCATTTTGCAGCCTCCCTTTTTAATTGTATACTTGAGTAAATGCAAAAAAAATTTACCAAAAATTAAGTGATACATGAACAATTATCAAATATTATATCTTCCAATCAAACTTTGCTATTTAAATTTATTTATTTTTTAGTCGTAGAGTTTTCAAATAAACAATGTTTGATTTTGTTAGACAAGACAAATGCATTAATGAAAACTCTGAAATTAAAAAAAAATGTTAAATAATTGAATGTACCGTACCATTTCCAGATTCAAATTACGCTTAAAACGGCCGCAACAAAAAATACGGGATATACAATAAAGTCAAACGTTCATAACCCCAGAATTGAGAACACAGCGGCGGGCCACAGTTTCGTCGACATCAAACGCACGGAATTGATGGAATTGATCATAAATTCTATCTGCGTAATTCTCTAGAATTCACCAGGCTTTAGTTTTTCACTTCGGTTCTCCGTTTTCGTTTTGCTGGTACTGTGTATGCACACTCTCCACTGTAATGCACCATAAAGTCTAGATTACCATTTTGTTTTGGAGCCATGGTTCAAGGGATTTCTAACCAGCCCTGTCCATTGTTATCCTGCACTATGATAGCTGCATTAACATCGGGAACATGCCATTCTATATAGAACTGCAAAAGTCTTACTGCCAGTGCTGTAATTATTGTTAACAGCACCCACTGTCCTCATTCTTCTTTATCAAGTACAAGTACATGCAAACCTTGTGGAAAATCCTTCCACAACATGCAGTCTTCAAGCAAATGCAACATTACCTTTGCGACACACATCGAGATTTAACAATCTAATTCCCGTCTCATAAAAACAATTCGTAATCCTTTTCCAGAATTTTATTATAATTGTGTAAAATGTTTACGGACCAAAAACAATCACATCAATGGCGCCGAATATGAGTATTTGATGTAGGTGAAATAGGACCGACACATTGTAAAATATGGATACATGCCAATGTTATGAGTTGATGGACATCCTCAACAAAATGTTCACATGAAAAGTGCATGACGACGTCCACCCAAAATGAATATTTGCTAGTTATTTTCTTCCTATTAAAGAATGCATGAAAGTAGCGGAAATGTGAAACAAACATTTATATTTACTAAATTAAGTTGAGCATGGTAGACGTTATTGATAATCATATGGTGCATTTAGTATGGAATATGTGGTATTGGAAAAAAATTAATTTCACTCTTTCATAGTTGAGAGTTACGGGGCACTCAATGATAATGATTGAATTTTATAAGATGATATTCCTCCTCCAAGTAGAATTGTTCAAATCCAATGACGGTTGTGGGGTGGTTGCATTCAGGAAAAGACATGTCGTTGGAATCAGATCAGATGGCAGTATTTGAGGTGTCTCAGAACAAGAGAAACTTGATTACTGGTGGGCAAAAATTTCAGATTGGCATAAGGGCTCCGAGAAAGGCGGTCAAGCAAGTTCCGCGCAGGCCGAACACTCTAGCCAACGATCATCTTTTGATTTTTCGTGGGGCAAAATACCCAAAGGGACAGATGCGTAGAAGGGCTCCGAGGAGGCTGAGAAAGGTGGCCAAGCAAGCTCTGCGCAGGTGCAGGTGAGAGAAAAAAACCGAAAGGCGTCGATGAGCAGAAGCACTCC
Organism: Taxus chinensis; assembly: GCA_019776745.2. Taxonomy (NCBI): domain Eukaryota; kingdom Viridiplantae; phylum Streptophyta; class Pinopsida; order Cupressales; family Taxaceae; genus Taxus; species Taxus chinensis. The sequence continues at coordinate 494,529,176 of CM034155.1, read as the reverse complement.
GAGGATGGAGTGAAAGGCAGCCAAACAAGATGAAAAGTACCCAAAGACGCCAATGGGTAGAAGGGCTCGGGCTCCGAGCAGGGGGAGAAGAAAAGCGGCCAAGAAAGCTCTGAGCAGATCGGAAAGGTCAGCCCAACAACCCCTACCAAGGGTCACTTCGACTACTCGAAGAAGTCCCACATGAAGGACTGTCCAGAGGGGCCTGAGTCAAGCAAGGGCAACAGTAGGCCACATTATAGGACAAAGGGGAATGCAAAGCAGAAGGGCTTGCAATCAAGTAAGCAGAGAAAGAACCCTAGCCAAGAGGACGATTACAAGGAGGATGGCAAGGATTATAGCCAAGAGGAAGACTCCATCAAGAAAAATGGCTACTGGTCTTCCTAGGTATTTTCTGTTTGTGTTTTTGAGGTTTGAATCAATATAAACCTGAGAAAGAATGTAAGAGTAACTACCTGTGTATTTTAACTGGCTCAATTGGAGTTTAAATTTTCTTGAAGAAGATGTAACCAAAATTCATGTACAATGACTCATTATAAACTCTAAAGAAGATATTTGCAATGGAAATAATCATTGGTGTTTTTTTTTTTTGCATATCTTGGCTTAAGTGTAAGTGTGTTGTTGAAATCGTGGCCTTTACTAATAAGTCGTTCAAACATACGGGTTTTGTTCATTTTTAAGATTTTGGTTTATCCACATGTTCTAGACCTGGGTAAGGAGGTCGCAAAGCATTTGATGGCTTACTGATTATGACATTAATAAAAGGCGATCAAATATAATTGAATAGTTGAAATCTGTCCAGAAAAATTGACAGATGTATGTAATTTACATTTAATGAATGGGATTATAATTTTTTAATGTCCGTCCTTCCGATTTTGGAAACCTCTTTACGGCATTGCAGAACGCCACAAAGCCAATGAAGCTCGTTTGTTTAGCCACCCAGTCGACGTTTAATTTGTCCGTGAGCCATTTAGGGATCCGGACGGAAGAGGTGGTGTGTATGCATTCAGTCACATAGTATCCTAGCGCTCCTATCCCAAGCTTTTCGAGGAGGGATTCTTCCAGGAATTTGCAGCCGCCGTAGTTTTCCGACTCCGAGTCGATTTCGAAAGGGTTGTACGCTGCCTAAACAAACTCCCTGTATTTAGCAATTTCTCGCCTGTCATTTTTATGGAGGGGATACAGCATGCCTTTCCAATCCGAAGCCCCCTGATATTCCCTCCATTCCTGCCGCAGGTTTTGTTTGGGCAAACCCACCCCGCGATATAATATTTTCTGTCGTATGAGCTTCACCACCGGCTTGGAATTGGAATTGGAATTGGCACACAACTTCGCAAACCTTGAGGTTGTAATGAGGATCAATATTGAAATTCTTGTCAACATTTTTTACGTGGAGAGAATCGAGAAAGGCCAGCTTGCCTGCCGAGAAATCTCATGGATGAACCCGTAATCGATAAGATCGGGGATCTGATCACAACTTGCTGCATAAAGTAATAATTTTTCTTCAAATCTCTATGTTTTCCCTGTACGAATGTTTTTTCACAACTGTTTCATTGAATTAATCGTATCGCTTTTGCCATTTATATCAGGATTTTGAGCGAAGTGGACGTTGTCGTTGGCATTCTTATTCAAACTTACGGGCTTTTCCTTTTCATACGAATTTTATTCAATGCAACGGTTTTGTTATTGCTTACCTCACAAAGTCAATAAAATAATTTTGTTGTGTGATCACTGACATTTCGCAAATACCTCGCAAAGTTAATAAAATTGTTTATCTTCTCTGCTCTCCTCTGAAACTACCTCTGAACCCAGCTGGTTTTGTCGTTGTTGCACTGGTTCACGCGTTGGCTAGGGTTTTCAGCGTTAAAATCCTCCAACGAAAGGAAGTGCAGGTAGCCCAAAAACAGGATGTTGTTGGCTCAGATCTAGAACAAGGCAGTGCTGGTAAGCATGGCAATCCACTATGGATGGATGAAGATCCTGGAGGAGTGAGGCCCTAGAATGTCGGGCTTGCCGGGGCAAAGTACGCTTCATTGAGTGGCTCACCTGCACGGATGTTGTGGGCAACACTGGAGGTGATTTTATATTTGGTAGCTTAGATCTCATAGTTTCTGCTTTTTTACTTCGCATGATCTGAGCTATTTGTTTACTCGGGCAATTTTATGCATGGTGGGTTGGTCAAAGTGATGTTTCTTGCTCCAAAGCAATGCCAACTAGAAGATTTTTCTTATAATCCAAAGATCACTCGAGGTTGCTGCAAATTATGTATTAACAATTTCCGTGACTGTGTTGTTGAATTTTACTTGGTGGTTTGATACAATTACGGCTTCTGCCAAATAAGGATTTTGTGTTATTTATTTTTTACTCTTTTTTAAGGTTTACAACTTAATATTTTTTTTGTAATGCATCTACACATTTTTGGTGGTTTTTAATGTTTCAAAATGCATCTGTTACATTTAAGTGAATTTGGGTTTTTTTTTAAGTTTTTGTTAAAATTAGCGTTTCTGCCACAAAAAAAAAAGGAAAAAAAGAAAAGGTCTAATGCATTTTATATTCACTCTGTTTTTATGTTTCCTGCTAATTATTTATGTTCCAATGCAATTTTGCTTCTATGGTGTCTAGTGCGTGATCTTTGTTTCAAAACACATGTTATATTATTGGAGATGAGGGTTTCGTATCATGCGATTAATTCCTGATTAATGTTTTTGTTTTAATGCAATTCTTTTTGACAGTCATGTTTTAATTAAAGAATTTGAATTTTTCAGGACTTTGATAAAATTATGGTTTGGAACAATCATCACGATAAAATGCGAGATGGGCTCATCAATTTAATATATTTACAATAAAAATTAAATGTAGATTAAACAATTTTAAATTTTTATAATAACAATATTATTATTATATAAAAACTCGTGTAATATAGGTACACTCCCTTCTATGTTTATAGAGTGTGTAAGACATGAATAAAAACTACAACAAGAGTTTTGTAAATGTGAAGAATTGATTTATACATGATGTGTATTCTATATATTTGAAGATGACATATTCTTTATGACAGAAAATTTTTATTTAAACAATCCTCAGTTTTCTTGCATTACTAAAGTAACATATTCGAAAAATTGAATAAAATTAAGCAACAATAATATTACTCAACATACTCTAAATCAAACTTAACTTTCAAACTACAAATTATCAATAGATTGATTTCAATAAATCCTAAATGTAAATAATATAAACTGACATACTATGATATTTTATATACAAAGTTGAATTGAGTTGTGTGATTTCAATTTAAATTGGTAATGCTAACACAGAAAAATTGTATCACAAATTAAATTCATTTGTCTACACTAATATTAACGCTAATCGACCCAAATCCAAATGTGAACACAATCTATGTTAATTTGTTTTACTTTTAGATAAATGTTAAGTATGTAATCATTTATGATTTGTATATGTTATCCTTTAACACACATAAGCATAGTAAAATTAGACAATTGTTTTTATTATTGACAAATATGTTTGTGAAAGGGACTATACCCTTGTACAACAAGGCTCAAAATCCATATTTAATAGGTTCAACATATCAAAAAGAGATGCAAATTAAGATTAAACAAATAAGCTCAACAACAGAAAGCATACTGCCAAGATCACCACCTAAATCCAACAACTGTACAACTAAAAAATAGTGAATGGACAACAACTTCACAACAAAAAAAACAACTGCCCAATAGCGGTAGAGTAGGACAACAACCCAGATATAGCGATGATAACACGCAACAGGAAAAAATCGGGCATTTTCCGAGATAATAGAGGGATTAGATTTGGTGTATCCCTTCTTTTTTCTATCCCACCTTTCATTCCTTATTTCCTTCTTCCATTGAGATTGGAAGAACTTCAAGTGACATGATAGGGATGTGGCCCTCAAAAAGGGGCGTCGAATCACACATGATCACTGAATCAACACCCTGAGGAGATGAATATTGAGGTTTCTTCATTGTAGTGTCTGTAATCTCTTCCATGACAGGTATGTCATCTTGTGGGGGTTCCACAACTGGGTCTATGTGGGGATTGATTTTTAGATGTTCAAGAAGAGAATCCTTCCACCATGTAGGTTTTATTGTGTGTTTAGAATGTTCACAATCCTATGAAATAGACAATATTATTATATATAAAACTATTTTCATTTTTTAATAAAGAAATTTAATTTATAGATATTACTACTTTCTATCTAAATAAATTACAATGATGATATAAGGATACATAAAATCAATCAGACTACGTTATTTGCTTGATTTTAGCACATCAATTTTTAAATATTTAAGGAAATAATGAGAGCATTGAATTCTTGATTTGTCATTTTGAAAATTATTGAATATAATTTATTTTTTGTAAACTTAACATTTTAAACTCATTTGTAAGCATTTTCTTCAAGTCTTATGTATTTGGTAATAGAGCTATAATTATCGTTGGTGACCTTGGCCAATTGCCACCTATCAAGGATGTTCCGCCCTATGTTGGCCACTCATATGGAAAAATCATTTGGTTTAGCTTCACTACATGTGTCACGCTCAAAACAATCTTCTGGTAGTAAGGCTTATACCAGGGAAAAATTTCTTTTCCCTAGGTTATCCTTAAAATCAGAGATGGAATCCCCCGGCTTGAAAAGTGGACAACAATTCTCCAACTCAGGGACTCCCAAATGGTAGATAGTGACATTTCTCCTTTCCTTACATCTTCAATTTTTTTTGGAAAAATATCCCTCTCCCACCATCTCTTCATAATGTTACTTTCTAACATTATACCAAAATGTGTCTCTCCCATCATCTCTTCAAAAGAAAAGAAGAGGAATCCCACTAAATTGATCTGCATATCTTCCCTCTCTAATATAAGGTGTTCCACTCCATCTATCTGCTTATCCCTTCAAAATATATTTTGATGATGTAATTACATGCTCCCTTCTTTAGATGATCTCGTGCTTTAGATACTATCTATACGTGATTACTTGCATAAAAAAATTATTTCAATTTATTTTACTCATACTCTATTCTCATTGCATTCCAATTTATTTTCTCCATAGATCGTGTTCTCCATTTTCAATTGTCCATACTCCCCCCTCTTCCGTTCTCCACACATTTGTTCCCCCTCGATCCCTTTCAAATTCCACATCGCACGGTCCCATAAACTAAGAATTAATAGGGTTTTGTTGTTTGTTCAGGTATCCCAAGTCATGGACAATCATTCTTGCAAGCTTAGATAATGTGGGAATGTGGAATATAAGATTAGAAACATGGCAAAGACAATACCTAGGATAATAAACCTACCTCAAATTAAAATCTGCAGTGATTATTTTCCTAATGGTTTTTTGTCATTTTATCGTCAAGTTTGTGTTACTTATTCCACAGCTACCATGCATAGAAATCATTGTTCCCTTTGTTTACGGGCCTTTCTTGTAGCTTCCAAGTTCTATATTGGGAGTTTGGAACTCAAAGATGTCATTTTTTTGCGAAAAGGTTCACATAGTTCCCTCATCTAAAAGCATTGATGGAATGTTCTTCAAATTCCATGCATTGGCCCTCTAAAATAGATAGTTCATTATTCAACCATATGTTGCTTAAACCCACGAGATTGTATTTGTATTATGATGGTTATAGCCTGCTTGTCTGAAATCTTTGATGATGGACTCATTGGTTTAAATCAAAAAAAATTGTTCATTGTTCTTAATGGCAATGACATCGTACGCTTTGACTCCTTATTCATTGTTGAAACATTATCTCTCTATGAAGCATTCCTTCTTAAAATTGTAAATCCTCAATAAATTTCACTTCAGATTCGCACACTATCATAGACTTTTGATCTCTGTGTGGATTAAATTTATATTTAGATAAGAAGAGGTTCAATGCTTTAAGAAATTGTTTATTTTGGAGATGTTGGTAATTTTTATACTCAAATTTTTTTGAATGTCACTATGCCAAAAGCATTCCTTAATAGAATTGGGATGGTTGATTCTGATACCACTCAAAATGTGGATGACAAAGATTGTAGTGTGAGGGGATGCATTGAGATCTAATGTTTGTGTTATCTTTTATTCTGACACAGTAAAGTGTTCCACATGAACACGTTGTCTCCATGCTTCTTACACACCATACCACCAATACATTTGGAAACCATGTATGGACATTTGTGACTTTATTAGAAGGTTTTATTGAAATATGTTGTAAGAGGAGCCGTCGATGGTTACAATTTGAATATAATCTACATGTTGTTTCTTTGTACATTTTCCTTGCCAAAATGCAAGCACTACGAAGGTCAGCTGGATCGATGATGGTGCATCAAAGATTTATTGTCAGTCTTTAGAGTTTTCATCACGATGGATGTCATGTAGCTCCAAGGCGATTTGTTGTTCTAGCCAAAGATAATATCCTTCGTCCCTTGGAAATAAAAGGCATAAATTTTGGGCGAATGCAGATAAATGATCCTAATTTAATATATTTTTTAAACATTTATGATTTTTCTCAATTTTCCAGTGCGTCCCCTTCGAACATATATTGCACTCAAATAAATTATGCTACCAAGATAGAGAAAATGTAGTGGAACACATTGGACTGCTCCTTCCTCATACCCCATCTTCTTTTCCCCCATCCTCTCCATCTTATTCGCTTCCTTTATTTTTAATTCTTTGCTCTATCCCCTTTGACGTTCCCATCATACATTTCACGTATGATTGCTAGTTTTAAAATTTAGTATGAGGCACTCTGTGATTACATTACTTTTAATAAATTTTATTCCTTTCTTTGTTTTATTTACTATTGTATGTTTTAAATTATTTAATATTTAATAATTTAATAAAATTGTGAGTATAGTGGTTTATATATATATATATATATATGTATATATATATATATATATATATATATATATATGTATAAATAATTTGTTTTTATGTCGAGAGACATTTCTACTGTAGCAGTAGCCAGGGCTTTTATGGCGTTGGTGGTTCATTTTTTGAGCTGACATAAAAAAAATTAAAAATTATGAACCAACACAATGTTTAAAAAAATATAAAAAATTATGAACCAACAAAATGTTTAAAATGTTTGGAAAATCTATAAATAACAAAATTTCATTAACTCTCGACTACAAATATAGTCAGATAATACCCAACTGCAAATTAATCTTTTCACATCGAAGCATGGCTTCATCTTATAATTGTTTTTTGTTTGTAGTGGCGATCATTTTGGTTGCTAATAAAGCAACCGATGTTGATTATGAGACAATCTGTATCACCTGGAGTATAGATAAATATAAAAGCCATTGCATTTCATCATTGTCTAGAGCTCCGAGGGCTCTTCACATAGTCTTGCCACAGTTGGAAGTTATTCCAATTTATTTGAGTATCAGTAAATCCAACCGGGATTCTGATTATATTCAATCTCACAATTACAAAAATGGTCGAGTCCCATTCTCATGAAAATTTTATTGGATGCTCAGACATGGACTAGTGTTGTAGCGTATAATCCCGAATAATGTGTGACTGCGTTGAGGAGATCAGGAGATCCAAAGTTGGCTCCACCTGCTGAGTTGTATTCCTTAGATCTCAGAATGTTGTGCACTATGTAATGACCCAAAATCACACACACAAACAATGCAGTAAAAGACAGGATAATTTTTTTTTTGACTTACTTCCACACATAACATGATGCAACATGTCATCACCAAGGGTACAACTAACACTGTGAACAACTTGATACAAGGATGGCCATAAAGGTAGCACAGAAACATTCACATCTTTCAAGGACAATTTACTTTTATTTTAGACATGACAACATAGAAGTCCAACCACAATGAGATATTCTTGGGGTTTATTTATTTTAAAAAGACATCTTGCAATTCTTAGCTTACGTTTTCAAGGAGGCTCAAGATATGATTCGTATAATTCAACTTGCCAAGCCAAGTTTATTCTCTTTACATTGAGTATTCATCTTTAATCTTCTCTATTAAGACATTCATTTTCTTAATTCGTTTATTTAGAGAAAGGGGTAATTTAATTTCACAAGGCTATCTATTAACACTTACGCTACTAGAACTTGTTCATGCCCATATGACAACATGGTTCACGTTCAACAACTTAAGAGAAAATTACAAGGTACCTTGGATAAAGTTAAAGGAAGGAGGTCAATTGAGTTCATCCTTGAGACATCATTTGTTCTTACTAAGGTTTAATTGGAGCTTGAGGTTTTATACGTAATTATTAACGCTCTTACTTAGGCTTCACTGAAAGATCTTATCAAGAGGAAGCTACTTACTTTTAAATAGGCTGAGAGATAAATTGAGTGGTTTCTAAATTTTCTTCTCTTACTTGTTAAATCTTATTAGAAACTAACCATTGTTTTCCTTTAAGCTTGTTTTAAGCGTTTACCCAAAAGAGTAGTGTTTACTAGTTCAGTTAGGGATAACACGTTATATAAAAACACTTTGCAAGGATAGTCTCACTCTTGATTACTTAAGGAATTTTTGTTTTCAAGGGGATCTAAACCACAACATATTTCTTTGAATAAAACTTTTAGGTAACTTCTGTAAGGAAAAGCCACCCCATTAAAACTTACATATAACACATCAATACAAGGTCTTAGAAAGATTTTAATTTACACTTAATTCTCAAGATCCAAGTTTTACAATGCTTATGCCAGTGAAAGGATTGAATAAAATTTCCCACAAAGATAAGTTACCAGTTTACCTACAGAAGGACAAGATAACATCTTCACGCAATTTCTGAACAACCCAAGGCAAGAGGTCTTCTAAATTCCTTTGCAATCACTATTACAAAATTTACCTCAGATTGGACATTTTTACAAGGAATTTCATAAATTGCACTGATGAAACCTTTACAACTCTTTCCTTTAATCTACTCGCACAATCCATCTGCACAAATACTAGCTAGAATTAGTTCGCGAGAACTGAGCATGTTAAGAACTTACAAAAAAAAACATCATACTACTTTTAACAATATCATGAAAGGAAACTTCTATATTCAAGGAAAGGATTGAGACTATCACTACAAGTCAAATTCTTAAGATAAAATAAAATTTTCACCATGCCAACTAAGAAGGAGGTCATGTGTTGTAGTTAGGAACAACGTCTCTATAGCAACAAGAGTTCAACAACCAATCAGGTAAGATCATAGACCTTAAAATTTAGAAACAAAATGTGGAATGTATTGGGATTTCAATCATGTAATACTATAGATTACATGATGGAAATATAATACTCATCCCGCTGATCTAAAATTCATAGGGAAAAATACAAAATTACCAGTTGCGATCATTTCTCACTTATACGACAATAGTTTATTAATTATTCAAGAAGGGCCATAAGATATATCCAAAGGTCGAATATATAGGGATTTTAATCATGTAATCATGATGATTATATGATTGAAATCTAATACTATCAACCTATAATACCTTACCTACCAAGAGGCTCCACAATTAATACTAACAAAATGTTTGAAATAGGCATTGCCTAGTAGTCAAGTGACCTGAGATATCCAAACAAGGAACAACAAAAAGACTTGAAATTACCCAAGTCCGTCATGGAAGTTGGCATTCTAAATATCCATCCAAATTTCATAGTACTTTAAATCCATCATCCTTCTTATGTAATTTTATAATTTCGATTTATAAAAATTTTAAAAAAGAAAATCATTATTTTCTCATCACAATATTTTCTTAATGTAACCATCATTACCATACCCAAGCCCCCCTTATATATATTTACATATACCACCAACAATAGTTAACAAACTTAACAACAAAATTCCGTCATAACACAACCAGATAATCATGATTACATGTACAAGCCAAAGAAAAAATCCGGATAGCCACGTACCAAACTTGTTCATAATAATAGAGAGTTCTGAGATAATCCTCAGCAAGCCATTCTACTGCAAGGTTCATGACCAAGTTACCAAAATTCCTATTATAACCATATGAAAACCAAACTTTAATCATAAAGAAATTTAGAACTACTTTTCATTTTTTATTAAAGAGTTTCACATGCTAGCCGCAACAACAAAGTTGATATTAAAAATAGCTAATTTTAGTCAGATTCATGGCCCAACTCACTTTCCGTCTCACCCAAAAGAAAACAATCATGCATGAGAGATCTAAGAGCTCTCAAAGTATGTTATAATGCCATCCATATAGGTGAGACAACAAAGGTAAGGCCATATACCCTAACAAAAACTCATAAATATGATAGTATGTTAAGGTAAATCCTTATTCGCCTTAAACAAGTCGAAAGCCCACAATACCTTCAGATGCCACAAATAATTGCAAAAATGATAACCCTAAAACAAAGTAACCATTCCACAGATCTTCTATGCACCTTTATAGGTAACTGTCACAGAGGATTAATATCATTTCAGATATTTAAACCCGCACCAATATGCAACTATTTTTCATTACAACAACTATAATCATTTAGAAGGAAGATGTGTGATTAAACTGATATAAAACCATGGATTCACCTACGAATCCATATCAACTAAGCTAGTATTAGCTTATTCGAAACCCATCATCAGCAGAGACTAGGATTCCACTTCAATATGATTAGCAAAGTTTTTATTTATTTATTATTATTTGCGAACACAAGGATTCGAACTAGGGACTAGATGATAAGCCAACAAAGAAATGCAAATCTACGGATATAGACACAATCACACATAAACCTGACTAAAATAACCAGATGGTTTTTTTTTTTGGAATAAACTAATCCTCCATTTAAAGACTGTGACTCGACCCCCCCCCCCATACAGGTTGAACGACAAAAACCCAAAAACTGTCTTCACAAAATGATAAGCCATAAAAAAAATCATATTCAAATAAAAGGATTTAGTATATTAAGAGTAATAACATCCTAAAGTTACAGGGCATTCCATATCTTACAAGCCTCAGAAATCACAGAAAATTATACAAATGAATATATCCACAATTATCCTAACAACAACAGATCGAGTGAATCTAGTAACTTTCCAAAGCACAAATTCATACCCAACTTCCAATATCAAGTAACAATGATAATACCAAAATAATAATACCACTTAAACCCTTTATCAACATGATCACACAAAGAACTATTGCAGAGAATTCGTTTATACAAGCACGAAGTGGAAAACGTTGTAGAGAGAGGAAAGAGATGTTCGAAGCAAAATACCATTCAGAACATGAAAAGATTTCATTTCAGGAAATTTTTAAAACTAGTAGATGTTAGATTAGGTAGTGCTTAACATGCCTGATTTCTAGTCTCTACCAGCCGCAAGGACACCTCCTAGAGCAGCAGCGGCTATAACGATCCCCAATCTCGAATCAGAGGATACCCAGAAGAAAACAAGAAACCCAACTGTAGAAAATGGGTGAACAGAGAAGAGGCGCAAAAGCATTACCAAGCCTCAATATTTGATCAAGCTTCTTCCATGTTAAATTCACCACCTGGACAGAAGTGACTTTCCAAAATGAAAAGGCAAGATAGCTCAACTAAAACTTTATCTCGTTCTTCTACTACAGTTGTAAGATTTTGCAACAACTGATCACGACTGTGGTTGCATGCAACCAGAACATCAGGATCAACACCAACGGTTCCTTGGGATTGCCCTGCGGCAGCTGTCGCACTTAACTCTCTCTGGAGGCCACTGATTTTCTGAAATAAGCTTACTTCTCTGCCCTGTAGCTGCTGCATATAGCCAAATACTTCCTCACGGCACTTTCCTAGGAGAATTTCGGTTCACCGCTCCACTGAAACTACCTTTACAACACGATTTTGAGAATCCACACCCACCCATGCAACATCAGGGTGATAGACCTTCATTTCACCATCAATGAATCCACTATCCATAACATGCCAATGCAAGCTACGCGGCCACCAAGGTTTCTTTGCGTGAGTAGGTCAAAATGAGGTGTCAGGGTTATAAATCATGGTAGATTGGTGAACAATTAGGCCTGTCAAACAATGAAGATAGTTGGGGGAGGCATAAGAGTTTGAGGGAGGCATATGATATTTGTGTGTGTATGGTTGATGTTCTGGGATATATGTTGAGTTATTGTGATGTTTTGGTAGTGGTATTTTGATGTATGTGTTACTCATGTCAGATGGATATGTGTTGTGATGTTGTGGATATGTCATTGATTCCCTCGTGGACACTATGTACCTATAGCATGGTTTGGTGTTATGTGGATTTTTCATTGATGCAACTTGAGGAAATGTCTGGTGGATTGTAGTACTCTTTTGTTTGAGTATTTTGTGTGTCAGTCATTGATGTGTGACGAGTACTATGTTATGTGGACTGTGCCTATTTTATTCCGTATTTGAGTAACCTTTTGTGGTTGGTCTTTTGCCATGTCCTTTCACAAGTGAATAGTAAATTGTCCCTGGAAGGTGTGAACGCTTTCCATTCTACCTTTAGGGCCATCCTTGTATTAAGTTGTTCAGAGTGTTAGTTGTATCCTTGGTGACGACATGTTGCGTCATGTTATGTGTCAAGCAAGTAAAAAAAAAAATCCTGTATTTCACTGTGTTGTTCGTGTGTGTGATTTTGGGTTGTTACATTTGGTATCAGAGCATAGGTTCATGCTCTCAAACTTATGGGCCGGATTGGTGTTATAAGATGATGTTACATGGTGGTGGTGGTGTTACATGATGATACTGCATGATGATGATGATGTTGCATGATGGTGGTAGATATTGGAAGAGTAATGTGCTTTAAACGTGATGTGATTATTTTCGTAATTGTGATATTGTGAACGCACATGATGTGTATGTCACCTTGTGCGTGTTTGTTATCATATTGATATGTTGGGGATGGGAGTATTCTCTCTCCTTCTTATGGATTCTATGAAGAGTTCACGTGTGAATTGTTTTTTGAGATGTGTGAAAAGAATTCTAATGTGGATGATGGAGTGTTGGAATATTGTGACATATTGTGATGTGTAAGTGTATCAATGTGTTTTATGACTAGATTGATGTTAAAAGAAATGAGTTGTATTATGATGTTTTTTTTTTACCATGTTCTGAAGAAATGTGTGTACCACCTTGTTATGCAGCAGTAGATGTTATGTTGAGATGTACTATGTTCATCGTATGTATGACTGTGCAAATATGTAATGCTTCATGTTGTGATTTTGGGTCATACGGTGAGTGTATGAACCCTATCATATGGTGCTTGCACTTTGGGTGCAGAATGTGGTAAAGTGATGTGTTACACTCTGTGAATGTATGATTGTGATCTACCCCGTATACATACCATACGTGAGACGTTATGGTAGCTATGTGTGTACCACCATAGTGTTAGTGATGTAGTTATATGTTATTTTGTGAGCCTTACACTAACCGAACCTAAGGGAAATCGGTAGACTGTGTATGTATGGAGTGAGAAAATGTGTACTGTTGACCAGTCACTAGAGCTGAGTACGAGATAGGAAGTGGAGCCTTACATAGGTTGAAAACCCACTTTCGTTTGTTTGGTATGTGTGACACTTGTTCAACGGGTGTCATACATATTGTGTTTCGCAGACACCTCAGGCTCAGTAGATGGTGACTTGCACTCTTTTCTCTCTCCCGATATGGTTGTCATATGGATTTAACCAATGTGACTTTGACTATGTTGGGCCTTGTTGAAGTTGTGGCGAGATGATTCTGATTGAGATGATGACAGTTGTATTATTGATATGTATTTTACGAGCTGAGGCTCAATGTTCTAAGTGCTAGCAACTCATTGAGTACCCCTTGGTGGCCAGATAAGGCCACACAGTTATCGTAATGTGACATTATTATAAGTTGATTTTATTCGTAAATTGAGCTTTTTACCTTATTTTGTAAGGACCAGCAGCTTTTCTTGATTGCCATGCTTTACAATTTTGGGCATTTCCTTGGTTTGTGGCACTAACATGGGGATTTTGATACTAACTATGGCTATTTGGCCATTTATTTTGCTTGATTTTGGGTCTTCTTTTAAATTTGGAATTTTTACCGCCTTTCGCAAGGCTTGTACCTTGCCACTTGGCACTTTGGATTGGATTGTTGTGTTGGTTCTATTGTCGTGATGTGTGGAATAGGTTCATAGGATGCACCATGGATTGGTTGGACCTATGGACCCGCTTCGTTGTATGGGGGTACGCCCCAAGGAGTATAGATAACTAGCCAGGTTGTTGAACCACGCGTTATTATGTCACTTGGATTAGGAGTGTTCGAAATCTATGTGTCTTGGACCATAGGATCAACCGGCCTCCTTGAGGGAGGCATAAGAGACTTGAGGGAGGCATAAGAGTTTGAGGGAGGCATAAGAGACTTGAGGGAGGCATAAGAGTTTGAGGGAGGCATATGATATTTGTGTGTGTATGGTTGATGTTCTGGGATATATGTTGAGTTATTGTGATGTTTTGGTAGTGGTCTTTTGATGTATGTGTTACTCATGTCAGATGGATATGTGTTGTGATGTTGTGGATATGTCATTGATTCCCTCGTGGACACTATGTACCTATAGCATGGTTTGGTGTTATGTGGATTTTTCATTGATGCAACTTGAGGAAATGTCTGGTGGATTGTATTACTCTTTTGTTTGAGTATTTTGTGTGTCAGTCATTGATGTGTGACGAGTACTATGTTATGTGGACTGTGCCTATTCTATTCCGTATTTGAGTAACCTTTTGTGGTTGGTCTTTTGCCATGTCCTTTCACAAGTGAATAGTAAATTGTCCCTGAAAGGTGTGAACGTTTTTTGTGCTGCCTTTAGGGCCATCCTTGTATTAAGTTGTTCACAGTGTTAGTTGTATCCTTGGTGACGACATGTTGCGTCATGTTATGTGTTAAGCAAGTAAAAAAAAAATTATCCTGTATTTCACTGTGTTGTTCGTGTGTGTGATTTTGGGTTGTTACACGCCCAACCACAAACCACTTGCCAAAAGGACAAAACAACAACAACTCGTGGAACAACTTCTCCCTCACGCCAGGCAGGTCGTATAGATGGCCATAAAGGATGGCATGAAGGTAGGTGAATGTAACTATTTTGCATTAATTTTAAGCTTGCATGGAGCCAAGGGAAAAACACTAGAGGTTGCAGTCTTTAAGGAAACACATTTTAATGGCTAACCAAGGAAACAATAATAGACATCCTCTTCAATTGTGTGAACCCAGGCTCGGGCTACGGGAGTGACCGACAACATAAAAAAACTTAACGATAATAATTAATACTTAAAATTGATAACAATTGAAAATAAAATATAATCACCAATCGACAATAATAATAATAGTAATATTATTATTATTACTTTGTAGCTTAAAATAGTTATTAATTATAATCGTAACGGTCAGAAGTCAAGCTCAACAATAGAGAAAAAAATTATTATTATTATTATGGATATTCCTCTTTAACCGAACACATCCCAACACACCAAAACGTCATTGCAGCCCTCTACTAGGATAATAGAACACGATGTGCCTTTAACAGGGTATTCACAAAGGACACTACGAGGTCTACAACCAGAGGCAATGACAACAAAAAGAGGAGGCAAGACGGAGACAAAGGATGTTAATCCTTCTCTGTGAAAAGGAAGAAGTCATCTAACGAATAATGAGAGCACTCGCAAATGTTCAATGTTTAGCAACAGGGTCACCGAAATAAGGACTAGGGTACGCCAAATGGGGCATTACACACTGATTCTGTGGATGTTATGAACCAGGTTAACAAGCATCAATAATCATAAGTAATACTCCCAGGCTCCCATGTTGGGTTTTTTTAAATATTATGTTTTAAAGAATAACTGGTGTTTTGTTCTATTTTAGGGACCATACTACCTGAAAGAACAAAGGATGAGTCGTACTTTTAGGGGATACCTCTTATTATTGACTAATATTCAAGACATTTTAAATAACAATCAATTTCACGGTTATTTTGGGAATAAATAGCAAGTTTGGTTTTCTAATAACTAGCAATATCACCTTTGGTTATATGAAACAGCCGATAGGCCTGTTTTTAAAAATTAAAAGAATTAAAATAATTACAAGAATAAAAAATGATCAAAAATTAAATATAAAATAAATAGAAATTAAAAATTAATAAAATGTTAAAATTAAAAAATTCACCCAAAAAAATAAATATTTAAAATTTAATAAAATAATTAAATCAATTATCCAACAAATATAAAAATTAGTAATATAGACATGGAAATGATAAAGAGAGACTTGTCACTATCACTATCTTGCTACTCCGTGATCTTCTTGCTTCCAGTCAAGGTGCAGATGATATAATAGAAAAAAAATACAAAACTTGAATAGGATTTTGCCCCTCCCGCTATGAGATATCTCGCAAACCCTAGAATACTTAATTTCTTTGGTTGTAAAACCGTTGAACCGTTTTTTATTATGTTAATGTTATTTACGAGTTTTTATTTAATATGTTTTACGATTTTAATATGCAATATCTTATTATTTTAAGATTTTATATTATGCTGCCATTTGTCATCTAACCTATGGAAAAGAACTACAGGATAGGTGTCAAAAATGATTGAGTGAAGTTATATCCGCCTATCGGCCTAACTATTTGGTTATTAATATATTGGTGTTCATAGATTTTTTAAAATATCAAATTAATTAATAATTTCACTACATTAAATTGTCATAATATCCACAAGGTTATAGTAAGGAATAGGCCACAATTATCCATATTCGCTATCTTGTTGAAAAATCATTAGTCATCATCTCAAGTGGTGCATTAATAACCGAGTTTTAATGATCGTGAACATGAATAGATCATCGAATGATGCAGACTTCAAAATTATTTATGTGGTTGAACAATGGTAAATGATGTTTTATTGTTGTAGTTTTTTTATTTGCATTTTCATTCTTTCATGAAATTCTAGTGGAATGGACACAAACTATTGTTTCAAACATGATAATTAGCATTTTTGTTATGCTCATGTTTAAATACTAGCATACATGTCTTACAAGTTTTATGTAAAAGATGCCAAGAGGTATCATTCTCGAGATGCCTATATTTGATTTTACAAATAAGTGGAATAGGCATCTCGAGAATGAAACTTCTCAGCGTCTTTTACATAGATTTCCTAAGATAGATATGCTAGCTATATGTGAAATTTTGTTAGTATATTTAGAAGTTAAAGACACAATTATAGCTAAAGAGTTGTAACACGATTAAAGTGTAATTTAATTTGAAAACAAATTTATTGAATTATTGAATTACATATATTTGAGTAGGGATGAATGTAAATAATTTGATAATATAATTTGAAATTTTCTATTATAGAACAATTAATATTTATATCATAGATGGGATGTTACACTATTTTTTTTTTATGGAGAGAGAGAGAGAGAGTGCGAATTTTATAAAAACAAGTTTATTAATTTAGAAAGTGATGTAGGCTATACCATAACTATTAATGTATGTTGAGGTGAAAATTTGTTGTCTTTTTTTTTAATAAAATATAGGTTGATATGTCAAATTAATTTATATTTTGTAATTATTCAATGTTATATATAATATTATAAACAGTAAGTGTCATTAGAGAGTATATATTTTCAAAAATATAGGTTGATATGTCATTATGAATTAGTATCTCAATGGTGTGTGTGCCACACTATAGTGTCCACTCCTCTTTGACATCATTTGCCATTATTTTCTTTTATTGTGGACTAGAGATATGGACACTATTGTTACATTTTGATTAGTATACATTGGTAGACAGACATTATTGTTATATTTTGATTAGCAAACATTAGTAGATGAGCATTATTATCCTATTTTGATTAGCATACATTGATAGATGGTGATCTAATATTGTTTCCTTATATATTGACGCTCTAGATTTTGATTTTGATGTTTTTTTATGTTGGACTAAGCTCATGATCTTATTGATGAATTAGTAAAAACTAACATGTTCAATGGTTTCAATTAATCTATATAATTCCCTCATTATAATGAGGATGATATGTCTTCGTGTACGATGTTGTTGGATGATATGTATGAGTGTGATATTGTAACGCCCACTATTTTAGACACACTAGAAAACATAGAAAAAATACAGGATAATTTTTTTTGACTTGTTTGATGTATAGAACAACATTATAGGTGGTCACAAAGGTTACAACTAACTCTTCGAAAAACTTGACACAACGATGACCAAAAAGGCAACACAGAAACATCCAACTCCCATCAAGTACAATTCACTTTTTTCTTTGACACGGCACCACGAAACAACCCAACCACAATACATCATCACAGTTGAGTACACCCCACGGTGTAAAATCCTATAAGGTTATGTATTTACTGAAAATGTCTTTAATTACCTGACTTTACGATCTAAAAGATTCATGTTTGATTTGAGAAATTCTTCTTACAAAAGCAAACTTATTTCTTTTATACTATTGACTAATTATCTTAAGAACAAGTTTTCAGAATGAGGCTCATCTAAAGACTGAAAAAACTAGCTAAACTCGTTTGCTCAAAAGGGACACCTTCAATCTCTCACAAGGTTACTTAATCATACCCAAGCTACTGAATCTTTATTGAGACCTCCATTGCACAAGGCAACGAGCATAAACTCCAACTGATGTGGAGTGCCATTAAGGTTCAGAACTACAACCTCCTTGCACAAGGATCAACAACTAACCACACTTAAGATCATATTACAATGTACTATGGCAAAGGTTAGAATGAGAAATTCACATTTATTTCATCATCATGATCTCTTTAGTTATTAACTAATATTTTAATGAGACTTAAGAGTTCAAATTGATTGGGTAAAAGCTTCATTTAGCAATCTCTTAATTAATTTCGTCAAAGGATACACATGGTGTTCCCAAAATGGAAGCATTAGACTTAATCTGTTCTTATTCCAAATCCCCTACTAACTAAGATCTAACTATATCCCCAAAAGCCAACCATGATCTTACTTTTTTAAAAATTACTTAACGTTTCACAACAATGAAGATAAATTTTAATTCATAGCTTAAGGTTAGTAAGGGTAGATTGTTTTACACTGGTAGATAACTCCTTTCTTTCCAATTAAAGACTCTTAATTTTATCTACAAAAACACAACTTCATTATTATCTTATTCATTTATTCATCTATGTATTCATTTTATTTTATTTTCGATTAACTTCAAAAAAGAATTTCCTACCCACTAAAATATACCTAGAATTACACTGATGCCAAGACCATGGAGGGGTTATTATACCTGAAATTTTTATGACTCGAATGAAGAAATTACCATTACTTATCGAGAAAACTAAACACGGTTATAACATTTCTATTCAACATGGGACACGAACCAAAGGTGTCAAAACATTCGATTGAATTTTGGATGAGAACAAGAAGTTAACAAAATTGATTAAGCTGCGCTACAACATTTTCATGATTTTTATAATATCATTAAAAAATACACATAACAAGGTGATGATTGAGTTTTATTCCTCACAATAATAATTACCAGTTTTGCTACAAAAGGATAAGACAACCTTATATAACTAATACCAAAAATCCAAGGTATGAGGCCTTCCAAACCCCTTTACAAACACCATTCCAAGATTTACAACACATTAGACATTCGTATGAGGAACTTCATAAAAAAAATAGATAAAACCTTTAAAAACATTTCTTTTATCTACTCGCAAAATCCATCTACACAAATATTAACTTGAGTCAATTCGCAGGAACTGAGCATGATAAGGCTACACATTGAAATAGTGTGCTAACATATAACAATATTGTGAAAGGAACCTTCTAATTCAAGAAATGGATCAAATAACAAACAACTAGTACAAATTCTTCACACGAGATAAAATATTTACTCCACCCAACAAGGAGGAAGCCAAATATTCTAGTAAGAACAATATCTCAACTAATCAAGGAAAGACCTTATAGGTTAGAAACAAAAGGTCAAGAGTATTGGGATTTCAATCATGTGATCCTATAGATTACATGATTGAAATCTAATACTCAATCCATCCATCTCAAAAGGAAAAATTGAGAATTTAAAAAATACTAGCTACCATCACATAAACGAAACAATAAAGGTTATTCAATCATTCCATGAGGGAGGTTTCATATAAATATGGGTTCATAACCCTCCTAAAAAAACAAACCATAGTTTCAGTCTTAAAAAAGAAGTTTACTGAATGAATTTAACCCATAAAATATTCCAAAATTAAACCAAAATTTATGAAAAGGTTTTTCATGACATATTAATATAACTAGTTAGAAATTTTGATGATGATCTAACGGTTGGATCAAAAGTTATGGTCTCTAGAAATTATACTCATGTATAGTTCTCCCTTTGTTGAAAATAATTTTTCTCCTATGAATTAATTTGATGGTAGCCATCTAATTTTCCATTTCAAATATTCTTCAACTCCCACTCAATAATATTAGTATTTATTCTTGCTACAATCCTTCTTACTATAACAAAGATCTATTGTAGCACTCGTGCCTTGTAGTGATTGTATTTTTATTTAACACACGCATTACCCTCTCCTTTTTATTTTTTGGCATATTATTATCTCATTTTAATTATTCCTTCTCCTCAAGATGTTGGTCATAACTTAGAAATCTATATAATTTAGAAACATAAAAACCTTGTCAAATAGTAATGTTATTAGGTAGCTTCATCTTATAGGCCTTATAACTCATTTTCTAAAAAATATTACATGTCCAATATTCTTATAATTTAGTTAAATATATGTCCCCTTTGGAAAAATCTCCTTTCTGAGATGAACCATCATCATATCTCCTTCTTCAAATGCATTTACTCTCTTAATTTCTTCTGATGATTCTTTATATTTTTCATTACTATATTTCAACTTCTTCCTCACTTCTTCATACAATTATAGAATGTGTTTTGTAAATTATTCATCATCATCATTGGTTTGATCTTCACCATGAAACACAATCACATCTAGAACTCCCTTGGGGTTCCTACCATAGAAAATATGGAAATGATACCTTCTCATTCATTTGTGTACCAAGGTATTACAAGAAAACTAGTCATGCGGTAAATTCAAATCCCAATGTTTCATATTTTCACCAACGATCGATCAAAAAATATTTCCCAATCTCATGTATAGTATATATGTATGTACATCGTTATGGAAGTGATATGAACTAGTGATTTGTATGTTTGTAACGATTTTCCTCCACATATTCTTCCAAAAGTAAGTCAATAATATTTCTTCCCAATAAAAATTGATTTTTCGTCAAACTAATTTCAACATAAATACTTCTAAAAAAATATACAACTATAGAAGCATCATTAAATGTCCTAAAAGAAATGAAATTCTATTTTAGTGAATCTATCTATGACAAAAAATATAAATTCATTTCCTTGCTGTGTGTTAAGGATTCCTAGCATGAAATTTATGATAAAATAAATACATGGATCTATTGGGAAATGAAATGGAATAGATAGCCCAATATTCTATGCATGATCTCTTTACCTAAATTCAATAAGATTTATCCACCAGAATAATAGTTTTCTTAATTATATCAAAGTGTCTAGATAAACCCCCAGTGTATAGTTCTCTTATAATATTGTCTCAATGAGCCAACATGAATGTAAAATTACTTTAACTTAATAAATAGCCATAATGAATCAAATAATCAAAAGAACCCCTGTTGTTATCTCTCAGAAGTGAACCCTTTTTGAGAGATAACAACAGGGGTTCTAAGCTTTCCTTATCTCTCACTTTTATATATACAATGGAAACACATCAGGTCTGTGGGTATACCTATTGTCAAGGTGAGTCTCTGGTATTAAGGACGGTTCCTTATTGATGTATTCTAAACCATTTTTTTGGGGTTTTGAGGGTCTAAAAGATTGTTATAACTGAATTTAAATGGGTTGATACACCAAATTCATTGAGGAATTTGATTGAGTATATGCACAATAAAATTGAGAAACAAATTGCAGATGCACGAAAAAATGGGTTTCAATTTGATCCTAAGGAAATACACTTGTGTGTTGAGGGATGAGTCAAAAAAAGACAAACCTAACATGCGTACTAAGATTGAATAGAAAGTAGAAAAATTTGTAGAAAGGTAAGATTATTAATCAGGGAATTGACATTCACAATAACTAATGTAAAGATACACACCACTGAAAATAATAGGAAAATCAATAAATGGTTCTCATTCAAGGTAAAACTAGGGAAAAAAATGATTTAACACTGATGTGTCCAAAAAAGAGTCCCCATTTTTGCATTTCTAGTACACATAATATATTACAGATATACTTCACCCAACCCCTCCTAAAAATACACTATATTTAGTACCCATACTATCCCAGGTGTTGCAATAGAGAAAGAATGATCACCATGGCTCTTAATTGCACTTCCAACTACCAAATAAAAACTGTCATAAACCCAGCTACGTTTTATGAAAAATATCCATCTATTTTTTATCAAATTCTAAATTTCATGATTTTTGTGTGTTGGTCTTAGAAAAAAGATTCCAACGGTACTAATTTTTTGCAATTTCATTGAGAAATACAAAAGTTATGGCCATCTAAGTGCGAGTAACTATTTTGATTTTGCCAGGCATTTTTTGTCATTTGACAGGAATGAGCATTAATTGACTGGAGCTGAACATGTTTATTTTATTTTAATATATATACCCCCATAAAAATTAATAAATCTAGATTTTTTGATGCAGAGGATTTCGTGATCGTTCTAGAAAGACCAATTTTATGAAAATCAGAGCTTGGATTCACAAATTATGGCCGTTTGAAGTTCGGGAGGTCAAACATTGAATTTTCTCTTCATTGTGGCTATTTCGGAAAAATTAGGTCCACGTGTCCTAGCTGTCTCATAGATTTTAATCTGCATCATCTGATTCAAGCTTCCTTGTCTCTGCCCATCTGCTGTTGACCGGGCCATGAGGACCGTTGACCTTTGTATTTGCCACAACGTATGGTTTGGCTCCTTGTGCAGCGATTTCACCTTTTCGTGTCCCACGCATCCTAATGTCCTAACTGGCCTAGACACATTTTTTTGTGCCACCCGCAATGCACTGAATTGTAGAAAAATCAAATTTTCGCATCCCGTGCGTACCTGCATCCCAACTATCCTACGGACCGCCTGGGACAAAAAGTTCCACTTTTTCTGATTTTCACTGCCTACAGCAATTTTAGCTTTGTGCATCCCGTGCATACTTTTGACCCTATTGAACTTGTGTGGTCTGGGACACAGAAAGTTGATTTAGCCAATTCTTTTGTATTTCAGCTCCGAACCTAGTACAACAAACCTTGGTACGATCCACAACCTGCAAACCCGCAATGCATTAAAACAAGCCTGTGACTTCAATTTTTGGATTTTTCCCTTGGATGGGGGAGTTAGAGAGAAGCCAAACGGACCCCCAAAACATGATTTTGTGCCTTGAATCAATTCTACTTGCTTGAGACTAAAGAATTTGATGTAGGTTATCAAAATTACCTCGGGGGGTGAATTTTGGACAACATTACCTTTTCATCAAGAAATGCTAATGCATTATCTGAAATGATGGTTACTAGAACACCAAATCTGAAAACTATACTTTCATAAATTGATAATATTGAAGTCCTAATAGTTTCTTTCAAGGCCACTATTTTAATCAAACATGTGAAATAATCTGTGGCTATTAATATCCACTTGTGTCCTTGTGATGAAGGTGGATTAATCATGCCAATGAAATCAATACCCCACTACATGAAGGGTTGATCCATTGAAATAGGTTGCAAGGGAAAAATATGTAAACATTATTTTCCAACAAAGAATGTGCATTTCTTAAATGTTTTAATCCATTCAAATCACTCCTTGAATATGTTGGGACAACAATAACCAACGTTCATAATTTTTAAGGTTGTAGTACGTGTTGAGAATTGGCCTCCTACAGGTCTTCAATAAACTCAAATAATAATTGTTGCACTCTATCATAATCAATACATCGTAGAAAAATTCCATTTATATCCCTTTTGAATGGCACAACATCAATGAAAACATAAGGAATAGCTTTTAATCCTAAATATATGGGTTTATTCTTGCCCATACCTTCCAGGTAAATATTATGCTGCAAGTAATTAATCAAATCAGTCATCTAGCCTGATCCTTGAAACTCTGGATTGAGTTCTGGTTCCTGGTTTTCAAGTTGTAATAACAATTTTCACTTTTTATACGTGATTTTAGAATGCTATAATGAATTTTCTGATTCTGTAGCCTGTTATTTTTCCATATCACTAATCATATGTTCACATAATCCTTTACCTCAGATTGTTTTTACAACACACATGTCCACATCATACTCTATAACCTTCATAATCCAGCTTGATCTCTTCTCATTCAGTTATTTGTTCAACAAGAACACTTTAACACATGGATGAGAGACTAAAACATGTATATTATTATTGGAAAGAATGTACTTGAAATTCTTTAGTCCTCTTACTATAGTGAGTACTTATTTTTCAACAAAAGTGTACCTTTTCTCGTAGACATGTAAATTCTGCCCAAAGAAAGCAATTAGTTGCTCAATATTTTCATCATTAACCTGAGTTAATATCGCTAAAATGGTTTCATCTCTTGCAAGTGCATACATCATGAAATCGTTATCAAATTTTTCATTCGCAAAAGTACGAGCTTGTGAAATAGTTGTCTTGCTAGATTCAAATCCTTTTCTTCCTTTGCTATTCCAAGAGGAAGTTTTATCTTTCTTTAACATAGTTGTTAATGTCTTAACCAATGCTCTAAAATTGTGAACAAATATTCTAACAAAGTTGAATTTTCCAAGAAAAATTTGTAATGATTTCTTATGATGAGGTAAGGATACCTGTGAATTTTTTTCAATTCTAAAAGGATCAAAAGCTAAACCTTTCCTAGAGATAATATGTCTATGTAATTTTTCTTGATGGACTGAAAATATAAATTTTTTGGGATTCAATGATATTACAAACTTCCTGCAATGATGACATGTTTTCCCTATATGCATAAGCTGATCATCAGAATTATTTGAAAATACAGTAACATCATCTAAGAAAACCAAAATGCATTTATTAAGAAGGGTACAAAAATCCATATCCATTGCACGTTGAAATGTTACACCAACATTACATAGTCCAAAAGGCCTTCTTGTGTAAGTATAAGTACCCCACTTTTTGGTAAAGGTTATTTTGTATCTGTCTTCTTCATGCACTAGAATTTTATTGTATCCGCTATAACCTTCCAAAAGGGACAACCTATCTGATCCTGAAATTGTTCTCAAAATATGATCCATGTTGGGAATCAGATAATGATCTTTTAATGAAGCTTTCTTAAGATCTCTAAAATCCATTCACAACCAGATTTTACCATTCTTTTTCCGAACAAGTACAAGATTAACTACCCAACTTGAATGCTTAACTGGAAGGATAATACTCGATTTAATCAAATTGGATAACTATTTTCTCATCAAGGGTTTAATCTTAGGATTTACAGGTCTTTTTTTCTACCTAACTGGTTTTGAATTTGGTTGCAACTTTATGGTATGCTGAGCTAAACTAGGGTTAATTCCTATCAAATATTTGTATTTCCAAATAAAAACATATTTAATTTATTTGCATAGATTAATGAAAGACTATTTTTCAGCTATGGAACATACATTTCTAATAAATAACTTATTTTCATCATCAACTAAAATCTCTTCATAGTTATCTACATGAGTTGAGATCTTTCCTATATCCTTTCTTAGGTGATCATCAGAACTGAAGATATCTTCTAATGGGACTAGCTCTTGAGGGAACTTGTTTCTTTTAGTTATACAATCTAATCACCACATAAGTGCTGAATTTTTTCTTGATTAACTATAGAAAATTCAGCTTCATGCCACAAAAATCTATAGATTTGCTCATCATCTTCAAAAACTTGATAGTTTTCTTCATGATCAAGCACTGAAGGTCTAATAATCATTTTTATATGTGGTTGTATTTTACTATTTTCAATCTATTCTAGCACTTCAAAGCTAGGATTAACTGCTACAAGTCTATCTACATCTTTATTTTTAGCCCTTAGAGTAGATTGTATATTAATAGCCTCAAAATCATCCATTAAGTCTCAAACTATGTTCTTATAAGATTTCAGCAATGAATTCTTACACATATTAAAAAAATTTACTTGATTAATCACTAACTATGAATCACCAAACACTTGTAACATGTTGATACATGTTTTTCTGGCCCATTGTAGGCCATAAATTAATGCTTCATATTTAGTTACATTATAAGTACATGAAAATTATAGACTTAGAGCTGAAAAATACCTTTCATTCGAAGGATAAGTAAGCATCAAACCTACATCTTGTTATTTTTTTGTTCTTTTCTCCATAGAAATGAAGCTTCTATAAGCCTTCAACTATTTGTTATTTTTTGGACAATAAGGGAATAGGTGCATTTTCTTCATGCAAACAATAAATGAAAAATAAACCTTCTTCTAGTTCCTTGAAGGGATCATAAGAATGTTCTTCTTGATTTTTTTCATCCATAAAAAAGTTAGAGACACCATCTAATGCAGAAACATGTGATGTGACATCAAAATCAGTCTGATCTATGACTGCATAGTTTGCTATGACATTTGAAGCATGAGGCTCAATGTGAAATCTAGCCAAAAGCTTAGAATTGATTGTACATTTAGATCCATACCTTGTTGTGAAGAATAAAAATGAGCAATTTGAACAACGAAAACCTCTTATCTTTTTTGTCAAATCTCTTGATAAACATAAAGAAAAGTATGGAGTTAGATCTACAATGGTTACATCTTGAATAATAAAAAAATTTGGACAAGCATGTAACATTACCTCCAAATTTTCAATGACATCAAGTATGTTTTTTATTGTCCCATCTAGCTGAAAAACATTTTTTTTTGTTTGTTCATACTACATGCCTAACTTTTCTACAATTTCTTTAGACATTACTATGCTGCTTACACCATTGTCAACCATGCAATTATGGAATAAATGATTTCCAATAATCAAAGATAGATAAAAGGGTGGTGTATTTTTAATATCATGAGAATTTATATCATTTTGTACCATCTACTTAACCTATTTCATATGATCTTCCCCAATTGTACTAAGAACCATATAAGCTTTCTAAGCTTCCTTTTCTACTAGTTTTGAATAAATATGCAACTTAACAAGCTCATGAGAAAGTAGCTCCTAATGTCCTGGAATACTATAAGCATCCCATAATGAAATACTGATATTATGATTTTTTATTACCTCAAAAATATTAAAATAAGCAACAGATTTATAAACATATTATACAGTTTTAGCATAAGATTTAGTAAAATCTTATTGTACTTCAACATCTTTTGAAGTCTGAGGTATGAATAATCTTCTTGGATCAAGTTGTAATTATTTTTTTTTCTCTTTAGGGGCTGAAATGCTAACCATTTTTTAAGGAACAATGGGATTGTGTGTTATTGTTTGACTTACATTTGCCAATTTATCCATAACTATAGGTAAAATAGGTTAATTTTTACAATTTTTCTTTATATTGAGCCCTTTCTTGAGACCAATTTATAACTACAATAAAATATTCTTCACCAAAACTTACTAAGTTCTGTTTAGGTGATTTATGATTCTATGGATCTTGTTGTCGACCCTTCATTTGAAGCATCAATAATGCATCAAATTGAGGTTGTGCAATAAGGCTTATATTCATAAATGCATTTGGACAATTAGAAATTAAATGAGGTTAATTCCACGGTATACACCATTCTTCTGAAGCCATGTTTACTAAAACAAGAGTGTTAGATAAACAAGGAGCTTTGGGATTAAATTTACTTTGTTGAAAAGGCTTCCTATAATTCTGGTTTTCCTGATAAGGCTGCCTATTATGTTGATTTTGTTGATAAGTACTTTGATAAGGCCTACTAGGCTGAGCTATTTTACTCTCAATTGATGTTAATTTATTTCCCAAGGCCTTCAAGGAATTAAATACGTCATATGATGATATTGTAACATCATGCTTTATTATGGTAATAGGTTGTGGTATAGGTGTTAAATCTTCCAGAAGAGGCATAGAAAGTCTTGGGGCTAATTTACCATCTTGAATGAGGTTTTTTTAGCCCTAATAGCAATATCATAAGTTTTTGGGAGTGTAGTTCCTCCCATAGACTGTATCATGGCTGAAATATTGTTATTTAAAGCTCTAAGATAGTACAAAAATGCATGATCATCTTGAGGCTTAAGACTGGCTGGAATTCTTTCCCACGTTCTACCAAAGTTTATACTAAAAAAAGATCATAAATTCATGAGGAGATCTTTTAATTATATATAATTATTCTATGAGAGATAAATGATACAAAATTTCTTCTAATTGATTAAGTAGTTGATCCCATAATTCATCGCAAGTTTTTATGATCCCTTTCAATAAAGTTTTGTACCGTTGCAAAGCTTTTCCTCTAAATGATTCTTGTAAGAGTCTCAAGGCTTCATCTTCCTGAGTTTTGTTATTGAATGCACAAAGGGTTGCAATGTATTTAATATGCTAAGTAGGGGTAATATTATTTTCACTAGTAAACGAAGGTAAACCCTTCAAGGTAGGAGTAGGTATATCATGATAGATTGGAATCACTAAAGGGATACCGTTAGTAAAGGTAACAAATTTTCTAGGTGGTTTTTGAGGTTGCTGCATGATTACTTGAATTTGAACAACAAGATTAACACGTGGTGAAGGAAGGGGAGGAGGGTTTCCAAAACTAGGCATTTTACAAGATAAAGCATTTCCAAATCTTCTTCTACTTATTGAAATCAAAGGAAAAGAAACAAAACTAGGAGGAATACCTCTTATCGTTGATCTTTTAGTCACCTTAGACATGAAACATGTTGTAAAAAATTGTCTAAAATCAGCCTTACGGAGTTATCAAATAATTTGTTTTGATTTTAAATGGATTTCTACAACTTTTTTCTCCAAAAACTGATCTTATTTCACTGTCAATATTTTTTAAATTGATGTAATATATTATAGATATGATCTGTGGTCCCATTGGGCGTGCCAAAACCTGTTATCTCTTAGAGGTACACCCTTGTTGACAGATGACAACAGGGGTTCTAATATTTCCTTATCTCTCACTTATGTAGATATAATGGAAACATATCAGGTTTGTGGGTATACCTATTGTTGAGGTGAGTCTCTTGTATCAAGGTCGGCTCCTTATTAATGTATCATAAACTAATTTTTTAGGTTTTGACGGTATAAATTATTGTTGTAACTGAATTTAAATCGGGTGATACACAAAATTGATTGAGAGCTTTAATTGATTATATGTATAATAAAATTGAGAAAAAAATTGCAAATGAACGAAGCAATGGGTTTCAATTTAATCCTAAGGCAAAACACTTGTGTGTTGAGGGATAAATCACAACAACACAAAACTAACATGCACACTAAGACTTAATAGAAAGTACCAAATTTATAGCAAGGTAAGATTATTAATCAAGGAATTGACATTCATAAGAATTAATGTAAAGATACACATGACTACAAATAATTGGAAAGGCAATAAATAGTTGTCATTCAAGGTAAAACTAGAAAAATTATGCTTGAGCACTCTTTTGTCCAAAAAAAGTTCCCATTTATGGCTGGTTAGTGCACACAATATATAGAAAAAATAGTTCACCCAACCCCTCGTAAATATAGACTACAATTTGTACTTACACATGCACACTAATTTTATGCCTTTATCATGAATAAATAAAGGAATAAAAATAGAAATGTTGATTATAATGAGATATTCATACCCTTAGTTACAAAAACACAGTTAGTCAAACTGTAGTTGACTTCTTTATTTTTAATACAATTAATAAATTTGGGTGAATAATTTTAGCTAATATAGCTCTTGCCTTATGTGTAAGTCTCTTCAAATATGCATGTAATTATTTTCTTTATCCTATAGGTGATTATTTAAATAATTAATTTAAATATTTGATGTGAGACTTGAGAATTCACTGACTTGTAAAGGAAAATTTGTATTCTTCTCTGTTTTTTCCTTTAGTGATTACATGCAAAATAATATTTTTTTGCAATCAAAATAATTACCTTTGTCTTCATACTTAGAAAAAAGAGTCCTCCATTGTGGGGACCACTCATGAACATGTAGTAATTATATATTCCTTTTGAAATAACTATGTTAATTGAAAAATATCCAATTTGATCCTTTCATGATCCTTGTGAAACACTAATGTTGACCTCTCCATACATTATTTTTTCTTATTCCACTGTAGCAAGTACATATTTAGCAATAATTATTTTTTGTTATCATTAAGGTAGCTTTACCCTATTGTGGTATATTCTCCAATGATGTGGTCGTCTTTGTAATTTTCATCGCACGCAGTAAATAATGGCCACGTCCTTTGATTTATTAAAAATGTGCAATCTCAGCTTGAAACATGCCCATTCGAATACATGGAAAAGACTGTTATTTGTGTGTCACTAAATAATCATTATTTGATTCTTTTCAAAGCTTCCTCCCTATTGGCATATTACAATGCTCTCATTTGAATAATCCTTTTCACACAATATATTCAAGGAAATAATGTTGGTTTTACCATGACACATATAATTGTTGGACCCTTTTTCTTAGAATCATTACATAGAGACATGGATAAAACAAGGTTTTAAAACCTTGATTATTGTCGAATATATTTACTCCCTTTTATGTTGATCGACCCTTCCATTGTTGTTGGTAGTGAACCAAACTATGGTCAAGTTTACTAATAACTATGAGTTTACATTGAAATGGTAAAATCGATCCCTAACCATTGATCTATGTACTTGATTGATCTTCATCGATGATTCTCTAATCTCTGTTAATAAGGTGGTTAGTTGGGATTTTAGATTTTTAAAGATTTTATCTTGTACTGGGATGTTCTGAAACATCAATCTTGTGGTAATTGTGGTAGGGTTAAATGACTCTATGGTGAAGTTGGCATTTTTGATATCTAACGTTTGACCTCTTTATTTATTTTTATGTTCGTTGATACTCTAACCCACTAGTGAGTTAAGTTACATGTGATTTGGTTAGGTGAGTAAAATATTTTTTAAATACTAATATTTTGTTATTCTCTGAGGTCTTTCGAGCTAGCAGAACTCTACTAAATCTTTCCCCTGGCCACCATTGTTGATTGTTTGAGATCGACTCGAGGTTTTTGTGATTTGAAAAATGGTAATAGTGGGTTTTTTAAGCTCTGGGTAAATATTATGGCCATCTTTTTTGTATTTGAATCTCCAGATTTTTAGTTACATTATGATTCTATATAAGATGGCATCTTATAGAAGCATTGTACATGGCTCATATTTTAACATTGAGATGAGTTCTTTGACTCCTTTGGTTCATTGTTTTATTTTATCACTTCAAGGATTGGGAACTTTTAATATATCTTCTGTTTGGTTTCATATGTTAATGACAGTTTCTGTGTTCTTTTGTTGTGACCATTCATTCGGTTTTTTGACTTGGAAGGTGAGTGCATGGCTCTGAGCATTGTAACTATTTAATTTTCTTCCATTTTTGGCTTTACTCACACTAAAATTTTGATGAATTTTGTTTCCTATGTGTTCTCTTGTACGAAAAATGATTTCTGAGCATTAAAAACCTTCTGGGTCTTCAATTATGTGACCTCTTCTTTGAGGGTTTGTTCAATTTTACTTATACTAGGTAAGTTTTAATTGGGAAGTCTTATTTTTCTTAAAAAATGCATAAATGTGGCATTCTTTTTGAGCTCTTGTTATTCATTCCACGTTATATATATTTCAAGGTTGTGTTTTCTTCATAGATACATTTTCTTTCCTTGGTATTGGGAACACAAGGTCGTTGTTCTTCTTGTAAAGTTCTCATTTACTTATATCACCTAGATGGGCTTAAGGATTTTTTTTTAATTTTTGTGTCCAAGATTTAAATGGTCACAACCATTGATTTGAAACCCTTTTCTGGCTGAGGGTTTCTTGGTCATATTTTACAAAAATGAACTCTTGTTTTTCTCACTTAGCCGAGCCATAGTTGAATCCCTATTTGCTAGATTTGGTACTTACAAATTTTATGGGATTGAACTAGTTTATTAGAGCTTAAGTAGCCAACTCATTTCAGATCTGGGTGTTTTCTTTGATCAAGACTTTCTATTTACAATATTTTCTTTTCAAGGCTCGTGTGGCATTTCTCCTTCATTTGTATCTGTAAGTTTTTCACAGGAACTTGTGAAAGGAAAATGTAGTTGAAATTTTCTCTGTTTGATTTTAACCCTTGTGAAAATTTTTAACTCACCTGTAACTCTTGATTCTTAATTCTCTTTCCTAATTTTTTTTGCAAAACTTTAAAAAACAAATTGTGGCGGCTGTGGGAGAAGATAAAGCTTCTTCTTTTGAAATTGTGCATTTTTCTATGACATTGAAAATTAGAGGTGTACTTCTGGCTAGATGAGTAGAGATTAACTCTATTTATGAACTTGTTTCTGATAGTTGAATTCTTTAACTTATTGCTCACCCCTTGCTTAGAAAATGATGTTCTCAGATCTACTATTTGTTGTTCCTTCCATTTTAAAGTGTTTTTTTGGAAAAATATAGCGTGGCTTCCCTTTCATAATGTTGTTTATGCTAAATAATTTTACTTCGAAGGTGCTTCTAAAACCAGATTGGGTTTGAAAGCTTCAACTTGTCTTCTATTTGTACATACTGTTTGAGATATGAAAACTTGTAATTGTACTGTGTATAATTGTTTTCTTTAATGTATGGCTGGAACTTGAACCTTTTGACAACTCATAATTTCTAATGTTGGAAATCATATGCTTTTGGAAAGTTGTATCATTACTACTGAAAACTTCATTTTTTATGTATTTCGTATTATTTTTCAAACCCATATCTGAGAAACTCTCTAAGAAGTTACAAAACTATTATGCTTGATTTATCTCTCTTATATTTTATAAAATACACACTTGATGAAGTGCGGGCTTTGTTGTAACGACCCAAAAAATCCACACACAAACAACACAGTGAAATACAGGATAATTTTTTTTTTTACTTGCTTGACACATAACATGATGCAACATGTCGTCACCAAGGATACAACTAACACTGTGAACAACTTGATACAAGGATGACCATAAAGGCAGCACGGAAACATTCACACATATCAAGGAAAATTTACTTTTCTTTTGTGAAAGGACATGGCAAAAGACCAACCACATTACATAGTTATAGCTGAAGACATCCCACTATGAAAATCTTCTTAAGATTACTGATTACTAGAGACATCTTACAATTCGTAGCTTACGTTCTATAAGGTTCATGATATGTTTCATACCATTCTTCTTATAGGATTAAGTTTCTTTTCTTTTATATAACTTGGGGACTATCCTAGGATCACCTATAATATGAAAATTCCAGTATTGTTTACTAAAATTCCAGCATTACATTCTCCTCCCCTTAAGAAAGCATTGTCCTCAATCGTAACACAACGGAAAAGAAATGGTTCGCAACCAAGAACAGGTACAAGAGAAAGTACACTTTATGGTTTAAAATTTTAGTTGATTAAAGTACGGCCATAGGGTAGCCTTAGGAACATTTGGTAGAAATTTTAACTTTCAATGTTCTGTGAAGATTGGCAGTTCCTTCTTATTTATTATTTTCATTAGTCTCTTTCCGTTAACATTATTCTTAGTTTAATTTCTTTTTAAAATTTCATCATTGAAGGGTTTTAGTTTATTCTTTATTGTGGGTGCCCAACATGAACTGCTAACACAACACCATATCAGGTTCAAAAGACACTACAGATTCATAAACACACAAGTATATACTTCATGATTGTATTACACCACAAAAAGGTTACTCAAATACAAAATGGAATAGGCACAGTCCACATAACATAGTACTCGTCACACATCTATGACTGACATATAAAATACTCAAACAAAAGAGTACCACAATCCACCAGACATTTCCTCAATTGCATCAATGAAAAAAAAAAAAAACTCACATAACACCAAACCATGCTACAGGTATATAGTGTCCACAAGGGAATCAATGACATAACCACAACATCACAACACATATCCATCTGACATGAGTAACACATACATCAAAATACCACTACCAAAACATCACAATAACTCAACGTATATCCTGAAACATCAACCATACACACAAACATCATATGCCTCCCTCACACTCTTATGCCTCCCTCAAGTCTCTTATGCCTCCCTCAAACTCTTATGCCTCCCTCAAGTCTCTTATGCCTCCCTCAAACTCTTATGCCTCCCTCAAGTCTCTTATGCCTCCCTCAAACTCTTATGCCTCCCTCAAGTCTCTTATGCCTCTCTCAAGGAGGCCGGTTGACCCTATGGTCCAAGACACATAGATTTTGAACACTCCTAACCCAAGTGACATAATAACGCGTGGTTCAACAACCCACTAGTTATATGTACTCCTTAGGGTGTACCCCCATACAACGAACCGGGTCCATAGGTCCAACCAATCCATGGTGCATCCTATGACCCTATTCCACACATCACGACAATAGAACCAGCGCAACAATCCAATCCAAAGTGCCAAGTGGCAAAGTACAAGCCTTGGGCAAGGTAGTAAAAATTCCAAATTTAAGAGAAAACCCAAAATCAAGCAAAAATAAATGGCCAAATAGCCATAGTTAGTATCAAAATCCCCATGTTAGTGCCATAAACCAAGGAAATGCCCAAAATTGTAAAGCATTGCAATCAAGAAAAGTTGTTGGTCCTTACAAAATAAAGTAAAAAGCTCAATTTACGAATAAAATCAACTTATAATAATGTCACATTACGATAACTGTGTGGCTTTATCTAGCCACCAAAGGGGTACTCAACGAGTTGCTAGCACTCGGAACATCGAGCCTCAGCTCGTAAATACATATCAATAATACAACTGTCATTACCTCTATCTGAATCATCCCGCCACCACTTCAACAAAGCTAAACATAGTCATAGTTGCACTTAGGTTGCGTACATACAACCACATAGGGAGAGAGGAAATAATCACATGTTATCTACTAAACCGAGTTTTGGCTCGAGTTATTGACCCATGGTACACCATTCCTCACTCTCAACATACACTTCTACTGATTTCCCTCAGGATCGGTTAGCATAAGGTTCACAACATAACATACAACAACATCACTAACATAACAGTGGCACACACATAACTACCATAACGTCTTACATATGGTACTTATACAAGGTAGATCATGATCATACATTCATTGAGTGTAACACATCACTTCACCACTTTCTGCACCGAAAGTGCAAGCACCATACGATAGGGTTCATACACTCACCGTATGACCCAAAATCACAACATGAAACATTACATATTACACACAAATCATACATACAATGAACATAGTACATCACAACATAACATCCATTGCTACATACAAGGTGGTACACACGTTTCTTCAACACATGGTAAAAACATCATGATACAAATCATTTCTTGTAACATCAATCTAGTCATACAACACATTGATACACTTACATTCACAATATGTCACAATATTCCAACACTCCGTCATCCACATTATAATTCTTTTCATACATCTCAGACAACAATTCACATGTGAACTCTTCATAGAATCCACGAGAAGAAGAGAGAATACTCCCATCCCCAACACATCAACATGATCAAAAACACGCACAAAGTGACATACCCATCATGTGCGTTCATAATATCACAATTACGACAATAATCACATCACGTTTAAAGCACATTACTCTTCCAATATCTACCACCATCATGCAACATCATCATCATCATGCAGTAATCACCACCACCACCATGTAACATCACCATACAACACCAATCCGGCCCATAGGTTCGAGAGCATGAACCTATGCTCTGATACCAAGTGTAACGACCCAAAAAATCCACACACGAACAACACAGTGAAATACAGGATAACTTTTTTTTTGACTTGCTTGACACATAACATGACGCAACATGTCGTCACCAAGGATACAACTAACACTATGAACAACTTGATACAAGGATGGTCATAAAGGAAACACATAAACGTTCACACCTATCAAGGACAATTTACTTATCTTTTTTGAAAGGACATGGCAAAAGACCAACCACATTACATAGTTATAGCTGAAGACATCCCACTGTGAAAATCTTCTTAAGATTACTGATTACTAGAGACATCTTACAATTCTTAGCTTACGTTCTAGAAGGTTCATGATATGTTTCATACCATTCTTCTTATAGGATTAAGTTTCTTTTCTTTTATATAACTTGAGGACTATCCTAGGATCACCTATAATATGAAAATTCCAGTATTGTTTACTAAAATTCCAGCATTACAATTTTTATCTTGATCTTGAAATTTGTACTTTTCTGTTTTATTCCTCTAGTTCTAGAATGATGGTAACTAGTCTGTGTTATGTTTCCTTGTGCAATGAACACTATAAGTCTTGATGGATGACTGTTAGAAGATTTCTATGCATTGTACTATGACTGCAAAAGGTCATTTATGTTCATAAGCTTATTCCATTTAATATTTTTTACTAACCCAGAAGTTTTGATATTCTTTAAGGTCAACTATGTATCTCTTGATGCTCTCTATTTGAATGTGAAAATGGAACACTATCTTATCCAAGGTGAATGGTTTTGATAGAATTGAAAATTTGCAGATAGTTATAACTTGAATGGAATGCTCCTCAATCCTCCACTTGATCCTTGTGATTGGAATTCAGAAAATACTGGAACTCAACCTCCTTGAAAATAACTTGCGTCTTTGAGAAATGTAGTAGCTCATCTTTTGAAATTACTAGCATCTTATAGCTTAATGAATCCATCTACACATAAAACTATATTATTGCATGAATATGATGGTACCTTCCATGGTTGTACTTTATCCATTTCTAGAAGGTTTACAACTATATAATTTCTTTCATTAATTGATCCATTGTTGCATCGTTGTTCATTTCTCATCATGATTGCAATTTCCTTGAGTTTTGTCTTAAGACATGTAATCCTTTGAATCTCTATAGTTGTTGTTGATAAAAACTTAAATTTACTAGAAAGAATTAGTTAGTTCATGATGATTCGTACCTCAAATTGTAATTTAAAAAATGGTTCATTCTTGATTCTTGAATGTTTGATGAAGTTATCTAATTTCCTTTTTGTGGAACTAAAAAAATCCTTTTATTTAGCCTTAGATGGCACTCTCAAATGAAATGCTATGACTTATTGACCTTAGTTCCAAATCTATTCTGATAAAAATTCTCTACAAGCTATAATAGATATTTTAAATTTGAATTTGATATATGTGACATGATGGGATCATGTACTAATTATTATTTCCTTAAACATGCCATGAAATTTAACCTTTCACTCTATATGCACTCATGAATTGTTTTGAAGTTTGACTGTAATTTTATCTTTAAACTTCTACCTCTCTGCAAGTATAATTAATTATGTGTTGGAGGTTGAAATGACAACAAATATCCCAATATGTGGTTTTTGTGTTCAGAAGATGCATCATATCTATAGCTCTTTAATTTTCTCCATCTAATGTTTATATTTCAATCGTGAAGTTGTGAGTTATTTCTAGTTGGTGCCTAATAATTATGGAAATTTTTTATGGTTGTTAAACCTTTATTATTCTTTAAAATTTATTCCAATTATGCCATAAATCTGCCTAAATAGGAACTTTGCTAGTTGGAAATCCAAACCTGAGCTTACAGTTTACATGGTCTAATTGACTTTTTACGATATGAAATATTGAATTCTATACTTCCTTAATCTATTTTGATCTTCTGTACTTTTGTATCTTGAACATTATTAAATTCATGCAATAATATTCTTTTGCAGTCCTTGAATTTTGTTTATGTCATTGAAATGTAATCTGTACTTGATAATACAAAATTTTACAAACATATATATTTTTTGTTCTACTACAACCTATAACTGCACATTTAAGAAAATGTTTACAAAATAACTAGGATTTTTGGCTTCTCTTATGTTCCATAGTGACTTTACTTCTCTTTATTTACTATCTATCTTGATTCTTGTGGATGCCATGAACTTCTGTCAAATGGTACTTTTCATTTGTGTATCAATTACTTGATGTACCTGATTCTTTTGATCTCAAATGGTTCATTTCCCTAAAGATGGATAGCTAATGAGTACAAATTAAACCCTGACCTCTTAACTAATATTGTATTTTTTCCATTTTTAAGGTAAACTGTAGTTGTTAGATACAAAATATTAAGATGGAGAAGTGGAAACTTAAACGAAGAAGAACGAAATAAAACCCAAGGCAATGATGGGTTTTTTATACTCCTTTGATTTTAATTTAACACATAAGTACCATTTATTTCGATAATCATAAGTTTCATCCCATGGATTTTGTGGGAAACATTGAATTTCCTTAATGAGTAAATGATATTATTTACGTAATTGAGTTGTGTACTTCCTTTTACTTTAAAATTTTATGATATGCAATGATTGTACAATGAATTAAAAAACTCAATAACATACTTAACAATATTTAATCAGAGGAAATTATCAAATTTAAAATACATGTAACTTATTAATGAACTATTAGAAATGCAAACAATAACTATGTTTGTTGTTTTAGAGTTCAAATCCTTAGGTCTTCCTCAACCTCCACCTTCCTCAAGGTTATGCTTTAGTTTTAAGAGCTTATGTGCATCTTTGATGAAGGTGATCATGGGATACTAGCATATGCGAGGTGTTGCATTATGCAACGAAACACATAGCTACAATTTTCCTTGTTGATTCACCTAACTGGAAACACAATTTAACTTTAAATGCCCTACCTAGTTAAGTTCATTCATCAATTCCTTCCATCGAAAACAAAGTTTCAAATTCCCCAATTTTGTAAAAGTGCAAAAAAATTCAACACCACTACTCAAGTTTTAAGGTCCTCACATTGTTTAACAACACTGCCAAAATATGGCTTTATTTCATATATTTTATTAACTAGCTTAAGCCCTATGACTTCATTTACATTTCATATATTTTATTAAATACAAACATATAACAATTCCAACAATGATTTCAAATGTTGCAAATGTCGTTCCATTTCCTGGTGAATAACAAACTATCATAAAAATAAACAACCACAAAATTACTTATGTATTCTTGCAGTACTCTGTTTGTCAACCTCATGAATGTAATAGGTCCATTAAAAATACCAAATGACACTAACATTCACTTGTATAACCAACATTTTATTTTGAATTTTTTTTTCCATTCATCCTCTTCATAGATTCTGATCTAGTAGTACCCACTGCTGAGATCAATCTTACTAAAATATCGAGATATTGCTAACACATTCATCATATCATCGAATCTAGGAATAATTGATTCCTAATTTTTATTTTATTTATTTTTATATTGTCCACATACAATCTATGGACAAAATAGTTTGGAATTTATTGAGGGAAAGAAATTTTGGGAAGGGAGGACTAATAACCCCCTTTCCAATCGAATACCCTTATCCTATTTTGTCTACCCGATAACTAAGGGAAGAAAATAAGGGTGACTTAATTTTTAATATTTTATTATAAAGTGTAAAATAAAATAAAATATGAACTTATAATAAATTATTTTTAGCTAAAAATAGAAAAAAACAACATAAGGAAAAAATTATTCAGCATTAGTTATCCATCCTAAGGAAAAATGTGACTTACCTAATGTGAGAAGGTTAGTGGGAAAAATAGGATAAATAATGTAAAAATAATATGAGAGAAATTGATTCACTCTAGAGAAATATGACTTACAATAGAAAGGAAAATGGGTGGTGATATCATTTAATTAGGAAGGAAAATTTGAGTGGTTGATTGGAGGTGGTCATTAGTCCTAATTCTTATATTTAAGCAAGGAGGTTTTCTTGGAGAAAGGAACTTGAATATTTATCCATTTGTGATTTTGAATGAAGATTTCAACTTTGTCTATATTATTTCTAATGATGAAACCCTTTAGAAATATCTCTTGAGGAGGAAAACCATCCAAGAGTTGAGAGGACTCTCCATACAGGGGTTCCCATTGGGCATTAAGGAGTTAGTTGTGTTTTCTATAATTTTTCCAGCAGTGTGAAGGCTATAATTTTGCACATTTTACAAGGGTTTAAATAATGTAATTGTTTATGTGTAACTTCTTCATTTCCAACATTATTCTGGGTGGAGCAATCTATCAAGGGATTTGGTTCATGAGAGTTTGGTATTGCCTAGAAGTTGATTTCTATTTTTGTTTACAAGTCTTATTTTTAGTGATTAAATAAGCAAACTTTTAAAAATTTTGATACAAAAGCCTAAGAGAAATTTGGTGTTTAGGCTATTTCGGAAACTTATGGTGGTAAATTGCATGAATGGGTAGCATCATTGCATTCTCCCTATTTTTTTGAATCGATGCATTGTTTACTTGTGTGTACCATAGCATTTTTTAGTGAGTTATGAATTTTTGAAATTTCCATAATTTTATGGAGACTTGGGTTTCATAATAGATTCATTTTAGTTGTATATGGGATCTAAAAAATCAGATATTTACATGAATATATTGACGTTGAAATTTTATG
This sequence comes from Taxus chinensis, assembly GCA_019776745.2. Lineage (NCBI taxonomy): Eukaryota > Viridiplantae > Streptophyta > Pinopsida > Cupressales > Taxaceae > Taxus > Taxus chinensis. The sequence goes on along the minus strand of CM034155.1, from coordinate 494,488,552 downwards.
AGTTTTAGCTCTGTTTATGGTGGAAAATATCATGATTTATTTATGATTTTTATAAGTTTAAAAATCTACCCTAGTCACCATTTTTGGATTTAATTCAAATTTGCATTATATAATTTTAAATAATTCCTATAAATTGCATTTGAGTATTTGGATTTTCCTAAAATCCAAATAATGGTCAAATATGTCCATTTGGGGACATTATAGGTTGCACCTATGTTGCATGTTTTTCCTCTAATCCATTTAGAGTAAAATTATAGGAAAAAAGATTCTACTTGAGATGCCACATGTTTAGGTCTAAATACTGAATTAAATTATGAAAATTTAGATATCAATTAAGTTTTTACGATATTTCTAAAATTATAATTTTATATTCTTTGAAATGAATTATTATATTTTTTAAAATTATTCCTAAACTATGTTATTTTATGAAATTTCATAGGTCCCATTTTGAAACTATAAAAAATAGTAAATTATTTCAAAAAAATATTGAAAAAATATTTTTAACAAAATTTTAAGGTTGTCAATATACTAGCTATATATAAATATATATATCACCATAAACATCTATATATATATAAATAAAATAATATTTCCACTAAAACTTATAAGAAAATTAAATATATATCCAAAAATTTCAAAAAAAATCATTCAATAGATAATTAAGTCTAGAATATATATCATTAATTTTGTAGAAAAATAAATTGTTTTGACTACACTACATGACATTTACACAATGTAGATCTACTATAATATATGAAACAAGTGTTGAAATAAATAAGTAAAATACCACATAATTTTTTTTATAAAAGAAATCCACATACATTATAATTTTAAAATTCAACATTTAATTACTTTATCACATTTTCAAATTATGTGTCGTTTTGTTGAAATTGCCTCTATATATTAAGTGACGTCAAACATTCTTATGTTTAGAGGTATAAAAGGTGGGACACACTTATGTTCTTTGACCTAATAGCATACAACTAACATCCCTTACATGCACACCACTTTAGTTGCGTAACGGATATGGTCTAAATAGAAACCAACATCCTAACTCCAACTATCATTGAATTAACCCCCAAATCATCTACACAAGATATAAACTTCTTGTAGAAATATACTATAGCTCTGGTGTAGATAGTCGATCCATGCCCAAAATTAGTCCATAAGAACCCAAAGGAAGGATATGAAGATTCAAGGTCATGGTTAAGGGTCCTAGGTTAACTGCACATTCCTTAACTAAGGAGTCCACTCAGAGCTTAGATATAGAAGCCATCTCAACATCCCAACTAAGGACCAACCTAACTACCACAAGCCTCCATCACTCTACTAATCATGGAGAAATAAAGGAATTAGAAGAACCTGGATCAAACAAAATAGAGGTAGAAATACCACTGATGCTACCTAAAGTCTCAATCAGTGTGCCTTGCTGCTCTTCCCAGTGGTTCTTAACCGATGCATAAATCCTATGGCTCCTAGCCATGTCACAAAATCTAAGCTCTGAAATAGGTCTCTGAACCTTATTATTAGGGTTATGTGGAAACTCTATCCTTGGTGTCCATATACACCACATGCATAACAACTACCAGGATCTCTCTAATGAGAATTGGTTCCCCTTGGTGCTCTAGTGGTCTATGGGTTAGAATCACATGATCTTGCAATGGAATGATGTGGCCACTAGCGATGAGATCCAGCTCACTGAGGTCTAGGAGCTCCCTGTTTCCTTATGGGTCTTCTAGAAGGAGGTCCCATACTCTATCCCCTCTGAGTATAAAATATATGTGGAGGTATAAATGGTGGATGAGTTTGTTGCTATTGTGGTGGCCTGAAAGGAGAATGTGTTAAACCCTTTCTGACACAAGGAGGAGGAGATAACCCCCTCAATCAACTATCCCACATCTACTTAATACATCTCTTCAATCTATCTCTTGCCTTTTGTGTCTTTCCTTTTGTTTCCTTTGCAATGTACGCATTCTCAATGGCCTCAGCTAGGGTCTTCAGACAATGAGTGCGCACTACCCCTCCCAAATGTAAGTTCACAACCCTAATGAACCTGTAAATCCTAACCTTCTCATCCTATATTTTGTCTATATACTGAAGCAAGTTGAAAAACTGAATCTCATACTCAACCATTATCATAGATACATGTCATAGATCATGAAACTCATTGATCCTCTACTGAATAAACCTCGATGAAATATACTGGCTACAAAAATGATACTCAAAGAGCTCCTATGTAATAATATTTGAATCCATGTGGAGCTTCTTCTCCTTTATCCTCTACCAAACATCTTTTGTATCTCTCAGAATATGAATCACGATATGAACCTTCATGTTGCTAGTACATGGACATAACTTAAAGCATCCTCTCAAGATCACCAACCACAACTCTTCCTAAAAAACTCTGGTATCATCATTATAATAAGACATATTAATCTTCAGGATCTCCCTAAAGTGATCGGCCATTGTCATCTTTCTGCCTCTAGGTCTCTCATCATGGTTGGATCTCTGTCTAGGTCTCTTAGATCTCTCCCTATGTCATGCATACATATATCCATGTCCTCTCTAAGGTGAATCCCATATACTTGACTCCACATGGGATTTATCCACCCTATTCTCCTCATTTTTTTATGGAGGGTGTTGGGCCTCAAGTGATGGGTCTTTATCCTGCCGGCTAGGTCACCCCCTACTAATCCTATGCATATAGCGGCTTTGACAACCTATAATGTTTGTAGTATCTGTTGTAATATAGTAGCAACTTCATTTTCTGGATGTGGTAGATCTATATCCATATGCAAGAACCCATCATCCGGTACACGCATCCTACACAAACCAAGGTGAGAGTTAGTTCATCATGATTTAGGTTTTTTAGTCTTCTAAGTCTTTTACGTTTTAAAATAACATGCAATGTTGTGTGTTCTAATTTTTAGAGTTGCGCTAAGTTTATTGTATTGTGTTTCCACATGTTCCCAGGATCGAAGCATTAAACTCATGGCTTTGATACCAAGTGTAATGCCCACAAAAATGATGTTCAAAACTACACGAAAGTCTATTAATTCATTATGGAAAACTTCTGTGGGGAATGATTTTTTTTTAAAAGTTCACAATGGTTATAAATTTCAACTACATTAATTAACTCTCATTAAAAAAAATTACTCATTCACAAGGTGGTCGCAACTAATATTAAATAATTAAATATTATTTGCTTATTTTGTAAATCATTTTTTAAATATAAACCCCTTCTAAGGTTCGTTCTATTTTTATTTAAATGTTTGCAACATTAATTGTACTGGTTTACCCATTCAAATTTTCCTTAAGCTCATGATTTAATCATTTCCTACGTAAATTTAAATTTACTTCCCCTATCCATGATTTAGTTATCTAACTATATAATTAAATTCTAAATTATTTAATTTTTTTATACCATTACCAAAATGACCATGCCTAATATTATTGAATTAATTCCTAACTCAAGTCATACATTTATTTATCAAACTGTATTAAAACGGGGTCACATTATATACTACCCCACTAGAATCCCATTTCACTAAATACCCATACTATTAATTTAAAACACTCTATCCCACAAAAATCCCACAACTTAAAATGTTATAGAATCCATTCTCTACCATTGGATCGAATCAATAGGGACCTTTAGATCTTAGGTTTAACTAACAAACCCTAGATATACTTATAAGTTTCCTTATATTATTTTCTTGTCCTACTCTTATCATTTTATCTATTTTGTTTTGTAGGGTAAGGAAGAATCAAGGCCATGTAGCCTAGAAGAGATGATGCATGATTTTTCTTGGTTTGGAAGGATAGAAAAACAATTTGTGTGTTTATTTTATTTACATCCATCTTCTAAGGTTTGCTTTGATTTTTATTTGTTAATTGTATTACGATGAAGATCCTACCCTATTTGGGTATCAATATTTTGCCCCATTTTATTTCTGAATTTTGATGAGGTATACACATAGATCTAGCATTATATGTGTGTGTGTGTGTGTGTGTGTGTGTGTGTGTGTGTGTGTGTGCGTGTGTGTGTGTCTATATATATATATATATATATATAGATATATATATATATATAATATATATATATATATATTATATATATATATATACACATACATACATACATACATACATACATACATATATATATATATATATATGTATGTATGTATGTAGTATACACATACATACATACATACATATATATATATATATATATATATATAGATAGATAGATAGGGTCGGTTGATTCAAATAAAATATGGCGCAACGTATAATGGTTTTGGCATGTCAATTGAGAGTTAAGGTTTAAATAAATGGGTGGGGGAGACACCCCCATCACACACCACAATGTTTAATGGTTTGGGGTGGGGGCACTACTCCCACCCTCTTTTTTTTATTATAATTGGTAATGTGTTTGAATGGTATGATTGCATAGGTGCTCTGAATATTGGTAAATCTTAGAGGCAAGGAGACAGAAATGTAATAAAAATTAACATCTCTTTGTATTTTTCTTCAAATAGTTCATTATTATTCTATTCATGCATGACAATAACATTTTGAGTGATTTGGTTTTATCAACAAGAAATCTTATATTTTATTCATTTTTGGGGTAATTATGTCAACTATAAATGACTCCAAAAATTTGGTGCTCTGTTGGCCTGTGTTTTTGCTTTCACAGAATTTTGAAGGTATGTTTTCTACTGATTAAAACAAAGGCTTCAAAATCTTATCTGTGTATTATTATTTACTACTTGTTGGCTTCACCACTATGGTGACTTACTGGATACTGGTTGTGTGTTATATGTTGAAACGTGGAGTATAGGAATTGGGAACACAAGTGCTTTATCCCTAAGATCGTATCTCATTATGTTGGTATTCCGCTAGGTTATTTTCCTTGTTTTGTGGGATAGGTTTTTGTTTTCATTCCCAATTTTCTGTTATGATATTTTTGGTGACATTTATGCACCATTATCTTTACCTTGGAGATAATTACTATGATATGAATCCATAATCGTTTGGGAAGATCTGTGATTATACTTATTTCTTTTGAGGTTCTTTTTTCTTATGATTTCTTACCTAAATATCTGAATTGGATGTAGGTACATTGTAATTTGTACATATTGTAATGTATATGATATTGTGGCCTCCATGAAAAATTAATATTTCTTTCATTTTGGAACTCTTCTAAGTTTCCGATCTCAAATGTGATGTCATATTTCTTATTGGGAACTATGACTGGATCGACTAGGTACTTGGGTTTTTTTCTCTACTTTGAGTGGTCTCCTCGATTAGAGTAGAATGATGTCTTTGGAAGGGGAGCTTTGTACCCTTGGGCCTATTATAATTACTATTACCTTAACTTGGTTAAATTATTCCTTGCTGAGAGGATATTGATAATATTTGAATCGCTAGTGAACGTATTTTTAATGGTCATAAGTTTATGACCAAAGCTCTGTCTTGGTTTTAGAATTTGAAATGTGTTTGGGATGACTGTAGTCATTATTGATATAAGACTCTTGCTAATGCATGACATTTGATGATACGTTATTAAGATAGTCATGAGGTTACAAATTGAATATATTTATATAAATATAGTGATGGTGTATGTCGGTAAATTGTTAAAAATTATTAATGACATTTGGGGATTACTTTTCCTTTATATTATTTAGATAAGTTCACGATTATGATGGGGTTTTTGTTAAGATTAATGGCTTTTTGTGACTCTTTTAAATGCATTTGAAGACTGGTTTCAATTATGTTAACAAGTATTACTTTTAAGAGATCTTGTAAGGAGGAGGTGGTAAACTTCTTGTTTAAGACTGGAACTAATGTTTTTTTAGGAGGGTTATGAACCCATATTTCTATGAAACCTCCCTCCTGGAAGGATTGAATAACCTTTATTATTTTGCGTATATGACTGTAACTAGTATATTTTGACTTCTCAAATTTTTGCTTTTGATATGGATGGATTGAGTATTAGATTTTAATCACGTAATCTATAGGATTATATGATTGAAATCCCAATAATCTTGAGATGTTATTTCTAACCTATAAGGTCTTTCCTTGATAAGTTGAGATATTGTTCTTACTTGAATATTTGGCTTCCTCCTTATTGGCTGGTGTAAATCTTTTATCTCGTGTGAATATTTTTGACTAGTCGTTTGTGCTTTGATCCATTTATTGCATTATAATGTTCCTTTCATGATATTGTTAAATGTTAGCATACTATTTCAATGTGTAGCCTTATCATGCTCAGTTCTCATCAACTGACTCAACTTAATACTTGTGCAGATGGATTTTTTGTATAGATAAAGGAAATATTTGTAAGGGTTTCATTGGCTTGTTTTATGAAGTTCCTTGTAAGAATGTCTAATGTGTCGTAAATCTTGGAATGGTGCTTGTAAATGAGTTTGGAAGGCCTCTTGCCTTGGATTTTTGGTATTTGTGAAATAAGGTTGTCTTATCCTTTTGTACAAAAAACTGGTAATTATTATTGTGAGGAATAAAATGCAATAATCACATTCTTTTGTGTATTTTTGTATGATATTATACTAATCATGAAAATGTTGTAGGACAGCTTGACCAATTTTGAAACCTTCTTGTTTTCATCCAAAGTTCAATTGAATCTTTTAAAACCTTTGGTTCGTGTGCCATGTTGAATAGAAATTTTATAATCGTGTTTTTTTTTCTCAATAAGTAAGGGTAATTTCTTCTTTCGAGTCATAAAAATTTCTGGTATAATAACACCTCCATGGTCTTGGCATCAGTGCAATTCTAGGTATATTTTAGTGGGTTGGCAATCCTTTTTCTAAGTTAATCGAAAATAAAATAAAATGAATACATAGATGAATAAATGAATAAGATAATAATGAAGTTTTGTTTTTGTAGATAAAATTAAGAGTCTTTAATTGTGAAGAAAGGAGTTATCTACTGGTGTAAAAGAATCTACCCTCACTAACTTTAAGCTAAGTATTAAACTTTATCCTCATTGTTGTGAAACATTTAGTAATTTTTTAAAAATTAAGATCATTGTTGGCTTTTGGGGATATGGTTACATCTTAGTTAGTACGGGAGTTGTAATAAGAACACATTAAGTCTAGTGCTTCCATTTTGGGAACCCCATGTGTATCCTTTGACGAACTTAATCAAGAGATTGCTAAATGAAGCTTTTACCCAATAAATTTGAACTCTTAAGTCTCATTAAAAGACTGGTTAATAAATAAAGAGATCATGATGATGAAATAAATGTGACTTTCTCACTCTAATTTTTTCCATAATACATTGTAATCTGATCTTAAGCGTGGTTAGTTGTTGATCCTTGCACAAGGAGGTTGTAGTTCCAAACCTTAATGGCACTCCACATCAGTTGTAGTTTATGCTCATCCCCTTGTGGATTGGAGGTCTTAATCAAGATTCAGTAGCTTGGGTATGATTAAGCAACCTTGTGAGATATAGAAGGTGTCACTTTTGAGCAAACGAATTTAGCTAGTTTTTCCATTCTTTAGATGAGCCTCGTTTTGAATACTTGTTCTCAAGCCAATTATTCAATAGTATAAAATAAATAAGTTCACCTTTGTAAGAAGAATTTATCACATCAAACATGAATCTTTTAGATCATAAATTCAGGTCTTGAAATACATTTTTAGTAAATACATAACCTTAAAGGATTTTCCACCATGGGATGTACTCAACTGTGACTGGGTATTGTGGTTGGGTTGTTTCATGGTGCCTTGTCAAAGAGAAAAGTGATCTATCCTTGATGGGTGTTGGATTTTTCTATGTTGGTTTTGTGGTCATCATTGTGTTAAGTTCTTTGAAGAGTTAGTTTTAACCTTTGCGACCACCTATAATGTTGTTTTATACTTCGAACAACTCAAAAAGAAAATTTATCCTGTATTTTTTCTATGTTGTCTTGTGTGTTTGAAATAGTGGGATTTACACTTCGTATGAGAGAGGGCGTTCATGCTCTCAAACCTCTGGGACAGATTGGAGTTGTGATGGTGTTACTGGATGGTGTTGCATGCTGGTGGTGGATATTGGAAGAGTAATGTGATTTAAGCGTGATGTGAACTATGTCGTTATTGTTATATTGTTAGTGCACATGTTATGTACGTCACTTAGTGCATAACTAAGGGCATGGTTATGTGTCAAAGATTAGAGTATTCTCTCTCTCCTTTTTCAGGAATTCTATGTGAATTAGAGTGTGAAACACTATTTATTTGTGCATATGGAAGAAATGTGACTGTTAATTTCAGAGTGTTGAATCCTTTTTTCATTCATCATGTTTGGGTATGTTGAGATGTTGTGTGACCAGGTTGGTTGTACTACACTGGTTTTCTTAATGATGTCATTTTCATTTGTGTAGAAATGTGTGTATTTCCATGTTATATGGCAGCTAACTGTATGTTTTAAATGTGCTCACCTTAGTTAAAATTCATGTAATATGTAATGATTCATGTTATGATGTAGGGACATATAGAGAGTATATGATACCTGTCATACAGTGATTACACTTTGGGTGTAACATGTGGTGATGCGTTGTGTTGTAAACTGTGAATGTAATGTATGTGATATACCATGTATCGGTACCATGTGTAAGATGCTATGGTCAATGTGTGTAAACCACCATTTTTAGTGATGTAGTTGCATGTTATGTTGATAACCTTATGCTAACCAACCCCGAGGGAAATCGGTAAAAGTGTATGTTTGAGTAAGGGGATGTGTACCATGGGCAAGTACCTTAAAATGACCTTAGATTCAATAGATGATGACTTGTGCTCCTTGCTCCCTCTCTCCTCCTAGTTTTTGTATGGATGCAACCTAAGTGTAGCTATTATTGTGTTTAGACTTGTCGAAGTGGTGGCAAGATGATCCAGATAGAGATGATGACAATTGTATTATTGATATGTTATTATACAAGCTAAGGATCGATGTTCTGAGTGTCAGAAACTCATTGAGTACCCCCTTGGTAGCCAGATAAGGCCACATAGTCATCGTAATGTGTTATTATTATATATGTGCATTTTATTCATAAATTCATATTTTTATTTTATTTTTGTAAGGACCAGGAGTTTTCTTGATTGCAATGTTTTATATTTTTGGACATTTCCTTGGTTTATGGTAGTAACATGCGTATGTTTGCACTAAATATGGCTATTTGGCCTTTTGTTTTTCTCGGATTTGGATCTTCTTTAAAAAAATTAAATTGTACTACCTTGCCCAAGGCTTGTACTTTGCCACTTGGCATTTAAATCAAATTGATAAGTTTGTCCTATTGTCGTGATGTGTGGAATAGGGTCATGGGATGCACCATGAAATGGATGGACATATGGACCCACTTCACTGTATGGGGGTACGCCCCAAGGAGTTATAGATAACTAGTGAGTTGTTGAACCATGAGTTATTATGTCACTTGGGTTAGGGGTTCCTAGACTCTATGTGCCTAGGTCCATAGAGAGACTGGCCCCTTTATGGAGCTAAAAGGAAAATTATTTTATTATTACTACTTGAGGGAGGTATAAGAGATTGAGGGAGGTATAAGAGACTTGAGGGAGGTATAAGATATTGAGGGAGGCATAAGATATTTGTGTGTGTGTGATTAATGCTTCAAGAGGTATGCAGAGTTGTTATGATGTATGTTTTACGCATGTTAGTTGGATATAATTTTTGATGCTGTGGATATGGCATTGATGACCTTGTTGACACTATGTACATGTAGCTAAGTTTTTGAGTTATGTAAAATATTCATTTGTGGAGTTGTGGAAATTTCAGGTTGTTGTAGTACACTTGTGTTCAAGTATTATAGGTCAGTCATAGATGTATGACAAGTACTATGTTATGTGGACCATTCTTGTACCCTCCCATAATTTGGTTAAGCTCTTGTGGTGCAGTACCATAATGAAAGTATGCAAAATTATGCTTGTTAATCATTAGTATTGTGTATGACCCTGGTAGGATGTTGTGTGTAACGCCCACTAAAACAACCCACTTGAGACCCAAGAACTTGTTAGGAAATCTATCATTTAGTGCTCCATTAATATTTATGATTTAATATTTACTTAGAGGTAAATATATGTGTGTAATGTAAATGTTAATATGAGTTATTTATTAAACAACTCATATAACAATATTAGTTTTGGTGAGTTTCAGTAGCTCATGTATTTAGGTGTTGAGAGAGAGATTTGTGGGAGTGTTGTTGAACAACCTCCTTGTTTTTAGGAATGCATATTCCTATATATATATATACAATCATGTGATATGAATTTAAATGGAGCATTATTGCGTTATTTATTTGGTATCAGATCGATGTTGTTCTCTATGCCTTATCATGCAGAAATAAACTTTTAAGGGGCACTTTTGTAAATATTCTTTCTCTCTGCGGAATGAAAATTTCATGTATATGAGCGTTGGCAACATTTTTTGAATAGTTTTTTGGATTTGCTGAAGGCGGCTCATTTGCAAGTGAGAGTAGAAAATCTATTTTTCTTTCAAATCATTTACAAAATAAGTTGAAGTTTTACATCTAGATCTGTATGGCATAACCGGTATTAGGGGATCATTTGAGGCTCATTAGATCTCCAAGAATTATTTATGCCATCATTCTATATGGATTTTATCCATCTGGCCATGGTCATATTAAATTAGACGCGCATCTATTCTGAAGAATGTGCCATCTCCCACATAGTTTGGACTCATCGACAGCGTACAACTGAACCTTATAGTGATACCGTGTATCATAGTCTAATCTTTGATTCTCACCCACATTTTATTGGATTAACGGTAGATCTACATGTGTTACACCTTAGCATGTTCGTAGTCCAAGCATGAGAGAGGAGATATATTGGCATAGCTGTTTGAGTGGATTAGTAGTTTTATAGCTATATTGAATATTGAAATAAAAAATGTGGCTAAGTGTGATGTATTCACATTGTGTATTGATAGATCTATGTAATCTATCAAAGATATGACACCTGCAGATATGGTGGAAAATTCATCGAGCTCATTTCCCAAAAAGAAAGATCTGATTTCACATTGTCATTCAAATAGTTGGTGAATTCAGAGCTCACGCATTTGTTTTCCCAGACATATTTGAGGAGAGTCTTTTCTCTATCCAATGTCATTCAAATCAGGTGATTCACACATAGATTGTCCTGATGTGGAGCATTAGAATGCTGACAAAGCTATCTCACAACTCTGCAGTCAACACGTTTGAAGATGTCGCATTCTCCATAGCGGCCACTAAGATGATTCTCGAAATGCATATATCAATGCCATGCAGATCTGAGACGCATGCATTCAAGCTCTTTAAGCATTTTTTTTTAATAGAAAAGTTGTGATGGTATTATCTTAAATGTGGGCTCCCCATACACATACGCCTCTCACATGTTGCAGTCAATAGTAAGCATGCTATTTCAAAAGGTGTATTGTTTGTATTTATTTATTATATAGTCGTTTTCATTTAAAAAGTAATCTCAGTTTATTACTTTTTAAAAAAAATTAGTCCAGTTTTCATATTGTCTTCGAACGCATTTTCGCTTGAAACCAACATCCATTTTTTTAACATGGCTAAGTTGAATCGAATGGAAAAATTCAAAGTAAAATATTTTTACACATGGCAGGTGAAAACTCAGTTGTTATTAATCAACAAAGATTTATGGGAGATTGTGGATGGAAAAGTAAAGAAACCAAGAGATGCAGATGAAGCGGTAATATGGGACATCAAAGATTGAAAAGCAATAGCAATCATTGGATTGGGATTTTCTGATGCGTATTTGCATCATATAGATTTGTCAAAATCCTTAAATACAATTTGGAAATACACTAAACAAACTATTAGGATCACAAGCAGGAAGAGTAGCAGTATCACTAAAACAAAAGTTGTTCGGACTCAAAATGGAGGAAGGTGACAACATGGTGGAACACACAAGTAAGTTTCATTCTATATTAAATCAATTAGCTGGAATCAAAGTAGATGTTCCCGATGATGATGCAAAAGCAATTTTATTTAATAGCATGCCTCCTAGCTATTATAATATGGTCTTCACTTTGAGCAAAATCAATCCAAGTCTGGAAGACATGATTTATTATTTGATAGAGGATGAAAATAGAACAAATAAAATTGAAACAAAAGAAAAAGCATTATATGGGAACAATTGGTAAAAAGAGATATAGTCATTCTCTTTCAAGAAAGGTTCTACGTCCCAGGATCCAAAGAAAAGGCTTATTTAGTCACTATTTTAATGTGTCTATGCGACATGGAATAATTTTTGTAAACAACGAGATAGGGATTTTTTGGATGGTAAATTGAATAATAAAGATTTTATTTCTGAAAATAGAGAAGAAGAAATTGATTGGGAAGTAGGATCCAACCATTCACATGACAGAGAAGTTGCTGCTCAAGATTGTGAAGAAGACTCTATCTTCTAAAAAGAATGCATCCACTGGAGGATGGAGGCACAGGTGGATGGAGGTCATTCAATGACCTCTTGTCAGTCACCAATGATAGGGCCACATGAAGCTATGGTGATAGTGTGTGTGTGTGAGTTTGATTTTATTTCAGAGTTGCAATTGATTTCAGTTGTGTGCAGCGTAATGTTTTCTCAGTGTTCCTGTTATGGCTTGAATAAGTGAAATGTTCACATTGAGGAGGGGAACATGGTCTCAATGTTCCATTTTATCTTTTCATATTTGTAATCAGTGAGTGATATTTCCTACATAATTGTCTGAAGGAATAGCATAGTGTATAGATGAAAGCACAAGGAAAAGCAGCATCATGATATTGAGGTTGTTGGTTGTCCTATAAAACCATCCTTGTTGAGGTTGTTGGCTGTCCTATAAAACCATCCATATTGAGATTGTTGGTTGTCCTATAAAACGATCCATATCATGAGCACGCACGGGTGGCACGCTGCAGAAGGAAGTGCAATTACTCTTCCCCATGTTCGCACTAAGGGGGGGGATGTTAGGAAATCTATCATTTAGTGCTCCATTAATATTTACTTAGATGTAAATATATGTGTGTAATGTAAATGTTAATATGAGTTATTTATTAAACAACTCATATAACAATATTAGTTTTGGTGAGTTTTAATAGCTCACATATTTAGGTGTTGAGAGAGAGATTTGTGGGAGTGTTGTTGAACAACCTCCATGTTTTTAGGAATGCATATTCCTATATATATGCAATCCTGTGATATGAATTTAAACGGAGCATTATTGGTTTTTTAGAACTACCTAGGATTAATTAAGAAAACTATGGAATAATTTTTTTTGTTTAAAAGAGTCTACAACTAGATTACAAGGCAACAACTATCACTAACAAGTTCTAGAACAATTCTTATTCACTAGAACATTCTTTTATTTTATTAACAATTATTAGAGGTCATAAGGTCCAAATTTTAGGGTTAGAAGGTTCAACTTGATTTTTCTCATACTTAACACATTCAAAAATTTCCTAAGTTACTCCCATTGGATAGGAAATTTCCTTACCTTTCCATTGATATAAATAAGTCCTCCTAACTCCTCATATTTTCCAAGTTATGGGTCGGTGGGCCTTGGGGTGAAAATTTTCCCCAAGAGTGTGCTAGCGGGCCCAGGGGTGAAAATTTGCCCCAAGGGCAAGTCAATGGGCCATGGGGAGACCTTTGGAAAATTTCCCGCGTGGGGAAAAAACCAACTTTGCAGCAGCACACCCGCAGCTCCGAAAGTCTACAAGGGACATGTGGTGCCTCCCAAGTCAGCCTGGGGAGAGCAGGGTGGGGAGAGACATTTTGAAAAATCTTCCTATGCGGGGCGAAAGCCAACTTTGCGCCTGTGCTCCCACAAGTCCACAAGGGACACATGGCATCTCCTAACACAATGTGGGGGGAGGTAGGGGTAGTGGGGAGAAAATTAGTTTAACACCCAGAAGGGATAAGAGGGTAACACTCACCCACACCTCTGTCGGCACCTTGCAATGCCACGTGGCGGCTCCTGATTGGCTTCGAGCCAGCGGGGGTGGCAGGGAATATTTGGAAAATTTTCTCAAAATTTTCTGAAACGTAAAAAGGTAAAAAGGGACCCACTCCTCCACCGATGCCTCGTGACACCACGTGGCATCATCTGATTAGTTGTGGCCCGGCGGGGCGGCGGGGAAAATTTGTAAAATTTTCCTAAAATTTTCCGGGGAGCGCTAATCTTAAAAAGGGGTCCACCCCTCCACTGACACCTCGTGGTGCCACGTGGTAGCCTCTGATTGGCTGCAGGTCAGCGGGGAAAATTTGGAAAATTTTCCCAAATTTTTTTTGAAGTTCTAAGGGAAAAATTTGGGCCTGCGGGCCCGCCAAGGAAATTTTTCCCAATTTTTTTTTTTTGACGCCAAGTGAAGGAAAAATTTCAGAAGGCCATAACTTTTGATAGAGAGCTCGGTTTTGGTCAAATGAGGACTTTCTAAAAATCTCTCGACATCCTCCTTACTCAGGGATCATTAATTTTTTATTTTGATAAATTTTAGGAGGTTAATTTCAAGAAAACAATCTGAAGGCTTTTACAGTATGAACTGGTAAATTTTAACATATAAGAATTTTTCAATTTGATCTTCTTCCTCTCTCAACATGTCAAAAAAACATGGAGAATTGTTCTTCGATGGATTTAAGAAAGATTTCAAGATTCATTTTTTCTGATTGATTTGTAATTTGAACATTTACATTTTTTGACAGTAGAACGACTGTAAGAGGGTTGAGCTCGATTTTACAAGGTTTTGAAGGATTTATCCTTAAGTTTTAAAGTCCCATTGAATTCATTTTGAACACACTACTTCAATTTAATCATTCAATATATTATTTCATTGTTGTAGGTTTGAACTATGCATTTTAGGTAAAGTATTTACCAGTTGTGACACAAAATAGAGATCAAGTTTGAAAGGGTCTATTTATCATTTTTTTTATTCAAGTCTGGGAATTCCTTCTAATTCCAATATAATACCTTTATTTGATTTAATTCCAACCATTCAAAAACCAAAATACAATTCTGATTTCTAACTTTACACATTTCAAAAGACAAAGTTCTGCATTTTCCTTCATATGCATTTACTTATTTCAAACAAAGATTTCAATTCACGTGTAGATGTTAAATCTTAAAACAACCATGCAAATTGAGAAAGGTAATGCAATCCTTTATTTATTTCGAAAGACAACTTTACAACTTCCTTCTTTTATTCTTTCTGAAAACATATATTATATAGAGGGAAGAATAATACATTTTTTCTCACATGTTTCACTTTTCCACTTTCCAAATAGGGATTTCATAGTTCATGTTAAACAAATATGTCCAAAGTAAATAATATCATGTGAACAAGGAAAACACTTCCATTAATTCAAATGAAATTCTCACAACCTCCTTTCCATTTGATTTCAAAATACAACATACAAAATACGTATCATTCTTTCCCATTCTTTCCAAGACAGGATACAGAGTATAACTCTTTTACATTTCAAATTTCCACTTTCATTGTCAATAGAAATCATATTTCCATTATAATCAATACACATATCATCCACCTCAAGTGGCAAAGGTGCTACAATAAAATTTCATTTCACAAGGGATTGTCAAACTATCTTTATCTCAGCTCCAGAACAACTACATTCAGATTTCTCATTCTTCCAATTTGATCACAATAAGATTAGGGGAAAGGAAAATCTCTCCACCCAACCAAGACATCCAATGAAGAGGATAATCCATCCTTATTCATTGGCCCCCAAGCCCCAACCACAATGCAATAAAAGATGTAATCCAACTCATGGCAACAACAAGCTTCCACAAACATACAAACAATATTTTCATAATAAAACACAGTCCAAAATAGAATGCAGTTTACAACTACAATAAATCATCCCCCAAGTACCCCTTATTCCTCACATTTTTTTATGCCTCCCCAAACTGTTATGGGACCCCATAACAAGTAAAGAAATGTAAGCTATTTCTTTGTAAGTTAGAACCCAAATCCTAACTCCCTCCACCCATATACCTCCCTAAAACACACTTGTGCCTCCCACAAAATATAACCCCATAGTCTTCTCCTACACCATTCCTAGGCCATCTACCCAAAATCCCACAAGCAAGCCAAAACATTCATACATTAACATTACATTCATAAAAGCAGAGCATTTCAAGAGCCAAGCTCCTACCTGTCCATGATGGAGTTGTTCCAAGTTCCAAAACAGTAAGCTTTATCCCAATGCAAGCAATCCAAAACAGCCAAGCACAAGCATGCAACAACCTTCCAAAAGTTCTTCAAAGAAAGAGCTCCCAAAACAGCAAAATAATTCACCCAAAATTGAAGTCTCTCAAGTGAAGCAACCCCAAAACAAGGCAACCCATTCAAATTTTATAGAAGAGGGAAGGAAAAAGGATGAGGAAGATCAACGTAGGATGCCATATCACACATCTTCAACCCCAACCCAAAAGTCAACTTCATTCTCCAAAGCATAATAAATAGGTGGGTGAATAATATGACAGTTTACTTACACACTCAAATCCAACTCACACCCCAAAGGACTGAAATTAAATCATGTAAGAAAAGTGAAATTAAAACCTACAATTTGCCTTCTCAAAAAGCATTATAAAATTCTAATCTCAACTCTCTAATGATAGATATGGTTGGTAATTAAATTTAAGAGGTATGGGAAAAGTTTAACTTATCCCACAAGCCTCCAAAATTAGCCTCCAAGGACAATTTTGAATTTCCAAGAAGGTGGAGTGTTTTACACTCAAAAGTTAACTTACAAGCCATTTCCATCCTGCTCCTATTCGTTGTCGAGCCAAGGACTTTAACCCATCGACAAGGGTTGATGAGTTCAGACATTTGGTTTATTATCGCTTGGGGTTCAGTTTTGTTATGAGTTGGGATAGAACCCACTGTTAGTTGCAGAGAATTAAAAGACTGAGGTTTTTCGACTTGCTTTAGCCCAATGAATAAACTTGTTACTGAGTTACTAATGGAGATGTTCTGGTGACTCTAGTAAATTTGGATTATATACACTCTTTTTTTTAAGTATATGTTGTTGTGTACTTCATTTACATGGGTGTAAAACGATATATGTATTTTTTACACTAGTAAATCGAATCCTTAGATTCGAGTGTGTGGCTTCAGTTCGCATTATGCAATTTTTGTGTGGCATGCACCCAATCGGCATTGGTCTAAATGATAATATGGGTGTGCGAGTTAGTTGTTTGCATGGTGGATGTTGACTTGCCTTGTGAAATAGTTGTTTAATGGCCATGTGCTTGGTCCATGATACATTATGAAGCAAAATATAGGTGTGTGGCGCAGGTTGGAGGGGACGTGGTTTTAAAGTCAAATTCCATCTGTTTGTGCCCAAGGACCTACTGTCCCTCACCCCCCTTCCTACCTTCTAGACCTGGTACGTGGCCATCCCCCACTGGCCTTACCTCTGCCAGCCGCCCCACCTCCTTTAATTCCGTTGATTTGCAAATTTCTTGCGCCCTGTGCTACCTGCTCCCTTTGACATGTTCTGGCCGTGTGAACAAGGAGGATTGTTTTGTTGGGATTTGAGATGCAATGGCGTGGAAACCCCATTCCAATGGAGTCGCAGGTGTTTGGGAGCTCTTCAGTTGCTGTTCCTCACCTTGCCATGGCCGCACAGGCTATTTTTGCAATGATTTTCCTGCTGACGGGTCGCGTTTAGACTGGGGCCGAGTTTTTTTGTTGTTAAATGCTTTCAATGGTTGTAGCCGCCTGTTCCTTCCTCCCTGCTCGTGAGGTTTAGAGTGAGTAAGTGCGACAGTTGCTGCAGGGCGATCCCAAGGAACCGTTGGTGTTGATCCTGTTGTTCTGGTTGCACCTGACCACAGTCATGATCAGTTGTTGCAAAATCTTGTAGCTGTAGTAGAAGAACGAGATAAAGTTTTAGTTGAGCTGTCTTTCCTTTTCATTTTGGAAAGTCGCTTCCAGCCAGGCTGCAGGCATGTTTCAGTAGTGGAAGCCTTCGTGAGCGCCTCCAACAAGTAGGTTTTCCAACTTTGTAGTTAGCTGTTCAGCATCGACTACATCCTAAAAATTCAGGATTCTCCTTCAAGGAGACAGATCACACCCGCGGGCACAAGAGATCTATGCAATGTTGGAGAAAATGTCTTGGGAGATGAAGGTAGTAGGATATTTTTCAGATCCAGATCTTGTACTGAGTTGTCTTTTTTTTGTGCAGAGTTTATGTTTTGAGGTTTTCAACAAATTGGTTAGTCAAACATGAAGGAGATCCTCAATGTGCTCAAAGCCTTTTCAAAACACAAAAAAAACCAGTAACAGAGGTCTGTATCAATTATTCAAGAAACCAGGTAAAATTTGAGTCTATAACAGCTTAAAGAAGATGATAAAGCTCTGGAATCTTGGGAAATGGCAACATTATCTTCATGAAGTTTGAATCACAGTCGGGTAGACACTAAAGACAGGTATATCTCAATAATGAGAAGTAAATGTTGTTCACGCTTCTAAATTCAAACTTGGGTCAGTGTTAGAGAAGCCGATGAGTCTCTATTGAGTAATAAATCCTCAAACGTGCTCCTAGCTCGATGAAGAAGTGCAAAGATAGTTCTTGTCTTTTGGCATTCCTGTCTCTTGAACTTGCTAGGAAAGGTGAACTGTGACAATGAGGGTGTTACCAGCAGACCTGATGAAATTTATTTACAAAGATCCTACTTGTTTTACGATGTAACCCATGGAAGAGAATGTCATAGAGGCCGATTTGTTTCATATCAGAATTTTCATGAAGCACGTTTTGCTTTGCAATTTTATGAGCTGCTTCAACGAGTCACTAAGTTGGCAGGCATAAAGTTTTCTGTTGGAATTATCACCTTACAAGCTACAGCTGAAATGTTTGCACTGAGAGTTTGATGCTGTCCTCAACCTGATGAAGGAAAAGTTTTATTGATTATCACGGTAGTTACCTACCAGAGCCAAGAGCGTGATGTAATCAGTATATCTCGTGTTCGAGCTTCAAATCATGGGGTTGGTCTGTAGCTATTTGTCATTGCGTGAATGTGGCGCTAGCTCGAGCTCACAGAGCACTTTGGGTTAAGGACAAGCAGCGGCATTGAGACAATCTTATACATATGGAGCTGGCATTTTAAACCAGGCATGTTAAACCTACCCTTGCAATCTTCTGCTACCCTTTTATTATGTCATGAATTGAATGTCCTTCTATTTTCTTTTATCTGTTATGGCATTTAGAATGGGCTTCTGCTTTTTCCTTGCTCCTCAATTAATAGCTCTCTGGCTTCGAAAATGGTATTTTGTAGCATAAAATTATTTCACAATGGACAAAATGAATGAACTAGGTAAACGGTAAAACTTAACCTTTGTTTATGTTAATAGTTACTGTAATTGTCTGATCAATAATGGTAATTTATGAAAATCTATCTCAAACCGATTACAATTCTAATTCCTGTTTTAAATTTTTTTTGGCTAGGATGCTTTATGACTGCCTGATAATGCTTTTATTCTAAATGGATGTAATAGTGAAAGGCAAAAATCAAAATTGTAGAGTTTTCTCTTTCTTGGTAAAGTGTTTGATGTTATAGACATTCTATGTAAATTATCTTCCTTGTGAATCGAACTCTGTAGTAGCAGATGTTTTCTTGGAGCGACTATGAGGATAGGTCGAGTAGACTGTCGTGAGATAGATGGGTATACCCAAGCTATTCATATGTTGTTTTAGAGACGGAAGAGAAGGCATAGTTCGTAGGAAGAGTTTTTGCTTTGTATTTTCCCTTTCGCTGACTGTTAACCTTGTGATTGGTGACTCGAGTTGGGTCACGGTAGAGGATCTTGTGTCGATTCACTTATATTTTCAATAGACTATCCCTTGCTTGTTTAAATTCAAGTATCGAATGAAATGGGTTTCTATTAAATCCATTTTGTAGCTTAGCAAACCTTCAATAATTTAGGTAGGGACTTTCTGAGTAAGGGTTGACTGAGGCATATAGGAAAATAGAATGGTTACCTTGCTTCGAATTGGGTTAGACTTGTATGAAAATGGAAAAGGTAGGAATCGACTCAGTTACATATTTTAGTGAGCGAAGTCCTTAACTCTTACAATGATCATACCAAGGGTGGATTACGTGTTTATTGCTGGTTATGTGATGTAAGATAATGACAACCTTTGGTGAAAAGATTTCTTCTTGATCCTTGCCTGTGTAATCCAACTATAGTTGTTGTATGTAATTTTTAGTTGGATAGAATCTAATTTATTTAACTTCTTGATGAAAAATAAGTAGGTTCGGTAAGAATTGCATGGTATATTGAACCTTTAGATTTAGTTATGGTGTTGTGAGTATTATATGTATGTTGGTTTATTCAGCTGAGTGAAGTTAACTTTAATCTTTGACGGATTTGTGTTTATATATGGTTGGGGCCTATATTCTTCTTAAAACATGGATGTGCGTTAATGCAGCCTTGTTAACAAGAAATTTTGAATATGTTAAGTCATTTGACTGATCTTATCTTTTGGTTAATAGAAATAGAATGATGTTTGGGTGTTAGATTTCAATCACGTAATCCATAGGATTATATGACTGAAATCTCAACACTCTCAACCTTGTTGTCTTCATCAATCAGGTCTCACCTTGTTTGTCTTGGAATATCTCTCTCACTTGAATATTGGGATTCCTCCTTGTTGGCTGGTTTAAATCTCGTCATCTTGTGAAACATATTGATTAGTGGTTTGTGATTTGATCCATTCTTGAGTTTAGAATTTTACTTTCATTATATTATAAAATGTTAGCTTACTGTTGCAATGGGTAGTCTTAACATGCTCAGTTCTAGCGAATTGACTCTAATTAATATTTGTGTAGATGGATTATGTGAGTAGACTAGAGGAAAAGAGTGTTAAAGGTTCATCTGTACAATTTATGAAGTTCCTTGTAAAAATGTCCAATGTGTTGTATATTGTGTAACATTGCTTGTAAAGAGAGTTTATATGACCTCTTGCCTGGAATTGTTCGGAGAATTACGTGAAGTAGTAGTTTTGTCCTTTTTTGTATTTTGGCTGGTAACTCTTCTTAGTGAGAAATAATATTCAATCTCTTCACTGGCATAAGCATTGTAAAACTATGATCTTGAGAATTAAGTGATAATTTAAATATTTCTAAGACTTTATATTGGTAGGTTTTATGTAAGCTTTAATGGGGTGGCTTTTCCTTACAGAAGTTACCTAAAAGTTTTATTCAAAGAAATATGTTGTCGTTTAGATCCCCTTGTAAACAAACAATACCTTAAGAAATCAAGAGTGAGACCATCCTTGCAAAGTGATTTTATATAGCGTGTTATCCCTAACTGAACTAGTAAATACTACTCTTTTGGTGAACGCTAAAGACAACTTTAATGGAAAACAATGGTTAGATTCTAATAAATTTAACAAGTAAGAGAAGAAAGTTTTGAAACCACTCAACTTATCTCTCAGCCTATTTAAAAGTAAGTAGCTTCCTCTTGATAAGCTCTTTCGGTGAAGCCTAGGTAAGAACACTATTTAACTACGTACAAAACCTCAAGCTTCAATTAAACCTCAGTAAGAGCTAATGACGTCTTAAGGGTGAACTCATTTGACCTTCCTTTAACTTTATCCGGGGTACCTTGTAATTTTCTCTTAAGTTTGTTGAGCGTGAACCGATGTGGTCATAAGGGCATGAACGAGTTCCAGTAACGTAAGTGTGAGTAGATGGCCCTGTGGAATTAAATTACCATCTCTATCAAATAAATATATAAAACAAATAATTGTTATAAAGGAGAAGACTTTAAGTGAACTACTCTACAGTGTATAAGAACATAACTCAGTTGGTAAGATGAAATTGTGCGAATCATATATTGAATCCTTCTGAAAACTTAAGTCATGAGCTAAAGGGTGTCTTATCAAAATAAATAACCTCCAATCATTTCTTACTGTGGCTTGCCCTAGCTGTAAGTGTGTCATGTGGTTGGACTTCCATGTTGTCTTGTCAAGTGAATAGTAAATTGTCCTTGAAAGGTGTGAACGTTTTCCGTGCTGCCTTTAGGGCCATCCTTGTATTAAGTTGTTCAGTGTTAGTTGTATCCTTGGTGACGACATGTTGCGTCATGTTACGTGTCAAGCAAGTCAAAAAAAAATTATCCTGTATTTTACTATGTTATTCGTGTGTGTGATTTTGGGTCGTTACATGTTTTACACTCAAAAGTTAACTTACACATCACTTACATATCTCTTACACATACTTATATCACTTAATTACCTTATTATGAAATATTTGATTTATTTAATTTAACAATATGATTACTCACAAAATTTACACAGCATTTAATAATTAATGAAAGTGGTAAAAGCATCACAAAATAAACACATGCAACATAAAACAAAAGGGTCAAATAAATAAATACACATAACCCCTTGGTTACATTTAAAGGTGGTTTCCCCCCATGGGTACCCCTAACAAAATAACCACACACAAACAAAACAAGTTACCATGGTGACCTTATTGAATTCATCTAGAACTCCAATGTGGTTGGTCTCCAATCCCCCGATGTTTGTTGTGATATTTTAACCTACAAAACAAAATACCTCCTTCAGCCTCATGGCCATATTAGAACATCCAAAATAATAAAATAAATTCCCAAATATCTAGATATATGAATCATCTAGACAACATCAAATTAACTCTTAACAATATCATTTATAGTTTTATTAGCAACTATATCATCATCCAATAATTTCCATTTCTAGGTCTACTCACAATATCCAAATATCACATGTATGAACAACATCCATAACATTACCATGTTAAACATTATATCAATATCAATATCCAAAATTCCTCTAATAATCATTATGCATCATAAATGAATCAAGTCAACATTAATCCAACATCTAACATCTAAAATCATACTATTATAAGGTCCATAATCATGTCCATAATATAATCAACAGTATGATGATTAGTATAAAAAAGGTGTCAGAGGGAAGTGGGCACTACATTGTGATTACAACTCATGTTGGGCACCCACAAGAATGAACAAACTAAAATTCTACTAAAATGAAAATTTAAAGAATTTGAATTAAGAATAATATAAATGGAAAGAGTTTAATAAAATATTGAAGTAAGAGAAGACTGCAAATCTTCATAGAACATGAAATTTGAATAATCTACCAAATTTTCTAAATTCTACCCTGTGGTTGTGTTATAACAACAATTTTTTTTCCATAAGAATAATCCTTTTCCTTATCCGTTCTTTACTTATTATCCTCTTTTGCTTCATTTGCGTTGTGTTGCATCGAGGACGATGCCCTTTTAATGGGAGGAGAATGTAATGCCCATTTTAGTGTTGACTACTTTCCTTGTTGTTGAACCCTATTGCCAGTGATTAATGGTCATTTTGAACCTTGTTGTTGAGTTTCAAAGCTCACATTGTAAACCCAAGTAATTTGTGTAGGTGCGGCCTTTGGCGCTGTGGGTAAGTTACCGTAGAAACTAACTTCATTTATCATACCATAGTCCTTTTTTTTGTTGTGTTGATGGTCATGCCTTGGATAAATTTCAGTAATCCAAGGCATGCCTCATATCTTTTAGTACTTTTAATCCTTGTTGTGAATTAATTTTGACTCCTTTCCTTCAGTTATACCACTTTGTTCTGTCGCTAATGAATTTACTTTTTGTAACACCTTATGAGGACCTTCATACTTTTGATCATTGTGGTTTCATTTCTAGTTTTGTAATAACATTTGTTAAAAGTTCAAATAGAATTCTTTAAAAAATAAATAAATAATAAAACCTTTTCAAGTTACTTTTAGGCATTTTGTTTGAAAGGTACCTAATTGGTTAACTAAGTCTAACTAAATTTTTTGTTCTTTTAAAAAAAAAAATCTTATAATGATGGTATGCATGGAAGTGAAGGGATGTTTTTGGTGGCACATGCTTTGACGGGCCATGAATTAATTCCAAATTTAACCCTTTCAGTTACTCACCATTTTAGCAATGTCCTGGTCCTTGTTATTTTTCTAAATTTATGCCGAATTTATCCCAAATTTTAGCAATGGCACCAGGACTATTACTAAAATAAAATAATAGTACGTGAATGGAACCCACCCATTACTACCAAAATAAATGTGTTAAATGAATGGAACCCACCCATTAATTCACCCCGTTGGCCGCATTTTTTCACTTATTGTTTTTATTTGACTCCTTGGCTTGTGTTTTGGGGAAAAATTATTAAGCTTAACCTGCTAGCTGCATGGGTTGGAGGAGATTTAGGTGAAAAAGGGGTGTGAATATTTGAGAATCTTAAGTTCCAGAGTTTTGAAATGCCTTGTCCGGCCATGTGCACCTTTGGGGAAGAATTGCAAGCTGTGTGAATTGTGGAAGCTTCAATCAGGCTTGTTAAGTCTAGTTTTGCAATGTTTTGCTACCTTTTTACAATTCCATGAAATAAAATTTTCTCCTCCCTAAAATGACATCTAGAAATGGGATTTTTTGGTTTATTTTTAATTTCCTTGAGTGTACTGGTTGTCCCTTTGTTCCTTCTCTTGAATCAGTGGTTTTTGGATGACTAACTTGCAAAAGGGGAACACTACTTTTTTTTTACTATGTTATATTTTAGTTGGATGTGAGCAATGTTATATAGCTAGGAATTTCTTGCACTCATCTCCCTATAGGGAAAACTCTTCATGGGTTTGGATGGTACAATTACATAGCTACTCTGAATATTGGTAAATCTTGGACACAAGGAGATAGAAATGTAATTGAAATTAATAGCTCTTTGGATTTTTCTTGAAATAGTTAATTATTAGTCTATTCATCCGTGGCAATAAATTTTTGAGTGATCTGGATTTTATCAACAAGGAATATTGTATTTTATTAATTTTGGGGGTAATTATGTCAACTGTAAATGACTCCCAAAATTCATTTCTCTGTTGGCCTGTGTTTTTGCTTTCATGATATTTTGAAGGCGTGTTTTCTACTGATTTAAAAAAAAGGCTTCAAAACCTTTTCTATGTATTATTATTTATTACTTGTTGGCTTCACCTCTATGGTGACTTGCTAGATACTGGTCGCTTGTTATATGTTGAAACATGGAGTATAGGAATTAGGAAGACAAGTACTTTATCCCTAAGATCGTACCTCATTATGTTGGTGTTCCTCTCAGGTATTTTCCCTATTTCATGCCATGGATTTTGTTTTTCATCCCTAGTTCCATGATATGTTTTTTTTTGGGGACATTTATGCACCCTTATCTTTAACGTGGAGATAGTTACTACGATCTAAATCCATAATCGTTTGGGAAGATCTATCATTATGCTTATTTATGTTGAGGTTTTTTTTCATATGCTAGCTTACATGAATCTTTGAACTGGTTGTAGGTACATTATAATTTACATCTTGTAACGTATATGATATTGTGGCCTCCATGGCCAATTAATATTTCTTTCATTTTGGAACTTTTCTAAGTTTCTGATCTCGAATGTGATGTCAATTTTCTTATTGGGAACTATGACTGGATCGACTGAGTATTTTGGTTTGTTTTTGTCTTCTTTGATTGGTCTCCTTGGTTAGAGTAGACTTATTTCTTTGGAAGGGGAGCTTCGTAACCCTGGGCTTGTTATATTTACTCTTAGCTTAACTTGGTTAAATTATTCCTTGATGAGAGGCTATTGATAATATGTAAATCGCTTGTGAACATATTTTTAATGGTCATAAGTTTATGACCAAACCTCTTTGTTGGTTTTATAATTTGAAATGTGTTTGGGATGAATGTAGTCATTATTGATATAGGAATCTTACTAACTCATGACATTTGATGATACATTATTAGGATAGTCATGAGGTTATGAATAAAATATATTTATATAAATACATTACTGGCATATGTCAGAAAATTGTTAAATATTATTAATGACATTTGGGGATTAATTTTCCTTTATATAATTTTTATAAGTTGATGATTTTGATGGGGCTGTTGTTAAGATTAATGGATTTATTGTGCATGTTGAATTCCTTGATTATTCATCATACACTATTGAATTCCATTGTATCTACGAAAGAGAGATAAAATTTGCAAGCTTAGAAAACCTGCAACCATCTCTCTATAGGGTGCACTTTCGAGAAATAACAATTTCTGGCACACCTGGTGGGACAATGAATCAGATCTGCATGCAAGTTACATATATTTACAGTAGATGTACAATAAATTTTACATGAGATAAAAGTTACTTTCAGGACAACAAGTTGTAGCAATCTATTGTAAAGATTTAAAGATCTATTTGACGACTTTGTAGGGATGATTTTAGACTAGTATTGTAACATGTTCCATGCCAAAAGTGACTACAAGATGATCAGTAAGAGGAATTCCTCTTGAGTTTGTTTCTTTACCTTTGAATTCTGCAAAAAGGAGATAAGTTGGTAAAAATTTACCTTATAATAGGCCTAGTTTTGATAACCCTCCTAATATTCCTTGATCACGTATCAATTTCTCTATTTCGATCCCATTTTTTCAGATGGCTATTCAACCACCTAGGAATTATGTGACCTTTACTAATGGCAGCCCATTAGTAATCCCAGTTTACCATGACATCCCTAATGTTGCCATGAAAAGTTTGCCATCATTCACTGGTGAAAATCAGGTTACACCTACAAAGAAGATTAAATATATCACAAACTTATGTGCATTTAATAATATCACTCACGAGGATGTAGCTTTGAGACATTTAGCTACATCTCTTAAAGGACAAGTCTTGCAATGGTATAGAAATCTAGAGATTAGATGCATAAGAACTTAGGATGAATTAGGTGATAAATTGCTAAAATAATTTCAAGATAATTCAGACCATTTATCTCTCATAGAAAAATTTTCTACCATTAAAAGATCTCCCAATGAATTTATGTATAGTTTCAACATCCGTTTTGCCAGAACTTGGGAAATAATTCCAGCAAGTGTCAAGCCTCAAGATGATCATGCTTTTCCTTATTATCTTAGGGCATTAAATAATGATATTTCAACTATGATTCAGTATATGGGAGGAGAGATGCTCTCATACACCTATGATATCACCATCTGAGCTTAAAATAGTCTTATTTAAGATGAAAAATTACCACCAAGGCCTTCAATGCCTTTTTCGGCAGATTTATCACCTATTCCTCAATGTATAAAAATTATAGAACATGATGTTACAACCCCATCAGATGGTGTATTCAAATCTTTGCAGACTATGGGGAACAAGCTTCCTTCAATTGAGAATAGGCTTGCGTTACCTAGCATAACTTGTCAGGCTCCTTATCAGCAAAATATGCAGCCTTATGAGCAAAAGAATTTGACCTAAAGGCTCCTAGTTCATCTAACACTTTAGTCCTAGTTAATATGGCTACAGAAGAGTGGTTTCAACCTTGTAATCAACCTCATTCCACTACAAGTTACCTAAAAAAATTTTTGAACATAAGATTGTTGCACAACCTTAATATGAGACATTGTCCATGCCTCAAATGGAGGGTGGGTAGCAAGATACTCAGGCTTAAAAGGAACTTGAACAAAATTTAGTTAGTTTCAGTGAGGATGATTTCATTGCAGTTACCACTATGTCTCAGGAAAAGGCTGTAGAGAGTAAAAAATAGCAGAATAGGCCTGTTCTACCTACTATCACTAATAAAACAACAACTATAATCCCAAAACTAGCTAACAGTGTATCTGTTCCTCAAACAACAACAAGTTTTACAGCTGGTAAAAAATAGAAAAAATATCTACACCTTGATTCAAGAAGGTTATTTATACCTTAGATATTAAAAGTAGCTGAAGTAGAATCAGTTTTCACTAATGTCGATGCTAAAACAATAGAATTTGTCTCTAAAACTATTGCTTCTTTTAACATTGTTCATGTAATGAAAAATAATAACATGTTTCAGTAACATCTTAATGTATTGGGATGCTCCTCAATTATTCCTTAATAGGACATTGTTGGTTCGTGCATCAAGATTTACTTTCTCATGAATATAGCTAAGCTATAAATTTTTAGGACTATCTAAAAATAGGCAACAGCAAAGGAAGTCAAAATAGGTATACCCAGTAGAATAGGCCACTTGGTCCTTGGAATAACTAAGGAACAATGACCTCAGTCACTTATCAACAGAAGTGCATAAATGGATTAGGTTTTGTGAGAAATCCAAATCTTAAATGCTAAACAGATATTTCAACTATGAGTTCACTCTATGGGAGGAGATTTTCATTCCCTTGCATAGTCTTATTCAAGCCAAAAAATTTAGTTTAAATATCAACAAGGCTTTTCAATTCACTTCTATTGACA
Organism: Taxus chinensis; assembly: GCA_019776745.2. NCBI lineage: Eukaryota > Viridiplantae > Streptophyta > Pinopsida > Cupressales > Taxaceae > Taxus > Taxus chinensis. Next base: position 494,460,227 of record CM034155.1, on the reverse strand, counting down.
AATTTAGCACATTTTCTATCTATCACAATTATAGAACCTGTTGTTTCCATGGAATCCTCCAACAACAAATGATGTATTTAAACATCTTGTTCATAAATGTACACAATAGGCAGGTTAGGAACATAGGTGCATTAATAGGGTGACTAACAACTTATAACAAGTGAACCCGAGTTGGCTCTCTATCTGCCAAAAGAAATTGGCAGTTGGCCATGTATTATCAAAATTCATTGGGTCTGTATGGGATAACTGTATAGAACCTATTGGTCCATCCTAGCTATCACAATAGTATTATTCTGGTCCCAGCCACAAAAGAGTGTCCTACAATTGGATGGAACTGCAACTATAGGGGAATCACGTATAATTGAATTGTACATACCAAGTCTTGGTGTCAAGAAATGGCATTCTGAGCCAGAACCTATCAAATGAATCTCAGTGTTTAGGTAAAGTTACAGGAGAAAACATAATTACTTTCCCAGTGAAATGTTTGGCTCTAGTACCATCAAACTTATTTCTAGATATTATTGTCTGTATATATGTTTGCAGGTGTAATGAGAGTTGATGGGAAGCAAATTCAAAATCCTTACTTTGCTATATGGATTTTACATAAAGAGAATTCAATAGTCATCCAATGAATGATACCTTAACGTAGTCACTAATAAAACATCAACTTTTAAGCCCAAAACTAGCTAAAAACATCTATTCCCATCGAAATACAACAGGTACATATTCTCTGCAAAGAACAATAAGAATAGCTAGAGACCTTCTTCCAAGAATGTTCAGCTGCTATCTCTCTTCAGATAGAGTCTTTATTTTTTTTCACTGGCTCATTATGGGACCAAGGTTACTATCAAAGGACAACAAGATGTTTTGCTCATAACTATTGGTTAGAAAAGGAAGTCTTAAAAGCAGACACGGCCCTTAAATATTGGACACAATAAGGACTATCATTAATATGGACTCCACCCTCAGAAGGGTCTTAAATGCTGGATGAAGCCACCACCATTTTATCTATTCACTATTGTGTTGTAGAACATCTTGTTCATAACTGTATGATGGAGAGACGGTGTGAATGACACAATGATGCTTAAAGCAATTGCAGAAAAATTGGGTTGTCCAGTATGAACCTATAAGAAAAGAGTGTCCTACATTGGATGGAACTACAACTAATATATGCAATAAATCTAGAGGTAACTAATTTACATGCTTTCCCAAATGTTTCCATTCTCAAAAGATATTAACTGTTGTAAACTGTATCTCCTTACTTTGCTATATGTTTATAAAGAGAATTTTAGATATCTCTCTTCATATAGGTCTTTATTTTTTTTCACTGCTCTTTATGGGACCAAGGTTACTATCAATTCATAACCGTTGGTTGGATTTAACATTGATTACGCTTCTAATGCAGTAGCTAATTATTTAAGCAATTTTAGACCAGTCTGATTTTGATGATATAGATCATGTTTTAGCATTAGATGGTGTTTATAACATGTTTATGGATGAAAATATATATGAATAACACGCTCATGATCCTTTCAAGAAAGTTGAAGAATGCATGTTTGGTGTGTATTGCTTGCATGATAAAAATACACCAATTCCCTTGTTGTCCAAAATAGAAAAATGCAACGGAAGGGATTTGGAAGCTTCATTTCGATAGAGCTAAAAAAAAGAAAGGATAAGGAGCAAGTTTGATGCTCACTTCCCCAACAAATGTAAGGTATTTCTCAGCTTTGAGTCTACAATTTTTAATGCACTTGCAATGTAGCATAATACAAAGCATTAATTCATGGCTTACTTTGGGCTAGAATAAAAGGTATTAGCATGCTACATATTTTTGGTGATTCTGAGTTGGTTATCAATCAAGTAAGAAATTTTAATGTTTGTAATAATCCATTAATGAAGTCTTATAGACATAGAGTTTCAGACTTAATGGAAGATTTCGAATCTATTAACATCTAATCAATTTCTAGAATAGAAAATAAGCATGTGGATAGACTTGCAGCAATTGGTGCCAATTTTTAAGTGCTAGAACAGATTGAAAATAGCAAAATTCAGCTTCATATAAAGCTAATTTTCAGGCCTTTGATACTTGATAATGACTTGAAATGGATGGTTTTTGAAAATGATGATTAAATCTACATATTTTTGCAGCAAGAAGTTGAATTTTCTGTAGTAAATCAAGATAAATTACAACACTTATACAGTGACCAGATTGTTCAGGTAAAGAAATATAAACTACCTTGAGGTCTTTTCACATTAGAAGACATATTTATCACTGATAATTAGTTAAGGAAAGTCAAGACTCAGATTTCAACATATGTTGATAATTATGAAGAAATCTAAGTTGATGAAGGGAAAAATTTGTTTCTCGGAAAGGTATCTTCTTTAGCTAAAAAAAATTCTTTTATTAATCTCTGCAAGGAATTTAAAGATGTTTTCTCTTGGAAATACCAAGACCTAAAAGGGTTTGATCCCAGTTTAGTACAACATACTATTGAATTGTAGTTAAATTTCAAGCCAGTTAGGCAAAAATAGAGGCCTGTCAACCCCAAAATAGAGCCTCTAATGAGGAAAGAGTTATCCAAGTTTATTGAATCAGGTATTAACTTTCCAGTTAAACATTCAAGTTGGGTAGCCAATCTTGTTCCTGTTAGGAAGAAAAATGGAGAAATGAGATTATGCGTGGATTTTAGAGATCTTAATAAAGCTTCATTAAAAGATTACTATCCAAAAAAAAATATGGATCATATTTTGAGAACAGTTTCTTGTTCAGATAGACTATCTCTTCTAGATGGCTATAGTGGGGTTCATTAGTCCGAGAAGAGTATAGGTACAAAAAAACTTTTACCACTAAGTGGGGTACTTATGCTTACAATAGAATGCCTTTCAACCTTTCAAATGTTGGTGCAACAATTCAACTCGCAATGGAAATGGATTTTTTTAGGTTTTTAAATAAATGCATCCTTTTTTATTTAGATGATGTTACTATATTCTCAAAAAATTATGAAGAGCATAGAATACACCTAAGGCAGACTTTTCAATTATGTATACAATTTGAGATATCTTTGAATCTGCTAAAGTCTATCTTTTTAGTACATCAACAGAAATTACTTCGTCATATTGTTTCCAAGAAAGGTTTAGCAATTGATCATTTCATATCTGAAGCCATATGACAACTATTATTGCCTTATCATAAGAAGGAATTACAGAGTTTTCTTGGAAAAATCAACTTTGTTAGAAGATTTGTTCCAGATTTTGTAGCATTGGTGAAACCATTGATAGTTATGATAAAGAAAGAGAAGAATTTCTCTTGGACCAGCGAAGGGAGAGAAGTATTTGAAGCAATCAAATCAGCCATCTCTCAAGCTCCTACTCTTACAAATCCAAGTTTTGATAAATATTTTTTAATGTATGCACTTGCAAGAGCTGAAAAAATCTCAACCATATTAACTCGGGTTAATGATGAAAAAGTTGAACAACCAATTTCTTTCTTTGGGAAGAGCTTACATGATTATGAAACAAGGTACACATCTCTTGAAAAACAAGTACTTTTAGTACTCAGAGGGCTAAAGAATTTTAAGTACATACTTTCAAACAACAAAATTCATGTTCTTGTTTCTCATTCAAATGTGAAAGCTTTCTTGTTAAGTAAAGAATTGAATTAAAAAAGAGTAGGATGGATAATGATTGTCATGGAATATGATGTTGATATTCATGTTGCGAAGATAGTATAAGGAAAAGGCTTTTGTGAACATCTAATTTCTGATATGGAAAAACAACAAACAACGAAACATGAAGATTCAAAACAGCATGCTGAAATTACCTATCAGCAATCAGACATTATGGTTTAGCCAAAAAATTAGCAACCTAAACTTGCTCAATAAGTCTAGGAATCAAGATGGATGACTAATTTAGTTAAATATATACAACATGGCATCTATCCGGAAGGTATGGACAAAAATAAATGAAGGTATTTCAGATTGCAAGTTGTACCCTATGTTTTCATTGATGGTGTATTATTGAAAAAGGATATAAATAGAATCTTGTTGCGATGTGTTGACTATAATAAAATTCAGGAATTATAATCAAAATTCCATGAAGTACCTACGGGAGATCATTTCTCAACAAGTACCACAACTGTAAAAATTATAAAAGTTGGTTACTATTGGCCCAGTATATTTAAAAACTATTTTGAATGGATTAGGAAGTGTAAGAATTGTGCTTTTTTTTTTGGAAAATAATGATTGGCTTCTCTACCTTTACAACCTATTTCAATTGATCATGCTTTTATGTTGTGGGGACTTGACTTTATTAGTATGATAAACCCGCATTCTTCATAAGGATAGAAGTGGATTTTCACTATTATAGATTGCTTTACATGTTATACTGATGCAACAGCCTTAAAAGATTCTAATGAAACTTTGATACTATCCTTTTATGAAGGTATAGTTTACAGACTTGGTGTTCCAGCAACTCTTATATCAGATAATGCTTTAGCATTTCTTGGTGCAAAGGTAATAGATTAGGCTATTAATCATGGAATTTATCTAAGTTCTTCATCTAACTATTATCCCCAAGGTAATGGGTTAGACAAAAGTACTAACAAGAATATTTTAAGGATCATCAGAAGAACACTCACAAATAACCAGAGAGCTTGGCATCTAATTTTGAATTCAGTACTTTGGGCTTATAGAGCGAATCCTAAAAGATTAGTTGGAAATTAACCATACAAGCTTGTTTATGAAAGAGAAGCAAGAATGCCTATTTTAGTTGAGTTACCCACATTAGATTTGCTACATCAAATGGATATGCTTGAAAATGAACCATTGCAAGTTTGTTAAGCAGAATTAATGTAATTACAAGAGCTAAGAGATCAAGCTCATTCAAACATGGAAAAGAATTAGAAACAGATGAAGAAGACTTTTGATAAGAAATCCAAATTTAGAATCTTCAATGAAGGAGATATTTTGTTAAAGTGGGATGTTGATCATGCAAAGCCAGGAAGACACACAAAGTTCAATACAATCCGGAGTTGTACTTACATGATTTTAGCTTGCAAAGAACACAATGCTTTTCATCTCTCGAAGCTGAATGGAGAAGAAATTCTGGTTATGGTGAATGTTATGCTTCTCAAACACTGTTATTTAAAATCCTGCAGTGTATGTTTAGATAAGGATTTCCCTTCAATAAGTGTAGTTCCTGCACATTGCAATGTTCTTTCAATTCAATAAGTGCATTTGTGCACGTGATCTAGTTTACCAGATCCTTTCCTAGTTTTAATTCATTTTGTAAGGGTATGACCTTCAAGATGGTAGATTTTTGTTTCATGATTTAGACTCCATGCCCAATGGACAAGAGCAAGGAATTGGTTTACAAGCTAGCCGGAAGCTTTCCCCATAGGATCGCTAGAAATGTTGTCAATTTTTGCACTTGTGAAAAAATGGGAAACTCGAAACTTCGTTACGATGGATAAAATTGGTGAAGCATATCTAAGCTAGGGGAGTTTATTTTAAATAATATTGTTAATGTCGAATTAATTAATGATTACATGAAATCTATAGCTATGTGTTGAATTAAATAATTAAGACCACCTATAACCACTCATTGTGGCCAGAATCAAACTATGATTCACTCAGAAAACTCAAAAAATAGATTATAAGTCCCACATAAAGAAGCTCAGGAATGATCAAATAAAGGAGAACATTCTACAACCACGAAGAAATTCAAAGAATTTGAGCTCAGAACTTCAAAACAAAGGCCAAATAAAAAACTCAAGATGAAAAAAGATACAATCTTTTGATCCCTTATGACCACAAAGTAATCAAAAAATCAACATAGGGCTCGAATAATCAGAAAATGGTGGCCATAAGACCTTGCAGAGATATCAATAGTAGCAAGGAAAGACAAACAAAACTTGAATCAAACTTACATGCACATCCAGGCTAGAGAGATCTTAAAATTTATCCTTTAGAAGTCAATAATTTCATTGAAAAATCATTTCCAAGTAGTAAAATAGAAAAAGAAAATACAGATCTTGGTTTTCATTGTAGACCCATTAATAGGTATATCCAATCCAGAGTAATGAAACAAGGACTTACTAATTAATCTGAAGTTGAGTAAATCCTCAAATAGTGATCAAATCAAGACTAAAACGAAGAACCCATTACGAGTTTTAGCTCAAAGACCAAGGTCATTCCAGGAGATCACAAAATACGGAAAGAAAAGGAAATATATCAATATTTTGAATCCAAATGATAATGACGAAGCAATTACCATGCTCAAAATTCAAATAATTACCATCCTTGCATCAAAACATTTATTCTAAAAGCATAGATCCAAGCTTGTAGAAACTTAACAAATAATCAAGGAACACATAACTCAGAAATTCCTTCTCGAAAAAGAAGACAAGCTCTAAGATTTCACCATTAGCACCAAGACATTAAAAAGCTCAAGTAAGCAAGAAAACAAAACCTAAAAGATCCTCTCATTGCTTGGAAAAATAAAATGGTGGCCATTAAATATTTCAGTGAGTTCAAGAGATGAGCTTGAAGATCATAGTAGTGGTGAAAAACTTCACGACCACCTCCTAAAGAAAATCAAACAGAGTAGAAACATAAGGATAAAGATTTGAATGAGATTAAAAACCATTAATGTAGAGAGGAAGAGTTCGAAGGACTTCAACAATGGTGGAAAATACCCACAACTACCTTGTTCATAAAACTAGAAACAGAGGAAAAACTACAAAATGTATAACCAACCGAGCTAAAAGAGTCAACCTATTAAGGAAGTCGAGCTTCATAAGATGAAAATGGCATAGATAAAAACATTTCCAGGGATTCACCAGTGAACCAGATGTAAAAATGAAAAAAAACGGACGAGGTTCAAGTTATTTTGACTCATCCACCTAAACTTTGGCTTAGCCTAACCCTAACCAAGGGTTAGTGATCAAACGATCAATATTTGACAAGTACGAAGATCAATGCTTAGGGATCGATCTCCAAAAAAAAAGAAAACCATCATGGTCATATTCCACTGACCTTATTAATTACAAGGTTTAAACCCTTACCACAGGTAAAGAATCAATGGCACCAGATAAAACAATATAGATATCGACGGCTCGAAGATTCGTTTGCTATGTGAGGAAAGTTTGGCTGTTGAGTCTTCACGATCTGCAGTTAGGAGATTCCACTGCTAAAGTGAGGCAAGTATGGCCGTTGAATCGCCATCAGCTGAGATTTAATGGCCAAGTTCCGACATTTTTCATGTTTTAAAATTTTACATTGCATCCTATGAGATATTAGGAGCTTTAGTCCAAGCTCAAGTATATCAAACATGTCCATACGGAAAGTTTTTTTTTTTAATGACTACAAAATGGAAAAGGTGTGCCCTGCAGGTTCGTAGAGCGTTTTATCCAACACTGGTGCTTAAATAAGAGCACATATTTAGCACTTTCGTACTTGTTTGCGTGTTACATCAACCAAACAAAGTGGCGGGGTACAATTTTTCGGTACTAGTTATCTTGGTGTAAGGATGTAATATTTTATGTGCATTTCATTAAAGAATACATGCCATATACATATATCATCTCATGTTTAAAAATAAAACAAATATTTCATTTCATATGAATGTGGTTCCCACTATTGAAGGGGTTGGAGATGATTTACAGTGTGCTATCCATGGATAACTAGAGGAAAGGAATGTTAACATCAGAACTTGAGCTTTGAGGTGGCCCCCATTAAGTGGATTTTTGGATGAATTATTTTTTCAATTATTACAATTATTGTATTTTCTCAATGCACAGGATTTATTTTGCATGCCTTCATAAAAGGAAAGATCGGTAAGAGGACAAAATTTGCATGCACTAGGAGGAGACTTACTCATCAAGAAGGATTTATTATTACTAAATTATTACCCATACTTTTCTTACAAATAGGACTGTCAACTTTAGTTTAACTATATGTAATCAAAGACTATTAATTCCTCTTTGTACTATTTTGTTTTATTGTATTATTTTATTTATTATTAAATAAAGGATAAAAATAGGATGCATGGGTGAGTAAAGCCTGAGTCTATTTTTAGGAAGGGTGGGAGAATAAATCTTACTATATATTGTGTGCCTTGGCAAAGCATAGGAGAGGGGACCTTTTAGATACAGGAGTATTGAAGCAATTTTCTGCCAGTTTTTCCCTTTGAATGTGAAGTATTTTTTCCCTTTCCAATTATTTGTAGTTTTGTGTATGTTTCCATAAATATTTTGAATGTTGAATTCCTTGATTAATCATCTTACCCTGTTGCAAATTCAATAATTTATGTATGATATTAATGTGTATGTGTAGCTTAGAAGTATTGTTTCAATTTTATCCCTCAATACATCAAGCTATTTACCTTTAATCATCTTTAGAAAACTATTGGCATGTGCATCAGAAAATCATTCCATATCAATTGTGCATGGAATCATTCAAAGACCTCATATAAGTTTATCATATCACCTCAGTTTTAATTTCATTTTGCAGTCATCTTTTACCCTTAAACCTGAGAAAATTAGTTTAAGATACATCAATAAGGAACCAGCCTTGATTCCAGAGACTCACCTAAAAATAGGTATACCCATAGACCTAAGGTGTTTCCATTGTATCTATGAAAGAGAGATAAAATTTGCAATCTTAGAACACATGTAGTTATTTCTCTACAGGGTGCACTTTCGAGAGATAACACACACCAAGGTATTTAAATGGCCCCATTCACCTTTCTACACATACCTTTAAATTTATTTTAAAAATCTATAATATACATTCCTACCAACAAATGCAAGGTTGATCCTCAACCCTTGGATCAAATTAATTTAGGCCACTAGATCCTAGGGTTCCAAGCTAACCCTAAATATCCTTATTAATTTCTATTAAAACATTTTCTTTACCCTAGTCTCCTCATTTGGTCACTTTGTTTTTGATTAATTTGCAGGTTGGAGAAATGGAAGCCATTAGAGCAAGAAGGGAAGAACTATGGAGGAATATAAAATAAATAATCAAGATTAGTTTAGTCTAAATTGTAGATTTATCATTGCAATATCTTTTATTCAAGGATTGAAGGGGTTTCCTCTCCAAATCTGGAGTTATTACCCATTGTAGTTGTATTTTAGATTCTCCATTTGGGGGAAAACCCTTCCTCCATTAATACATAAGAGATTTACCACTTTCTAATTTTCCATTTTAAGTTTTACTTGCTTGAACAATTAATTATAACCATATTTTGCTTGCTGGAAGTTTCCTATGTAATTTTATAAGATTAAAATTTGATTAGATCAAGTTAAAATTTCCACAGGCATGGAACAGTGATTTTCCACCGTAACTGACAGAACCACCTTCCAGAGTAGTCGGAAGTCCTGAGACCGTTGCCCCTCCTGGGTGATGATTCATGAACCACCTCCTTGCCTGAGCAGTGGTCTTGTTCCTTACGAACATAACATTCAAAACCAATATTTCTCAAAAAATAAAAGTCACTAGAATGTCTTAAAATTTATTCTGAACTTAAATCCATGCACCTAGAGTATCCAGTTGTAAGATTTAAGTCATCTATTCATTCCATAGTATAACTTACTCCCTTTTAAAGCATTTTCTATTTTAATAGTAACAACAACAACTACAAGATCATTTTCATTTTGTTCAATGAATTTTATTTCAAGTCCAATAGTAAAAAGGAACTAATTCTAATTCTAATATTGTTATATTTCCTTACTACAAAATACAACATTTCAACTTAACAATATACTTCACAATTCGTTGCCTCTTTCCATTTTCACTACAACTTATTTTCTCAAATAGGTACTAAAAACTTTATTTTACATTCAAGGTTTTCATTCATACACTACTAGTATTCTACAATTTCTATATTCATTCTTTTCTTTTTATAATACTATAACTTCAACACTAATAATGAACTTTCTTTTCCTTGAGCATAGCTCATTTATTTTAATGCAAAGAACCTTATTTATCCCAATACAAACTAAAACTAAACTTTTAAACACGATTTACATTTTGGTTAATTCATTTACATACTACCATTTGAAGAGGAAGAAAATTATACAATTCCTCAATAAGATTCCTTCAAATAATACTACAACTTACAATGTAACATTTCCTTTAAAAAAATACAATATTACAGGTCTTCCACCTTAAGTGGGAATAACAAGAAGGTTTTCTCACAAGAAAATATTTCTTTTAGACAACAACAAAAGCTTCAAGTTTCACATCACCAACAAGGGATACACCATGCTTCACTTGATCAACAAAATAAAAGGGAGGAAGAGTCAAAACTCTCCACCCAACCAATAATCTAATGAGGAGAAGAAGTTATCCTCCTCATTGGGCCCCACGCTCTAATGACATCGTAATGAAAAATGGATCCAACTCATGGAAAAAAAACAAGCTTCCACATCATAATACAAGGATTTCACAACCATATGAAAACACAAACAACTCAACTACAATCACAAGAAGAACTAACAAAACATACAAAACTTCAAAATGTAAAATCCAAAGGAGCAAGGATCTATGGGGAGGTCACTTATGCCTCCTAATGAGAAATAGGTGCCTACCTTAAAACACTCCAATACACATCTCAAAAGCATCATTAGTTTTCCTATAAAGAATGAAATGTGAACTTTTAGAGAGTCTATCTACCACAACAAAAAAAGAATCATTTCCTTGATGTGTGTTAGGAAGTTCTAAAATGAAATCCATACTCAAATCAACTCGTGGTCCTATAGGGACATGTAATGGCATATATAGACCACTATTCCATGTATGGTGCTTAGCCATTTGGAACACTCGACATGTTGATATGACCCTACTTATGTCTTGCTTTATGTAGTGCCCACTTCCCTTCAACACCCTTTTGATTATTGATTTCGATACTGCCGACTACTCTTATGGATATGATTATGGAGTTTTTTGATTTAGCATGTTAGTAGATATTAGAGATACTAAACTGTTGATTCGATTCGTAATTGATGCATGTGGACCATTAGAGACATTTGTTATTGATGTTGTGGACATGGTAATATATATATATTTTACATGTGATATATTTTTCGACACTTCGTAGTATTTGATAATGTAAATTATGTTGTGATCATTTTGACATGGATGAAATGTTAGATAGAAATGTTGCTAGAAATTTGTAAATGGTTCATAATTGCATAGATGATATTTATTCGTATATAGATGATTTTAGATTTATATTGCATAGTTTGGCATAAATGTTTTAATGCAGCCATGAGGCTGAAGGAGGTATTCTCTTTTCTGTAGGTATATTTATATTCACAAAAAAATCGGGGGATTGGAGACCAACCACATTGAAATTTTATATGAATTCAACTAGGGTCACCATGGCAACATGTAATTGTGTGTGTGTTAGAATTATTTGGTTAGGGGGAAATTGTGACCAAGGGGTCATGTGTTGTTTTGTTTTAATTTCCATTTATTAATTTTAGTATGTGTTCCCTTTAGTGATGTAATTTACTTGTTTTAATTATTTAGATTGCGATGTATGTATTTTACCCCTTAATTATTCATGGGTTGTAGTGTCTTAATTAAGATAATTTAACCTTGTCCTAAACTAATTAAATATGTGACCAAAAAGGAGTTCAATTATTAGACTTGATTTACTCTTGGATTTTGTATTGTGTGTTGTATGCTTGAGTCTTGAGTGTAGTACACTCTACCCTTCATGGAAGCTTGTGGGACAAGTCAAACTTGTCCCACACCTCTTAAATTTGTATAATAACCCTACCTATGGGTTGGGGGGTCAAATTTAGGCCCTATTAGGTGTTTTGGAAAGATAAAAAAGTGAAATGTTTATTGCACTTTCTTTCAAGTATTTATTTTATGTCCTTAGGGGGAGTGGGCTTAGATGGAGTGTGTAAGTTTCTTGTCATTCCTTCAACCACTTATTAATTTTGCATTGGAATATGAGGTTTACCAAGGTGATGTGGAGTGGAGAGGAAATGAGGTGGTATCCTCCTCGGAGCCACATCCTCCTCCTCTCTCCCTTCTCTATTTATTGAAATCATTTTGCTTGTTTGGGGGTTACTTCATTATTTTTTGCTCTTGTAATTTTGGAGAGTTGGAGCATTTTTGAGAGAGCTTGTGGATCATTGGATCTTGTGGATGGTTGCTTGGTTTTGGAAGAGATTGGAAATTAATTCTTGGGACAAGCTCTACTATGGAGAGGTAGGATATTTACTTTGCTTTTGTTATACTTCTATTATGTGTTTATATGTTGTGTTGAGTGTTGTTATTCGTTTGAAATGCTTGTTGGGTGCGGGTAGATTGCCTAAGTTTGGAGTAGGAGGAGAATATGGGGTGTTTTCTTGTAGGGAGGCATAAGAGATTAATTTCTTGTGGAGGGAGTTGGGTTTGGTGCCCCACCTTATATGGGGAATGCTTGCATTTCTTCTTGTTCTTGTTATGAGGGAGGAATAAGAGATTGAGGGAAGCATAGGAGTATATGGAGGAATAAGGGGTACTTGAGGGAGGCATAAGAGTTTGTAGGGGATTTGAGACATACATTGGAGGCTTAAAGGTGGGAACCCATTCCCATTGGGAGGCATAAGTGTCCTCACCACAGCTCTTGCTCTTTTGGATTTTTTGATTAGCCTTGTATTATTATTGTTTTGTTGTTCCTTTTGCTTGTGTTGTTGTTGTATTTGAAATTTGAATGGAATGGATGTGAAACTAAGTTTGTTAAGTATTGTGGAAGCTTGTAGTTGCCATATGTTAAAATCATCTCCCATTGTAATGTGGTTGGGGCCAATGGAGAAGATGGCTTATCCTCTCCATTGGATATCTTGGTTGGGTGGAGAGAATTTCCTCTCCCCCTATTTTGTTGTGAATCAAAAAAATCTTTGAGGAGCTAGCTTGATGGAGTTGTGAAGCTTGAAATTTTTTTGGAGACCATGTGAAACTTTCCTTGTGTTATTCCCACTTAGAGTGGAAGAACTTGTAATAATGTATTCCATTATTTTAATTATATTTTGTATGATTTACCACATCAATTGGAGAACATTGTATTGATCTCGTGAAGAAACAAATCACATTTCATTGTGGCTATGGAAGTGTATTATATATTAAAAAGAAAGAAGAAATATTTGTGTGAATTAGTTGTGAAATGGAAAAGAAAACTTTCTTCATTATGAATATTGTAGCATTGTATAAGGAAAGAGAAATGATCAAAATGGATATATTGTGTAAAAGTTAGCTGGGAGTTGCATTTTGAAAAGGAGAGTTTGCATTCAAATAGGTTGTAATATTGTAAATGAGAAATAAGGAGAAATATAAGTTGTAAGAATTTGAACTTGATTGCAAAATAACATTGCATGGAAAAAAAAGGTTATTTTATCCATTTTGAATGTATGAACATTGTAGTGAAATAAAAGAGTGAACAGGTTTGAATATATTGTATTTAGAAATGTTGATTTTCTTTTACATAGCTAGAAAAATGAAAATGTGAAGTAATATATTTACATACTTTTGCTCTTGAAATGGAAAGAAGAATCTAGTTAAAAAAAATGGAATTATTCTTTTAAGTAGATGAGTTTTAGTAAAGTTGATAACATTTTAAAATGAGTAGATTTAACTAAGAAATGAATAAAAGAGAAATAAATCTCAAATATGGAACTCTAAATGAACAAAATAAAAATTCAGAATGCATTTGCGAACCTTTTGGTAACTTTTTGGTTTTGTTAAAATATCGGCAAAAAGGTTCTATTTTTCAGAAACAGGTTCACTTCCCTGTGAAAAGAGATGGTCCTATAACTACTGCTTAGGCTAAGGCGGTGGTCTCAAAACCACCGCTCTGTAGGGATGTGGTCCATGGTTTGTCACCCAGGAAGGGTGGTGGTCCTAGGACCACTGGTCTGCTTTAGGCGACGGTTCTGTCACTTATGATAGAACTCCATGGATCCACGCCTGTGTGTGAAATGTATCGAGTTTGTGCCAATTTCTAAGTTGTAAAATTTAACCTATGATTACCAGAAAGCAAAAAATGATTAATCCTATGGATTAAATAATAAAACATATAAATGGTGGACTAAAAGCATCCTTTCATTTATAACTATGGGTGTAGGGTTTGCCCCAATTTTTTAAAGACCCAAATACAAATGGTTTGTAATAAAAACTAGATTGGGGAAAGACATCCCTTCCAATCTTTGAATGAAATAGAATACATTAACAAAACTAAAATTAAAGTAAGCCTAGACTAGATCTCCATGTAGAATCCTCCATGGTTCTTCCTTTTGTGCTTCTATGGCTTCCTTCTCTCCAACCTGCTATTTTAACATAAGAAAATAGGCCAAATGAGAAGAATATAATGAGAAAAGGTCTTAATATAATTTCTTAAGGATTTTAGGGATAAGTTTGGAACCCTAGGATCTAGTGGCCAGGATGGATTTGATCTAAGGGTTGAGGATTCACCCTACTTTTATTAGGTAGAAATGTATTTTAAATGTTTAATTTAAAATCCCTAAAGGTATGTTTAGATGGGTGAGTGGGGTCACTTAAATGCCTAGGGGTGTAATGTCCTTATTAATCCTTAGTATGTTGTAGGAATTTAATAAAAGGACTTTTAAGATATTAAGATAATGAATTTAATAAATTAACATAAGGTTAACCTTGTTAGGATTGAACACTATTTAAAGAGAAGAGAATATTTAATTAAGTACCTTATTCAACACTATTTAAAGAGAAGAGAATATTAAATGAACTTGTAACCTCCTTCGTAACTTAAACAAAAAAAAATTAGTCACAAATTTTAGGTTAAGTGTTGGGTTGTAGCGTGTTCATGGAACGTCATTTTTGCTAGCGTTATAATTGGTATCAGAGCCATGGGTTCAAAAATTGGACCCTTGGGCACACTTAGAAGACATGAAATATGGACATTTAACTTAGTGTAAAATTGGTTTCGTTTAATCTAGAAAACCACAAATGTCTGATAATTGTATAAATTAGAAAACATAGGAAATTGAAACAAGACCTAGAACAATGAACTAACTCTTACCTTGATTTGTGTAGGAGGTGTGGATCAGATGAGGGGTTCTTTCAGATAGACCTAGATATACCATTACCAGATCAAGTTGTAGTAGCCATTCTACCTCATATTTTACAGATGCTTCAGGACGTCAATGCTGCTATACGTTGAGAGCCCTTGGGAGGACAATTTGCTAAACATGACAAGGAACCGTCAGTGGAGGCCCATGTATCCCTTTGACACGAGGATTATAGGGAAGAGAAATTCTTCGTGGAGTTGCCTAGGGCAGAGTCACCACAGAGGGTACATGGGGGCAAGATCTTAGGTCATAGGGACAAGTCTCGAAGCCCTAGATAGAGGGAGGAGTATGTAGAGAGACCTATGGGTCGTTAGACGTTATCTGCAGACCATATCAGGGAGTTCCTGAAGCTACGACCATCTCACTATTTGGGTGATATAGGCAGTTTTTAGGAAGAGGCCTGGTTGGTGATATTGAGCAAATGCTTCAAGCTCTGCCCTTGTACTAGCAACACGAAAGCTCATGTTGCGATCAATATTTTGAGGGATAGAGCAGAAGTGTGGTGGAGGACTGAAGAGTAGAAGCTCCATGTTGACTTAGAGACAATTACCTGGGAGCTATTTGAGGAGCGTTTCTGGAGTAGATATTTTCCCAGGAGGTTTATATAGCAGTGGATAGATGAGTTTCATGACCTTTATCAGGCATCGATGATTGTAGCCTAGTATGAGAGTCAATTTTTGGACCTACTCCAGTATGTCGAGTATATGCAGGATGATCAGGTATGAATTCACAGGTTCATCTAGGCTTGAACTTGGAATTCGGTGGTGTGGTGTGCATTCACTGCCCACATGCATTAGTAGAGGCCGTGGAGAAGGCCTATATTGTAGAGGAGACACGAGGGAAGATGCAACAATATAAAGACAGAGTTCAGAGCCGTATCCAGTAGATGTAGGATGAAAGATCGAGGGTGTTAGTTCTTCCTACACGTGGTCGACAAAGTTCAGGATAGGCTTCATTCAGGCCACCACAACAGCCACCTCAGCAGTAGCAGTAGACCCGCCCACCTTACAGACCTCCTCAGAGATTTGATGCATAGAGAGGATGAAGTATGGGGCCTCCTCCTAGGGGTCCCATCAGGACACAAGGTGCACAAAGAGCTTAGTCAGCAAGAGCTTGTCGGCAGCGATCTCAGCAGTCCATAGACGGATCATCAGGATCCATAGTTGAGACCTCTAGAGTATTGAATAGAGCTACATCCCATTGGAGAGGACCAAGCAACTGTTATGGTTGTGGTGTTGCTAGAAAAAATTGGAGATATTTCCCACAGTACCCCAACAACAAGGGTATGACACAGATCTCAAAGCCTACTGCTAGAGATATGGCATGGAGCCATTAGATCTACGTAGTGGTTGAGAACCACTAGGATGAGCATCAAAGTACCATGATAGAGACTACAGGTAGTATTGGTGGTGTTTCTGCCTTTATATTATTTGATTCTGGATCTTATAATTCTTTTATTACACCATCCTTAGTAGAGCATTGTAGGTTGGTAGAAATTAGGTAGGGTCGTAGTTTAGACGTTGAGATGGCTTATGGAGCAAAAATTTCTGTAGACTCCTTAGTTAAGGAGTGTGTAGTGCATTTGAGACCCTTCACCACTACCTCGGATCTTTGAATCCTTCCATTAGGATCTTATGGTGTTATTTTGTGCATGGAATGGTTGTTCACTCACAGAGATAGAGTGGATTGTTACCATAAGACTATTGCTTCTACAAATGATCTAGGAGTGGAGTCAGTGATATCAGGAGTTAGGAGGCTCATTTTCATTCACACCATCTCCGCTATGCAGCTTAAGCGGTGTGTGTGACGAGGTTGTCAAATGTATGATGTTACGATTAGTGACATATCAGAGGATGAGTCTAGTGGACCATCCCTTGATTACCATCCCATCTTGAGAGAGTTTTTTGATGTTTTCCTAGGGGAGCTATCGGGGTTATCTCCCCCACATGAGATAGATTTCCACATAGATCTGGTTCCAGGTGCAGAGGCTATCTCACGAGCACCTTATTAGATGACTACTCTTGAGCCATGTGAGCTCAAGCTGCAGCTTGAGGACCTTATGGAGAAAGGCCTAATCTATCCTAGTGTATCCCCTTGGGATGCACCGGTGATCTTTGTGAAGAAGAAGGATGGATCTCTATGGTTGTGCATTGATTACCGTTAGATAAACAAAGTAACGATCAAGAATCATTACCCCCTTCCATGTGTTGATGATTTATTTGATCAAATGAAGGGGGCAATGGTTTTCTCCAAGATAGATCTTAAGTTAGGGTATCATCAGCTCAGGATTATGGAGGTAGATATTCATAAGACTGCCTTCCGTATGAGATATGGACACTACGAGTTCACAGTGGTACCTTTTGGTCTGACGAATGCTCCCTCAGTGTTTATGAGTCTAATGAATGGGGTATTTATGAATTTTCTAGATTTCTTCATGCTCATTTTCCTTGATGACATCTTGATTTACTCACGTACGTGTGAGAAGCACTTTCACCGGGTTCTTGAGTATCTTCATGAGAAGCATCTTTACAGGAACTTGGAGAAGTGTGCGTTCTTTCAGACATAGGTGTAGTATTTGGGCCACATCATTTCTGAGGAAGGTATCATAGTTGATCCTTCCAAGATTCGAGCCATCATGGATATGCCAACACCCACTAGTGTGACCGAGGTACACAAATTCATGGTCTTAGCAGGATATTGCAAGAGATTTGTCTAGGAATTTTCTCAGATTATGCACCTCATCACTTCCCTTCAACAGAAAGGGAAGAAGTTTTTATGATTAGATAGATGTGAGTAGGCCTTCAGTAGACTGAAGGAATTCCTCATGATAGCACCTATTCTTGCAATGCCAGATCCTTAGGGTGAGTTCTACATTTGCACAGATGCTTCTTTGGCAGGACTAGGGGGCATGTTGCTGCAGGAGGGTAGAGTAGTTGCTTTTGAGTCTCGTAAACTAAAATATTATGAGCTTAATTATCTGACTCATGATATTGAGCTTGCAACATTTGTACAAGCCTTGGTGTGGTGGAGACATTTTCTTCTTGGCCAGAGTTTTACTCTTAGGACTGATCACTTGAGTCTTTTTCACCTCTTCACCCAACCCAATCTCAACGCTCCTCAACAGCGTTGGATGGAGTTACTTTGTGAGTATGAAATGAATATAGAGCATGTGAAGGGGAAGGAGAACATGGGTGTTAATGCCTTGAGTATATGGAAACACATGGATATGGCTACTTTAGTGGGTACAAATTTATGGAGCAAGATTTTACAGTAGCTTCCCTAGGATAGTTTCGACCTTGTAGCCAGAGCAGAGATTGAGTCTCAGAGATCCCTTGAGGGGATATTTGATGGATTTTCATTAGAGGCATATGGCCTTCTCCAACACAGAGGTTAGATTTATGTTCCTAGAGATGGAGGATTGAGGCAAGACATTTTGACAGAGGCTCATCATGCACCTTATTCAGCCCATCCCGGGGTGAAGAAGATGCCCGCCACCTTGAGAGCGTTGTACCATTGGAGAGGAAACTAGAGAGACATGGATTTGTTGTGTCATGCTTCGTAGAGTTCCATAGGGTGAAGGTTGAGCATCAATATCCATCTGGCCTTCTCTTTCCTCATGCCATACAGGAGTGGAGGTGGGACACCATTTTCATGATCTTCATTGTTGGGTTATTGATGTTCAGATACCACGACAATGCCATCATGGTAATGGTGGATAAATTGATGAAAGTAGCTCATTTTTCTCCGGTGAAGACCACCTATACAGCCAATTCAGTGGCATAGGTATATCTTGATGAGATTATCAGATTACATGGGATTCCATGAAATATAATTTACAACCACAATCCTTTGTACACTTCCTATTTCTGGACCACCAGGCAGCATTCTCTCAAGACGAGGATCAATTTCAGCACAACATATCACCCTGAGATAGATGGACAGAATGAGTGGGTGAATCAGCCTGGAGGACATGCTTAGGATGTACATTATTTATCACTAGTCAATATGGGAGGAGTATTTGTACTTGGTGGAGTTTTCCTATGATAATAGTTTTTAGAGTTCGATAGGCATGGCTCCTTTCCAGAAATTATATGGCAGAGAGTGTAGGAAACCTCTTAGTTAGGATAGGTTAGAGGAAAGGGTTTTTATTGGGCCAACATTATTGTAGGATATGGAGAAGCAGGTTACATTGATCAGACAAATATTATAGGAGGCGCATGACAAGCAGAAGAAGTATGCGGACCATCATAGGATAGATCATAGTTTTGAGGTAGGCACGAAGGTGTGTCTTTATGTCAGACTGCATAAGATCCCTATTTGTTATGAAAAAGGTTCTAAGCTTGATCCTAGGTTTGTGGGTCCCTTTGAGATCTTGGAGCACATCGGTCCCTTGGCCTATCTTCTAGCATTGCCACCTAGCTTATCTCGTGTCCATGATGTGTTTCATGTTTCTGTTCTTAGGGGATATATTTTTGATCCTTCTCATGTGCTAGATTGAACTACATTACAGGTGTAGGATCAGCGGCAGGTAATAGTGGAGCCTGTACGCATTGTAGAGCGTAGGAACCTGGGCCTTCACTGTAGAGAGATTGACCAGGTTTGGGTCCAGTGGGACAGATATGATGAGACTATGACTACATGGGAGGATGCTACTTTACTACGAGTGTAGTTTCTACACCTGTTCCAGTGACTTCCAAGAGGAAGTAGAGTTTAAGGGGAGGAGGATATAGTGTCCACTTCCCCTCGACACCTTTTTAATTTTTTGATTTCGATACTGTCGACTACAATTATGGATATATTATAGTTTTTTGATTTAGCATGTTAGTAGATATTAGAGATACTGAACTGTTGATTCGATTCGTAATTGATGCATGTGGACCATTAGAGACATTTGTTATTGATGTTGTGGACATGGTAATATATATATTTTTTACATGTGATATATTTTTCGACACTTCGTAGTATTTGATAATGTAAATTATGTTGTGATCATTTTGACATGGATGAAATGTTAGATAGAAATGTTGCTAGAAATTTGTAAATGGTTCGTAATTGCATAGATGATATTTATTCGTATATAGATGATTTTAGATTTATATTGCATATTTTGGCATGGATGTTTTAATGCGGCCATGAGGCCGAAGGAGGTATTCTCTTTTCTGTAGGTATATTTATATTCACAAAAAAATCGGGGCATTGGAGACCAACCACATTGAAATTTTATATGAATTCAACTAGGGTCACCATGGCAACATGTAATTGTGTGTGTGTTAGAATTATTTGGTTAGGGGGAAATTGTGACCAAGGGGTCATGTGTTGTTTTGTTTTAATTTCCATTTTATTAATGTTAGTATGTGTTCCCTTTAGTGATGTAATTTACTTGTTTTAATTATTTAGATTGTGATGTATGTATTTTACCCCTTAATTATTCATGGGTTGTAGTGTCTTAATTAAGCTAATTTAACCTTGTCATAAACTAATTAAAGATGTGACCAAAAAGGAGTTCATTTATTAGACTTGATTTACTCTTGGATTTTGTGTTGTGTGTTGTATGCTTGAGTCTTGAGTGTAGTACACTCTACCCTTCATGGGAAACTCGAATTTGGCCTTTGAGGCCAAATTTTGAAGCTTGTGGGACAAGTCAAACTTGTCCCACACCTCTTAAATGTCTATGCCAACCCTATCTATGGGTTAGGGGGTAAAATTTAGGCCCTATTAGGTGTTTCGGAAAGATAGAAAAGGTGAAATTTTTATTGCACTTTCTTTCAAGTATTTATTTTCTATCCTTAGGGGGAGTGGGCTTAGATGGAGTGTGTAAGTTTCTTGTCATTCTTTCAACCACTTATTAATTGTGCATTGGAATATGAGATTGACCAAGGTGATGTGGAGTGGAGAGGAAATGAGGTGGCATCCTACTTGGAGCCACATTATCCTCCTCTCTCCTTTCTCTATTTATTGAAATCATTTTGCTTGTTTGGGGGTTACTTCATTATTTTGTGCTCTTGTAGTTTTTGAGAGTTGGAGGATTTTTGAGAGAGCTTGTGGATTATTGGAGTTTGTGGATGTTTTCTTGGTTTATTAAGATCTTGGAACTTCATTCTTGGGAAAATATCTACTATGGAGAGGTAAGAGATTTAATTTTCTTTTGTTATACTTCTATTATGTGTTTAGATGTTGTGTTGAGTGTTGTTTTTCCTCTGGAATGCTTGTTGGGTGCGGGTAGATTGCCTAAGTTTGGAGTAGGAGGAGACTATGGGGAGTTTTCTTGTAGGGAGGCATAAGAGGTTATTTTCTTGTGGAGGGAGTTGGGTTGGGTTCCCCACCTTGTATGGGGAATGCTTGCATTTATTCCTCCTCTTGTTATGAGGGAGGTATAAGAGATTGAGGGAGGCATAAGAGTATATGGAGGCATAAGGGGTACTTGATGGAGGGATAATATTTTGTAGCGAATTTCAGACATACATTGGAGGATTAAAGGTGGGTACCCATTCCCATTGGGAGGAATATGTGGTCTCCCCATAGGTCTTTCTCTTTTGGCTTTCTTGATAAGCCTTGTATTATTATTGTTTTGTTGTTCCTTTTGCTTGTGTTGTTGTTGTGTTTGAATGTTAATGGAATGGATGTGAAACTAAATTTTTTAAGTATTGTGGAAGATTGTAGTTTCCATGTGTTGAAATCATCTCCCATTGTAATGTGGTTGGGGCTCGGGGGGAAAATGAAGAGGATGGCTTCTCCTCTCCATTGGATATGTTGGTTAGGTGGAGAGCATTTCCTCTCCCCCTAATTTGTTGTGAATCAAACAAATCTTGGTGGAGCTATCTTGATGGAGTTGTGAAGCTTGGAGTTTTGTTGGAGACCTTATGAAACTTTCCTTGTGTTATTCCCGCTTAGAGTGGAAGAACTTGTAATAATGTATTCCATTATTTTGATTATATTTTGTATGATTTCCCACATCAAGTGGAGAACATTGTATTGATGTTGTGAAGAAACAAATTACATTTCATTGTGGCTATGGATGTGTATTATATATTGCAAAGAAATAAGAAATATTTGTGTGAATTAGTTGTGAAATGGAAAAGAAAGTTTTCTTCATTTTGAATATTGTAGCATTGTATAAGGAAAGTGGAATGATCAAAATGGATATGTTATGTAAAAGTTAGTTGGGAGTTGAATTATGAAAAGGAGAGTTTGCATTCAAATAGGTTGTAATATGTAAATGAGAAAGAAGGAAAAATATAAGTTGTAAGAAGTTGAACTTGATTGCAAAATAACATTGCATGGAAAAAAAATTATTTTAGCCATTTTGAATGTATGAATATTGTAGTGAAATAAAAGAGTGAACAAGTTTGAATATATTGTATTTAGAAATGTTGATTTTCTTTTACATAGCTAGAAAAATGACAATGTGACGTAATAGATTTACATAGTTTTGCTCTTGAAATGGAAAGAAAAATCTAGTTAAACAAATGGAATTGTTCTTGTAAGTAGATGAGTTTTAGTAGAGTTGATAACACTTTAACATGAGAATATTTAACTAAGAAATGAATAAAAGAGCAATAAATCTCAAATATGGAACTCTAAATGAACAAAAACAAACTCAGAATGCATTTTAAAACCTTTTGGTAACTTTTTGGTTTTGTGAAAATCTTGACAAAAAGGTTATGTTTTTTAGAAACAGGACCACCACCCTGTGCAGAGCGGTGGTCCCGTAACCACCACTCAGGATAATGTGGCGGTCTCAAAACTACCACTCTGTAGGGCGGTAGTCCATGGTTTGTCACCTAGGCAGGGCGGTGGTCCCAGGACTACCGGTCTGCTCTGGGCGGTGGTTCTGTCACTTATGACAGAACTCCATGGATCCGCGCAAGTGCATGAAATTTATCCAGTTTTCACCAATTTCTAAGTTGTAAAATTTAACCTATGATTACCAGCAAGCAAAACAATGATTAATCCTATGAATTGAATAATAAAACATGTAAATGGTGGACTAAAAGCATCTTTTCATTTATAACTATGGGGGTAGGGTTTGCCCCAAATTTTTAAAGATGCAAATACAAATGGTTTGTAATAAAAACCATATTAGGGAAAGAGATCCCTCCCAATCTTTGAATGAAATAGAATACATTAAAAAAACTAAAACTAAACTAAGCCTAGACTAGATCTCCATGTAGAATCCTCTATGGTTCTTTCTCTTGTGCTTCGATGGCTTCCTCTCCAACCTATAATTTTAACAAAAGAAAATAGGCCAAATGAGAAGAATAGGATGAGAAAAGGTCTTAATAGAATTTCTTAAGGATTTTAGGGCTAAGTTTGGAACCCTAGGATCTAGTGGCCAAGATGGATTCAATCTAAGGGTTGAGGATTCACCCTACTTTTATTAGGTAGAAATGTATTTTAAATGTTTAATTTAAAATCCCTAAAGGTATGTGTAGATGGGCACGAGTGGGGTCACTTAAATGCCTAGGGGTGTAATGTCCTTATTAATCCTTAGTATGTTGTAGGAATTTAATAAAAGGACTTTTAAGCTATTAAGATAATGAATTTAATAAATTATCATAAGGTTAACCTTGTTAGGATTGAACACTATTTAAAGAGAAGAGAATATTTAATTAAGTTAATTAATCCTTATTACCTTCCTTTGAATGTTTGATTAATGAACCCTAGACATAATTTTGGAAACATGTAACTTTCAACTAGACCTAGATCTTCAATCGTAAGCTACGTTTTGTAGTGCAAGTTGATTCAATGAACCTTAAAGGTTACCAACCATTGTAACCTTCTTTGTAACTTAAACAAAAAAAAATAGTCACAAATTTTAGGTTAAGTATTGGGTTATAACATGTTCTTAGAATGTCATTTTTATGGGTGTTACATAGGAGATCCACCCAAACACCCAATTAGCATACCAAAACACTCAAAAATATACACATATACACAATATAAAAGAAAGAATTTGATAAGAGTGTAGTTCCTACATTTCCATTATAGAGCTTGATCCAAGAGACACACACCAAGCTCCTTCAAGCCCAATCTATCACCAAAAAGCTCCAAAAAAATCCACAAGCACTCCAAATATCTTCCAACTCCAAAATGCAAGAGCACAAAAGAATGAAGTGACCCCCAAAAAACAAAAATAACTTGAATACATAGAAAAGGGAGAGAGGAGGGTGAGGTGGCTCCATGTACAATGCCACATCACTCATCCTCAAATCTACCTCCCAAGTCAAACCTCAACCCCAATGCACAATAAATTGGTGGGTGAAACAAATGAAAAAATACTTCCACATACAATCCAATTCCACACCCCCCAAGGAAAAAATTTAATTACATGAAAGGAAGTGCAATAAATTTTCACCTTTTTGTCTTCCCAAAACCATAATGGGGTCTATTTTTGACCCGTTAACCCATAGGTAGGGTTGGTATACTAATTTAAGATGTGTGTGACAAGTATGACTTGTCCCACAAGCCTCTAAAATTGGCCCTTAACGCCAAATCCGAATTTCCATAAAGGGGTAGAGTGTACCACACTCAAGATCACAAGAACTCAACTTACAACACATAATCCAAGAGCCATCAAATCTAATAAATGAAATACTTTGACCCATCCAAAGTTATTTTAGGAAAACGATTAATTTACTAATCTAGACACAAATCAAGACTTAATAAAAGGAGAATAGATCACTATAAAGTCACATACTAAAATCAAATAAAGGAAACTAATAAAAGAAAAACATACAACCCCTAGGTCACAAATGGAGGTGATCCCCCCATGGGGAAACCCCTAAAAATAATTCAAATGTACACACAAAAAGATACATGTTGCCATGGTGACCCTTGTCAAATTCATCTAGCATTCCAATTTGGTTGGTCTCCAATCCCCCCTCGTTTGTTGTGATATGTTTTCCTATGAAAAACACAATACCCCTCTGGCCTCATGGCCATATTAACAATTTTGAAGTAATAAAACCCTTATATCTAGCTATCAATTTCAACATCAAATATCATAACTACTATTGTTAAGACCAAGTAATTTAACAATTATTCCAATTTTCAACATTTCGATTCAACTCATACATCAGTTTGCAACTATGATCATAAAAAAACAAAATCATCAAATATAAGCAATACTTTAACTCTTTCCCAATTTCACCAATCCTCTAATATCAAAGAAGTTACAAAAGTAACTTTGAACATAATAATAAAATCAATATGAAAATGATTAGAAATAACAACATATATTTATCTAAGAACACATCATTTTATTCCATAGTGAATTTCTATCAAAAGTTAATAAGTTTGGTTACAATAATGTCTATCCTTCAATTCCCATATCACAATGTGTTAATGTCATTTGTCTATTAATATCTACTGGTAATAATGCACAATAGTGTCTATATGTCCAGTTACAGAGATAAACTACATACAACCACATAATATCGAACAGTAATGCTGTCAAAATTAATTTATGACAAATAAACCATTTTAGCTAATTGTCTTATCCTTAAATGCCCATCAGGGTCCACAGTATGCCATATAGTCAAAATAATAATAATAAAAACAAAATGGAGTCATGATGACCCACACATCTTATTAGTATGCTAATTAGAATAAAGCAACAAGGTCTATGATTAAAAACAATTTAGAATATATAATCATGGTTCATTTAGTGTTGAAGAGAAGTGGGTATTACAAATACTTTAGGCAAGGCTGCTCATAATATTTGGGTTTCCTCATGGGATGGTAACATTGTTTCACCTATGCAATAAACATATTTCTAACCTGATCGGTTTACACTATCTATGCAGTCCTATCTTGTGCCATAATGTGAGCTCTGGAGCAGGGTATCGACAACCATCAAGCATACATATGGAATAATTTTGTTAGATGTTGTAGTTTCAAGTGCTCTAGTAGGTATTTATTCTAAATGTGGAATCATACACTTGGTATATGGACTATACAACTAAATTCCTAAAAGAAACGTGGTGTGTGGATAACTTTAACAACATGATATAAAAAAAAGGAAATCATTCCTCTGTTTTTGTATCTTGTAATTTATCGATGAGAATTGGTATTTTTAATTTTTAGAGGAGTTTGAAATTAGTGCAATGGCACATAAACAAGTATAAGAAGCTATTATGGTGAATTATTTAGAAATGGAAGTTGAACCCAAAGATGTGAAAAAAATGGATGGTGAGGAAGAGGGTTTAGTGAAATGAAATGTGTATAGGATAATGTTTTGGAATGGTGGATTTGTTTATGATGTCTGGTTTAGTTGTGCTTCAAACTAGGTTGCAAATGTGCTTTTAACTTTTCCCTATTCATTCTCTCAATTTTGAATGGTGTCTGGTATCCTCCTCCAAATATTCTATGGTCTAATTGGAAGCTGGACAACATACCTCATAAGTGTTCTATAAGTGGAGTATCGAACAAGAAAGGAAAAAAGGAGAACTATAGTTTAAGAAATAACATTCTTGAGTGCTTTGAAGTATTTGATGGACTTTTGGGGCCCTATTAGAAAGGAGTAGGTATGGCCTTCAATTGTACATTCTTATTAAACAGATCTATGATAAAAATCATATCCTATGCAAGACATGGAAACTTTCCAAGGCATGTGGACTATTATATGAAATGATTCAATGAAATGTTGTCTCACAAAATCTAACCATTGTTGAGTATAGACATCTTAGGTTTGTTGAAACTTTTTTAGAAATTTGTAAGCAAAGAAAATCAATGACGGGAAGTCTTTTTTTTTCCACAGTTGTCATGAGTATCATCCCCATTCTATCTCAAATAGGGAATTTCGAGTAAGTCAATAACATATATACCTATATGACCTAGAGGTTTTTGGTGAGAGTATTAGTTGTTGAATGGTTTTGGTTATGGTGGATTTTTTTGTTGGCAAATGTGTATTTTATGATGATTAGGTCGATTATATGGAAATTATGTTGTTTTATTGGAGCTCTTCATGCTTTATGGGATAGTGCATATGTTTCTTTGGATATTTTCTTCAATGGTACAGATGGAGGGATTGTGGGTGCACGTGAACAAGCTGATAGAATGCCTGGTAGAGGTATGAATCCTTGTGTAGTGCGAGTGAAACCACCTGGATTACCTTTTTACACTGTAGACGTACATATTTCCCAAACATTGTTCTTCTCACCTTTTCCTTCATAATACTCATACTTAGTTTTTTTTCATTTGGGACAGAATATATTTAAAACCTTGGAGTATCTCACATTCAATTATTTTATATAATTTTTTTTTACAAAATAATAAAATGGCATCTGGTGCTTATGTAACCTAAATAACACTTGGTAGTAAAGAAAAATCTTAAACCCTCCTTTATACATGATTTGTAAAACTTCACAACCTTATTAGCTAGTTTTGACACCCTTTTATTGACAAGTTGAGATTGTTCCCTCATAAACCCACCAAATGTTCTATTGTAAAAGCTAGTAAAGCATGATATTTATAGACCTGCAAAGAAACCATATGAAACCCAAAAAGGGGATGTAAAGTCTCGATTGTGTTCTTTGTTAGGAGGAGAGTTGCCTCAATATTTAGGTTTGACCGCAATCGACCGTTTATACTCTCTTTGTCTCTCCTCAAGGAGCCCTATTACCCTGTTTGCACTTTTAGGAAGTTGTTAAAATTTGAAGTTAGGCTTCGTATCGACTTGTCATTTAACCATGGATAACAAAATTCTTATCCACCTTTACAAACCTCTAGTATTTTTACTATAACATTTCTTGGAACCTTTAGTTTGGGAAAAAACACTCTTCTTGATAGTTTCGCAAAAGAATTTTGTAAGCCTTTGGTCGCAATTTGACTAGGTCAAACTAGATCAATAACGACCGGTGGCTCTAGAAAACTCATCACCATTTGAAAACTATTTTCAAGTTCTTAATCCTGTCGACTCTAGTGATTTTTCCATGTATAGGGGAATTGTTAAGAAATTTTTCATTGCGCATTCCTCCATCAAACATCAGTTTTTGATCATTTACAACTGGGTCAATTATGACCAATGGCCTCCAAAAAATTACCACCAATCATAAACCATTCATCATTTATGAATTTCATGAGTTCTTGTGAATTCTTGGTGTATAGGAGGACATGTATAAATTTAATCAGGGTGTGTTTTCCCATCAGAATATAACATTTGACAGTGGATTCTTATCCTATGATCCTAAATTGAACATTTTTGTAATGAGCAGAAAAACGTAAAAAGGAAGTTGTGGGACTCCCATCAAGCTACCAAACCCCCATGGAAACTTTTTGAATCCTGTTACTAGTTGTTAGGAATTCTATCAAGTGACTTCATGTGTGAAATTAAAATTTTGGTAAAATAATTTCTCTATCTCCCTATCTCTTCCTCTCTCCTAAGTTATCTAGCCAAGGCCCCCCATATCTATATAGAATAGAGCCTTATCTCTATATGGTGTGGGGGGTATATAGATCTAGAGGGAGCTAACCACACCACATTGAAAATTCCTCTTCCCAGGAGGATCTATAGAGAATTGGGGGGCTACTGTCTACTATAGAGAAAAACAACTTACAGTTTAATTCACTACCATATGCCTTTCATGTAATACAATAGGAATAAATATTTCTTTCTTTTAAAAAATATAAATTTTAACCATTCCCATAAGTAGCTTACAACAAGATTACCCAATAGTTTTAAAATAAAAACAACTCACCTATGAAGACAATAAATCAACTGAAATGAGAACAAAGTTGTTTTCCTTTCAATCACATTTCAATTCTTTTCTTCATCCATGATCCACAACCCTTTCAAGGATCTTGGTTCAACTTAACAATATAATAGTCATTCATTCCAACAAGTAATGAAATGATTTTAAAACTTTCACTTTCATTTACAATATCAACTAAGAATACATTTTGATAGTAAAACAACTAAAAAATTCACTTTAAATAAATACAAGTTTACAAGCCCTCCCTACACAATGGAGGCAACATGGTAAAATATAACAAGAGAGTTTTTTCTTCTTTCTCCAAATTCTACAAGAAGGCCTTCATTGTCTAATCTCCACCTTCTTCCAAGATCAAACACACACAAAAAAATGGGGGATTAAGCAATACTCTCCACCCTACCAATATTCCAATGAGGAAGTGATGCCTACTTCCTCATTGACCCCTGAGCCATAACAATGAGACAATATAGAATATTTGAAAAACATGGAAATTAAAAGAACGATTCCACACTTACTTTCACACAACATTCACAAAAGAAAAAGACCACAACACATTCATTTTTATACACAAAAACTTCCCAAAACAATGGCTCTAAAATAAGCCAAGTAGAGAAAGGAATAGGGGGATAACCTTGTGCCTCCCAAGGGTTTGGAAGCCTACCAAAAAACCTCAAAATCTCAATCAACCCCAAAAATTTAGTATGCCTCCCTAGAAATAAAATATCTCTTATACCTCCCTCACTATTTTGCCTCCATCTCTCTTATGTCTCCCATAATGAAAAAAAATAACAAGATGAGAACAAGGTGAGGCACCCAACCCACTCCCTCCTAAATACCCAAGAGAAAATCTTATGCCTCCCAAAAATTTTCATCTCCATTTAACTTTCTCGTACACATCTTAAAGCAATTTCACTACCCAACCACACTCATGCAATAAAACATTAATTCAACACATAAACACACAAAAAAAAAATAACCAAGGGTGAAGACCATACCTTTCCATATAAATAATCCACTCGACAAGCAAGTTCAAAAATCTTCCAAGATCAAGCAATTCCAAGTAATATTCAAATCCAACAAGAACTCTAAAAGGCAAGCATTCCCAAAAATGAGAGAGTCAAAAACTAAGCAAGTAACCCCCAAAACTTCACAAAAATTTTAATAATAGAAAAAAGGGAGAGGGAGATGTTGTGGCTCCATGTAGGATGCCACATCATTTCTTCTCCACCCCACATCACCAAGGTCAAACACAAACCCCATAGCATAATAAATTGGTGGTTGGGAAAAAGACCACTCTCTTTCACACTCAACCCAACCCACACCCCTTAAGGACAAAATTAAATAACCATGTAAGAAAAGTGCAATTAATTGTCATTTTCCTTAATTAAAAAATAAAATAGGACCTAAAATAAGTCCCTCACATCATAGGCTAAGTGGGTGGGTGACTTTAAGAGGTGTGGGACAAGCTTAGCTTATCCTACAAGTCTCCAAAATAGCCTAGAAGGTAAAAATATTAATTTCACAAGGAATATTGTGTACACACTACCTTTAAATAAATTAAATTCATTCCAAACCAACACACATTAATGATACCAAGTCACATTTATTTACCCCCTTTGTCACATCCTAATTAGAACTAGTTAAAAAAAATTAAATTAACTAAAGAGGGGTGCTAAACAAAATTAATAAAAGTGACTCCACATGCTAATAAAAATACAATAATTCACAATTAAATAATCTATCAAGAAAAAATTACAAACATTCCCAAGGTCACATTTGAGGTCACCTGTAGCGCCCACTTCCCTTCAACACCTTTTTGTTATTGATTATGATATTGCCAACTATACTTATGGATATTATTGTAGTTTTTCATTTGGCATGATGTTAGATGTTAGAGATCATGGACTGTTGTTGATTTTGATTCATATATGATACATGTGGATTATTAGAGACATTTTATATTTATGTTGATATGATGTGGACATAGTGTTATATATATATATATATATATATATATATATATATATATATATATATATATATATATATATATATATATATATCAGACATGCGATATTTCGTCATATTGAGTAGACCTAGACAATTGAACTAATCTTATGATCATGTGGTTATTTGATGAAATTGTAAATGATATCATTACTTGCCTAGATGATATTTTGATTCATATATAGATGATGGTGGAGCTATATTGTGTGTTTATTTTGGATGTTTTGATGCAGCCATGAGGCCGAAGGATGTGTTATGTATTTTACAGGTAAACATGTCATAACAAACATTGGGGGGGATTGGAGACCAACCACATTGGAATGTTAGATGAATTCAACAAAGGTCACTATGGCAACATGTATTTTGTTATGTGTGTGTGTTTTAATTGTTGTTAGGGGGATTCCCATGGGGGGAATCACCTCCAATTGTGACCAAGGGGTTATGTGTTGTTCTTGCATTTAGTTTCCTTTATTTAATTTTAGTATGTGATTATTTATTGATGTATTTTACCCTTTAGTATTTATTTAATTTGTCTCTAGATTAGTGAGTTAATCATGTTGTTAAATTAATTATAAAAGGGTCAAAATAATTCATTTATTAGAATTGATAGCTCTTGTTTTATGTGTTGTAAGTGAAGTGTAAGTAACCTTGAGGTTTGTACACTCTACCCCTTCATGAAAATTCAAACTTGTCCTTAACGGAAAAGTTTGGAGGTTTGGGGGACAAGTTAAACTTGTCCCACACCTATTAAATTGCTATACCAACCCTACCTATGTGTTTGGCGGGTAAAAAGTAGACCCCATTATGTGTTTTGGGAAGATAAATTGTATGTTTTTATTGCACTTCTTACATGTATTTATTTTAGTCCTTAAGGGGTGTGGGCTTAGATTGTGTGTGTAAGTAAAATGTCATTTCTTCAACCACTTATTAATTTTGCTTTGCAGTATGGGGTTAACCAAGGTGGTGTGGAGTGCAGAGGAAATAAGGTGGCATCCTACTTGGTGCCACATCCTCCTTCTCTCTCCCTTTTCTATTTATTCAAGTTCTTTTACATGTTTGGGGGTTACTTCATTCTTTTGTGCTCTTGCATTTCTTAGAGTTAGATGATTTTGGAGAGCTTGTGGTATTTGTGGGAGCTTATTGGTGATTGGTTTGGTTTGAACGGGCTTGGAGATTGACTCTTGGAACAAGCTCTACTATGGAAAGGTAGGAGCTTTAGTATTGCTTATGTGATTCATTTATTTTGTGTTTGTGTGATTGTTTTTGTTGAGTGTTTAGAATGCTTGTTGCATACTTCAGTAGATTGCCTAAGTGTGATGTAGGAGGGGACTATGCGGAAAATTAATTTAGGGAGGCATAAGATTTATTTCATATTATTGAGGGAGTTTTGGTTAGGTTCCCCACTTTGGATGTGGAATGCTTGCATTCTTACCTGTTCTTGGATGAGGGAGGCATAAGAGAATGATGGAGGTATAAGAGTGTGTGGGAGGCATAAGAGGTACTTGAGGGAGGCATAAGAGTATGTAGGGTATTTGAGATATGTATTGGAGGTTTATAAGGTGGGAGCTCGTTTCCCCTTGGAAGGCATAAGTGGCTTCCCCATAGGTTCTTTCTCCTTTGGCTCTTCATTTAGAAGCCTTGTATATTTCATTTTTTCTCCTTCTTGTGTTTTTAGTTTGAGTCAAATATGCATTTGGAATGGTTTTGAAATACTTGGTTTCTGATTTGGAAGCTTGTTATTTACATGTGATGGAATCACCTCTCATTGTAATGTGGTTGGGGCTCGAGGGCCAATAAGGAGGATGGCTTCTCCCCCTCCTTGGATATTTTGGTTGGGTGGATAGTGTTGCCTATCCCTGCATTTTGTTGAGGATCAAGCAAATCATGAAGGATCTCTCGTTTTGGTGTTGGCAACCTTGGAGATTTTGTTGGAATCCTTAAATAATTCATCCTTGTGAAAATTATTTTGTTATTCCCACTTAGAGTGGAGGAACTTGTAATATTACTTTTCATTTTAGATTTCATTTTTGAACATTTTCCCCACTTTAAGTAGAAGATGTTGTATTAATATTTTGAGGGAAATTTTTATTGATTTTAAATATCATATTTGTAATGTATGTTTAAATGAAAGAAAGAAATAGTTACTACTTGTGTATTACATGAAACTTATAGAGTAAGGAAAGAGTTCTATTGTTCATTTTTTTCCTTTTGTGGTTGAAACAAGTTTTAAGCTTGGATGCTTGGATGGAAATAACTTAGGTGTTAGTGGTCTTTTATTTGCTCAATAAAATAGAATGATTCCTAAATCTAGTTGTGTAAAGACGATACCAAGTTGCAAGTAAACCTTAGACCTATTGCTTTGAGATTACATTGTTAGATTAGACAAATTTTCATTCTAAATTAGATGTCAAGATGGTAACAATAAGGAAAAATTAAAATTAAAATTATCCTTTAAAAACAATCCTACCAAACCATAAAAGAAAATTTAAGTATAAGCTTCCTTAATTTTGCCCATACTATTGATATTAGGACCATTACTACTCAATGATCAAATTATAAATATTAAAATTATTATTAATAACAAATATTAAGAATATATTAATTTAGTAATATACTCATTATTTAAAATTTGTATATTTAACTGGTACAAGTAAGTAAGTATATATATATACATATACATATGTATATGTATATGTTTGTGTGTGTGTGTGTGTGTGTGTGTGTGTGTGTGTGTGTATCTGTGTGTGTGTGTGTGTGTGTGTGTGTGTGTATGTATACGTATACATATATATATATGTAGATGTATATATGTATATGTATGTGTGTGTGTGTGTGTGTGTGTGTGTGTATATGTGTGTGTGTGTGTGTGTGTGTGTGTGTGTGTGTGTGTGTGTGTGTGTGTGTCTGTATGTATGTATATGTATATGTATATGTACATATATACATATATACATACATACATACATACATGTGTGTGTGTGTGTGTGTGTATCTATAATCGTGGCTTTTTCTCTTTTCAAAACCAAAATATATTAAACATGGGCTGAAAGTTTTAATTTTTTTATGGGGCAGTGTATAGAAGTGCGGCCAATAGTTTTTTCGGTTTTAGTTTGTAGATTGCGGTGGGGAGGGGTCGGCGACTGCAACCCCCACCCCATTTAATATTAAATGTTGTGGGGGTTGGGGTCACCGACCACTCCCAATTCCCCAAAGCTTAATACTCCCCATACTTATAAAACCCGCCCCCTCTCTAAAGCGGCCAGCATACAATATTTTTCCCTGCACATTTTCTTTATTCAGCCTGAATGGGAATTTTTATCTGTGGCATGTACAATAAATGATTTCTCTAAACAAGTACATATATACACAAGTGTATAGAAGTATATATACATACATACATACATACATACATACATATATATATATATATATATATATATATACTTTCTCAAAATGAAATTATTGACCCAATGTACCCACTTAAATAAAATGGGCAAACAAAAACCCCACAAGCCCATTTGGGGAAAGCAAATAAATATGATCTAAATGAAACAAACAAATACATTTGTAAACCTTAATGAGTGTATCAACAAACAAGAAAAATATTAGAGCTTGTAGGCCACTTCAAAAAGCTTAAGAGTGCCTCCAATGACTTCCCTTCTTCCTCCAATAACCTGCAAAACCAAAGAAAGAAAACGAACCAAATGAAATGAGAAAGAAGCTTTCATAAGGATGCTTAAGGGTTAGTTGCAATTTTTCCACATCAAGAGACCTAATTAAATCCATACAAGGGATGAGATTCATCCCAACAAAAATTTGGTGGAGAGTGGGTGTGTGGGAAATTACCCTTTTATTTTAAATGTTTTAATTTTAAAACATGGGTTGACTTTTTAAGAGGGCACTTTATGGGGTAAGGGAATATTTATTCTAACCCCATGTAAATGGAGACCTTGTTAATTGTTTAAACCTTGTGGAATCAAATACCTTGGGTATTTATTTATTTTGGCCCCTTTAACCCTCTAAATTTAAATATGGAATATTTAACTATAGTAGGAATTTAATTGTTTATTTAATTAACACTTAGAGAGAATTTAACCATTCTCGGACTAATTATACTCATTAGAGTTTTAATGTGGGTTTAATATTTATTATAATGGAAAAATGTTATCTATTATATATAATTTCCTTGAAACGTAAATGAAGCAATCGGAGTTTTCGATACCTTTTTGTGGGCACGCTTTTAAAAAAAATTATTCCATATATTTTTTCTAACTAACCTAGGTTGTTCTTGGGTCTCTCACGGGTGTTTTCAGCGGGCGTTACATCACCCCCCAATGGGAACCTCCTAACAAACTACAACAATGTACAACATATGAATACACGTGTAGCCATGCTGATATGTGGCAAATACTCCATATTCTTTCACTGTTGGTATCCTATCCCCCTTGGATTTATTGTGTTGCGAACACCTGCAAAAGTCAAGACAATACCTTTCTGTCCTTGTAGTGCCCACATTTTTCTTCAGCTCAGTAGTTTGTTGTTTATTTTCTCATAGACATGTGTTGACAGTGATTGGTGATATCTTGGACATTATATTTAGATATTTGATTTTATTAGTCATGTGTGACATTCAGGCGTATAACGCCAATTTCACCTAATTTCCTTATTGTCACTTTTTCTTGTTATGACATGGAAACTAATGAAATATGATGTGCTTGGAACCTAATTACATTGATGGATAGTTGTTACATGGTGGGATTATATGTCGTTTTATCATCTTGTCTAACTTTTGGAATATGGAATATAATTGTGCACGTTGTTACATCTGGATATCAGTAGGATGTTAGGTTAGTTTATCATGCATTGATATCTTACTATGTCATTTAAATTGTATTGGACAGGTGCAGTTAATGTGTGCAATGAGTGTGCAGGTGACAGGTTTACAGGAGAACGTGGGATTCAGGCCAGTTACTCAAAACTTGCACAAGCAGCCCACGGGCTGAGTCCTAGCCATGTTCACTGTGTGAAGCCCTAGGATAGATGATTATTAATTTTGGGCACTTTGAGTGACCCCAATGTATGTAAAGTAATTTTACTTTAATTTATTAATTGTGTTTAGGGTTGTTAGTAAAGTTGTAAACTTGTTTTGGGAGTTAATAATCCCACTTTCTTTTAAATTGTTGATTTTGTTAATTAGTCTCTTAATCACAAGGGTTTAGGGTCACATGTGAGACCCTTGGGTGGTCCCCACACCCTCTAACCTTGTGCCAAAATGCAAAACCCGAAATTAGGGTATTTTGGGCATTTTTGGGGACCCCTTTGTAGCTTGGGAGTCCCCCCTTCACTAAAATGAGCCCTTGGACCCTACCTAATGGGTAGGGGGGCTTTTTTTCAAGGCTAGAGGGAGTTTTCCCTCCCTTTCTACCCTTGTTTTGTCACATCCATGTAAGGGATGTGGATTTGTGTGTTTATCAAAAGTACAACTAGTTTTGTCTTGCTAACATTTGAGGAAATTTGGGAGAAGAGGGTAAAAAGATAATTTTACCCTTTCTCTCTTTTGTCTTAGCATCTTTGACCATGAGGAGGGAGAGGGGTGACACATGTCACCCCCTCATTTGTGAGGATGCTTGGTTCCTCCTCCTCATATTCTCATTCATGGAGAAAAAAATGGACTTTTTCCTTGGATTTTTCTTGCTTGGATACTTGGGTGATTTGGAGCTTGGGATTTGCTTGGAGCTAAGTGGTGGAAATATTGAAGTTAGGAAGCTTTTTGGAGAGCTTTCCTTGAGGTAGGCTCTTGGATCTTGTAGTTGTGTTTCTTTATTTTAATTATTAGATTGCTTGTTGAAAATTGTGATTTTTGTATGAAGTTTTAGTGTTGTTTGTGTGTCTTTACTCCCTCCATCATATGGCATGATGGAGTTTGGAGTGTGGGGGAAGAGAGAGGGAATTTTCCCTCTCAACCCTCAAGGTTTGATGGCCAAGCCTTGTAGGGTCTTATTATTTTTCCCCTCAATGGTTGAGGTGGGGAAGTGGATTCATTTAACTTGAATCTCCTTCCCCATCCTTGGTAAGGAAACCCCCTTTTGGGGTTTGAAAATCCTTCCAAGGAGGACATGGAGAAAGGGGGAGGAATAAGGAGGGTTTGTTTTGACTAAGGAGCAATAAAGAGGTTAAGAAGATGTGTTATGTGCATATAATATTGATGTTGTATTTTGGAGAACTTTCTCCTCTCTTCCCCATTTTTTTGGGGGATGAACATGGGTTCTCCTCCTTGTGGCTTTCTTTTGGGAGTCTTGTTTGCTTGTGTCTTATTTTTCTTTGCATGTTTGTATTATTGTTAGTGCATCCTTTCCCTTGTGCAAGTTTTGGCAGCTATCCTCTTTCCCATGGGCTTGGGGGAGGCTAGCATGCATCCCAACCTTTGGGAAATGCATGTGATGATGCCTAAAGGTTGGGTGGTTAAACAAGCTCTTTTCTCCTTGTATGGTTTTGGAAGACATGGAAGTGGACTATCAGTTGGAATTGGTGGCATGTTGGGCTCTCATTATTCTTATCCTTGTAACACTTGTTTGTAATGTAACCCTCTTCGAATATAGTACGTGAAAATTTACATCTCCTTGTAAATCTTCCATTTTGTACATTTTGTGTCCCTTTTAAAGTTGTTTTGGAAAAGTTTGATTGATGCTGCTTGGGGGTTATCATCCATGTAACTCAAGCTTGTGAAGTAATGAAGTAATAAAGCAAATAATCTATCTACTTGAATCTTGTTATAACTCTTGCATTATATTTATAAAAAGGAAAATAGTATGTTGAAGGTTTTGGGTTCATTACACCATTGCTACCTTGCAAACATTGAAAACCCTATGTCAAGCAAAGAAAACTGCATTTCTTTTGGTTTCCTTGCACTTTCTTGCTTATGTGAAAACTTAAGAAATCATGTTATTTAGAAAACTAATTGTTTTTTTTTTTTTTGTTAAGGAAACATGTGGCTACTATTAAATGAGAAATTCTCCCCTTCTTGCAATATGCTTCTCTCTTAAAAATATTGATAAAATAGTATATGAAAAGAAAGTTGAAAAAATTTACAGTTCATTCCTTGAGAAGTTTAATGTTTGCTGTTGTAAAATGTTCATACTTAGTTTTAAGTTATCTACTTGAAGATTTCATTTTAGAAGTATGTCTTATTTCTATCAGAAAATACTTGGTTATCTTGAGTTACTGGTTATATATTAAAACTGTATATTCTTGTGGGATTACAATTTCATTACCTCCAATGGACAAAAATTTTATATCAGTATATGGAAATATGTTTCTTTTTAATAAAAAGGATAAAAACTATACATATACACACATATTGATACACATTTTGAAATCTATATATGCATATATATATATATATATATATATATATATATATAGATGTGGGGGTGTATGTGTATTTGTATATATATATATATAAACTAAATGTTTTTTTTTGTTGTTATTGTTTATTATAGAAAAAAAAAAAATAATAATAATAAATAAATAAATGATTTCCATTTGGGGGAGGGTCGGCCCCTCCCCCTCCCTGCGGACTGTTCCATACAAAAAAGAAAAGTAACAGGGGGGGCCGAACCCCCCCCGCACCCCTGTCCTCCCCGTGGAAGCGCTGCCCCCCACCGTCCCCCAATACCCCGCTTCCTCCACGCTCTACCCCCGATCCCCGTGGCTGCGCCCTCCCTGTCACGCTCCCCATCCGACGGCTCCGCCTCCCCAACCCCCCAACGACCCTGCCACGTGCCATTGTAACCCTGTCCGCCCCGCTCCCTCCCGTCCATTTGGCTCCCTGCCCCGCGCCTTCTGTCTCTCTGCCCGCCGCCGACCCTTCTCCACCTGCGGCCTTCATTTAACCTACATCATATTATAAACTACAATTTTAAAGTTAACCTAATATATATATATATATATATATGTGTGTGTGTGTGTGTGTGTGTGTGTGTGTGTGTGTGTGTGTGTGTAAATATACATATATGTATATAAAACAGAGAATAGGTTAGTGAGGGTATACAAATATATAAAAATAATAATAATAATAATAATAATAATAATAATAAAATAAATAAAAATAACAAAAATAATAAATAACCAAATAATAAATGCATAAACATAAATATATGTGAAATAGAACAAAGCAAAATGTATAAGTAATGTTTATTTTCTTTATTGTTTTAAAACCTATCTTTTATTCAATGAAAAATCAAATAAAATCCAAAAGCTCCTTTCCCTTACAAAACAAACAAACAATCAATTAAGAAGAGAAATAGGGAGAGAAAAGAACAACAAGGAGATAGTTGGGACACTAGTATAATTAAAATATAATTAAATAATTAAATTCGAGTTAGGGTTAGTAAACATTTTAGATTTAAAAATAAATAAATAATAGTTTGAAAATTGTAGTACCAGGAAAAAGTTGCACAAGATTTATTTATAATTTAACTAAACACTATAATAAAAAAATTACCCTAAAAGTTCTAGTCATTATTGATGTGTTTTTCGATGTCCGTGGAAGGGGCATTACAGTTGGTATCAGAGCGAGGTTGTTCGCACTCGCGGACCACTGGGTAACAAATTAAGATAATTAATATCAATTTAACACAACAAAATTAACTAAATAAATAAAACTAAACAGACAAAATAAACCACCCACTTCCATTAAACTTTAAATTAATAAATTGTTCGCTTACCTCGTGCGTAGGATGGCGCCTAAGCGAGGATGATCAGCCAGAGGTATGGGGCATAGCGCATCTATGCAGGAGCCGACGATGCCCGATTTTGGGCCTCGGATATTAGAGGCCTTACGCCAGCTGATAGGCGTTGTGGAGCAGCGCCTACCACAGCCACAGGAGATGAGAGTGGAGGCCTCTTTGGGAGACGAGGAGCCGATAGGCGTGGACGTGCATTTGGAGCCGCTAGAGCACGACACACCGAGGCGGGAGAGGTCACGCAGCCCTTCCGTTCATCACGAGAGGGCAGCCTCATTCCATCGTAGCTGATCTCATAGCCTGGAGGGACCCTTCGAGGATAGGCGACTCCCTTCGCCTGTAGGACTACATCGCCAATATCGAGATACAGGCAGTGTGATCCGGGATCTTCTTCGCTTGCAGCCGCCCACTTACACCGGCTCTACAGATGGCTTTGGGGCTGAGTCATGGCTCCTTAGCTTAGATAGTTGCTTTGGCTTGCACTCTTACGAGAGCAACGTCAAGGCGAGGTTCGCCATACACCTCCTCCGAGACGCAGCAGGCGTTTGGTGGAGGAATGAGGAGCGGAAGCTCCATCTGACCCGAGAGACAGTGACTTGGGAGTTATTCGAGGAGCGTTTCAGGGCGCGATATATGTCCGAGCATTTTGTTCAAAAGAGGATCGACGAGTTTCACGACTTGCGACAGGGATCTGGCACAGTAGCACAATATGAGAGTAGGTTCTTGGATCTTCTTCAGTACGTAGATTACCTGCAAGATGAGAAATTACAGGTTAACAGGTTCATTCGAGGGCTCAATGCAGACATAGCAGGAGCAGTTCGGATGCTATCTCCTCCCACACTTGAGAAGGCCGTTGAGAAGGCCTACTTAGCAGAGGAGAACAGGACCAAGGCACAGGAGCATCGTGATAGAAACAAGAGCAAGTTTCAGGAGAGGATTCAGGCCTTTCAAAGTCAGAGGTCGCGAGGTTCTGCACCACCCCCTAGAGGAGGATTTTGGCCTCCGCCAGCAGCCACGAGGGCTCCACCGCACCCACAGCGACAGACACAGCAGCAGAGCCACCCGCAGCAGGGGGCTAGGCAGACACAGGGATTTCAGAGAGGTATTTCTAGAGGTGGGTTTAGTGGAGCCAGAGATAGGAGGCAGGGCACTCAGCAGACACAGCCAGCTCGCACTCAGCAGTCTGCTAGGGTTGGACCAGCAGGATCAGTACACCAGAGTACAGGAGGGACCCCATCTCAGAGGGGCACAGGAGGTTGTTTTATTTGTGGATCTCCAGATCACTATGTGTGCATGTGCCCGCACAAACCCAATACCATTGATGCTCAGAGAGCTACTAGATCTGAGCAGACGGTGGGTGACGTAGGACGTGCCCATCGTGTTTATGTAGCGGTTGACAACTGCCAGGCCGAGCATCAGGTCACGGTCATTGAGACAACAGGTACTATCAGGGGTATTTCTGTCTCTATACTTTTTGATTCAGGTGCTTCAGATTCCTTTATATCACCTTCTATAGTGGACCAGTGTGGGCTAGTGGTGGCTAGGCAACCAGATAGTTGGCAGGTTGAGTTGGCCTCTAGAGCCAAACTCGCCGTCGACTCGTATGTGGAGAGTTGTGTACTTGATTTAGGAGTCTTCTCCACTACTCTTGACCTTCGAGTTATTCCTCTAGGTTCCTATCAGGTAGTTTTGGGTATGGATTGGCTCAAGTTTCATCGAGCTAAGATGGATTGCAGAAATAAGGTCATTGAGTGTCAGGATGATCTTGGGAGTGTAGTTGTTATATCAGGGATGCAGAGACCTATCTCCTTGCGCATGATATCGGCTAAGCAACTCAAGCGGAGCATGTGTAAGGGTTGTCAGTTGTTTGCTATCACTATCAGTGATCGATCTGAGAGCATTGCAGAGCATTCACCTTTAGATGATCATGTAGTTTTGAGGGAGTATGCAGATGTTTTTCCAGGTGAGCTTCCAGGATTACCACCCCGCAGAGAGGTGGATTTCACCATTGATTTAGTACCTGGATCAACACCAGTTTCTAGGGCACCTTATCGGATGATGACACCATAGCTTCATGAGCTCAAGATTCAGTTATAGGAGTTATTGGATAAGGGTCTCATTCACCCTAGTGTATCTCCTTGGGGAGCGCCAGTCATATTTGTGAAGAAGAAGGACGGTTCTCTCAGGCTTTGTGTTGACTTCAGGTAGCTCAACAAAGTCACAATAAAGAACCGCTATCCGCTCCCTAGGATTGATGACTTGTTTGATCAGATGCGGGGAGCGAGAGTGTTCTCCAAAATTGATCTCAAGTCAGGATATCATCAGTTGCGCATTTCAGATGCAGACATCCATAAGACAGCATTTCGCACACGATATGGGCATTATGAGTTCACAGTGGTCCCATTTGGCTTGACCAATGCCCCAGCTGTCTTCATGAGCCTCATGAATGGTGTATTCCAGACATTTCTGGATCGCTTTGTCTTAGTGTTCCTTGATGACATATTGATTTATTCTCGTTCCGAGGAGGAACACGAGGAGCATTTGAGGCAAGTCCTACAGGTTTTGCGAGAGCAGAAGTTGTATGGGAACTTGGAAAAATGCAGCTTCTTTCAGACAGAGATACAGTACTTGGGTCATATCATTTTAGGCGAGGGTATCTCTGTAGATCCCTCTAAGATACAGGCTATCTTGGACTGGCCAGCACCCACATCAGTTACTGAGGTGAGGAGTTTCATGGGTTTGGTAGGGTATTACGCAGGTTTGTACAGGACTTTTCTAGGATTGCTCACCCTATTACTTCCCTGCAGAGGAAAGGGAAGAAGTTCGATTGGTCAGAAAAATGTGAGCAAGCCTTTCAGTTGCTTAAAGAGAGGTTAACCACGGCGCCCATCTTAGCAGTTCCAGACCCGACAGAGGATTTTGTTGTTTGTACTGATGCATCACTAGAAGGTTTGGGAGCAGTTCTTATGCAGGAGCGTCGGGTTATTGCTTTTGAGTCTCGTAAGCTCAAGGACTACGAGCTTAATTATCCTACTCATGACCTGGATCTTGCAGCAGTTGTTCATGCTCTAGTGCGTTGGCGACATTTCCTTTTGGGTAGGCCCTTCATTTTGAGGACAGACCACCGGAGTTTGCAGCATATCTTCTCACAGCCGAACCTCAATGCTCGTCAACAGCATTGGATGGAGTTCCTATGTGAGTATGACATGGAGGTTCAGTACATCAAAGGAAAGGAAAATGTTGTGGCCGATGCTCTTAGTAGACGACGACATGTGCTTGCTTCTTTGACACTTCAGTCAGATTTGAGAGGCAGGATTCTTGAGCACCTTCCAGAGGACAGATTTTATGAGGGAGCTAGACAGATGTTAGAGTCTCAGGGTTCATTAGAGGGCAGATATTCTGGGTGTGTTTTAGAGACAGATGGTTTGCTTCGTTTCCACAGGCGCATCTACGTGCCTAAGTCAGGTGATATGCGTAGCTTCATCCTCACAGAGGCTCATCGAGCCCCATATGCGGCTCATCCAGGAGTAAAGAAAATGCATGCCGATCTGAGGGAGTTATATTATTGGCCAGGTCTTCGACGGGACATAGCAGATTTTGTTACACGTTGCCTTGAGTGTCAGAGGGTCAAGGCAGAGCATTCCCATCCCGCAGGACTTTTACATCCTCATGATATTCCCGAGTGGAAATGGGATGTGATCTCCATGGACTTCATAGTCGGACTTCCTATGTCATCTTATCGTCATGACACCATTATGGTCACTGTGGATAAGTTGACTAAGGTTGCGCACTTTTCGCCAACCAAGGTCACCTATAATGCACAGGCCATTGCCAAGGTATTTATGGAGGACATTGTTAGGTTGCATGGGATTCCGAAGACCATCATCAATGACAGGGATACTATCTACACTTCAGTATTCTGGACTTCTTTTCAGGCAGCTTTGGGGACTCAGATCAATTTCAGTTCAGCTTATCATCCAGAGACAGATGGGCAGACAGAGAGGGTTAATCAGGTGTTAGAGGACATGTTGAGAATGTATGTCATGGATCAGCAGAGGAAATGGGAGGATTTTTTGCACCTAGTTGAGTTTGCCTACAACAACAGTTATCATAGTTCCATTGGTATGGCTCCTTACCAGGCTTTGTATGGACGACCTTGCAGGACACCTTTGAGTTGGGATAGACTAGATGACAGGATCATTCTGG
The DNA here is from genome assembly GCA_019776745.2 of Taxus chinensis. NCBI lineage: Eukaryota > Viridiplantae > Streptophyta > Pinopsida > Cupressales > Taxaceae > Taxus > Taxus chinensis. Next base: position 494,416,458 of record CM034155.1, on the reverse strand, counting down.
GACCAGCCTACCTTCAGGATTTAGAGCAGCAGGTTGTGTTGATTAGACATCGTCTTGAGCAAGCCAGAGCACGCCAAAAGGCGTATGCAGACACCAAGAGGACTGATCATCACTTCTCAGTGGGTGACAAAGTCTTCTTGAGGGTTCGTCCGCATAAGAGTCCTATCCGTTATGGAAAGGGTTCTAAGCTATTGCCTCGTTTTGTGGGGCCTTTTGATATTTTAGAGGTCATCGGTCCAGTTTCCTATCACCTAGCTTTGCCACCACGCCTTGCACGGGCCCACGATGTGTTTCATGTTTCTGTACTACGTAGATATGTACCTGATGCTTCTCATGTCTTGGATTGGTCGGCATTACAGGTAGAGGACGGAGGACAGTGGAGATTGGAGCCCGTACGCATACTGGAGCACCGGAGGTTGGCCCTTTGGGGTCGAGACTTGGACCAGGTTAGAGTATAGTGGGACCGGTACGACGAGACAACAGCTACTTGGGAGGATGCGATTCCTTTGAGGGCCAGATATCCCTACCTCTTTCAGTGACTTCCAGGAGGAAGTCTAATTTTAGTAGAGGGGGATGTAGTGCCCACATTTTTCTTCAGCTCAGTATTTTTTTGTTTATTTGCTCATAGACATGTGTTGACAGTGATTGGTGATATCTTGGACATTATATTTAGATATTTGATTTTATTAGTCATGTGTGACATTCAGGCGTATAACGCCAATTTCAACTAATTTCCTTATTGTCACTTTTTCTTGTTATGACATGGAAACTAATGAAATATGATGTGCTTGGAACCTAATTACATTGATGGATAGTTGTTACATGGTGGGATTATATATCGTTTTATCATCTTGTCTAACTTTTGGAATATGGAATATAATTGTGCACGTTGTTACATCTGGATATCAGTAGGATGTTAGGTTAGTTTATCATGCATTGATATCTTACTATGTCATTTAAATTGTATTGGATAGGTGCAGTTAATGTGTGCAATGAGTGTGCAGGTGACAGGTTTACAGGAGAACGTGGGATTCAGGCCAGTTACTCAAAACTTGCACAAGCAACCCATGGGCTGAGTCCTAGCCATGTTCACTGTGTGAAGCCCTAGGATAGATGATTATTAATTTTGGGAACTTTGAGTGACCCCAATGTATGTAAAGTAATTTTACTTTAATTTATTAATTGTGTTTAGGGTTGTTAGTAAAGTTGTAAACTTGTTTTGGGAGTTAATAATCCCACTTTCTTTTAAATTGTTGATTTTGTTAATTAGTCTCTTAATCACAAGGGTTTAGGGTCACATGTGAGACCCTTGGGTGGTCCCCACACCCTCTACCCTTGTGCCAAAATTCAAAACCCGAAATTAGGGTATTTTGGGCATTTTTGGGGACCCCTTTGTAGCTTGGGAGCCCCCCTTTCACTAAAATGAGCCCTTGGACCCTACCTAATGGGTAGGGGGGCTTGTTTTCAAGGCTTGAGGGAGTTTTCCCTCCCTTTCTACCCTTGTTTTGTCACATCCATGTAAGGGATGTGGATTTGTGTGTTTATCAAAAGTGCAACTAGTTTTGTCTTGCTAACATTTGAGGAAATTTGGGAGAAGAGGGTAAAAAGATAATTTTACCCTTTCTCTCTTTTGTCTTAGCATCTTTGACCATGAGGAGGGAGAGGGGTGACACATGTCACCCCCTCATTTGTGAGGATGCTTGGTTCCTCCTCCTCATATTCTCATTCATGGAGAAAAAAATGGACTTTTTCCTTGGATTTTTCTTGCTTGGATACTTGGGTGATTTGGAGCTTGGGATTTGCTTGGAGCTAAGTGGTGGAATTCTTGAAGTTAGGAAGATTTTTGGAGAGCTTTCCTTGAGGTAGGCTCTTGGATCTTGTAGTTGTGTTGCTTTATTTTAGTTATTAGATTGCTTGTTGAAAATTGTGATTTTTGTATGAAGTTTTAGTGTTGTTTGTGTGTCTTTACTCCCTCCATCATATGGCATGATGGAGTTTGGAGTGTGGGGGAAGAGAGAGGGAATTTTCCCTCTCAACCCTCAAGGTTTGATGGCCAAGCCTTGTAGGGTCTTATTATTTTTCCCCTCAATGGTTGAGGTGGGGAAGTGGATTCATTTGGCTTGAATCTCCTTCCCCATCCTTGGTAAGGAACCCCCTTTTGGGGTTTGAAAATCCTTCCAAGGAGGACATGGAGAAAGGGGGAGGAATAAGGAGGGTTTGTTTTGACTAAGGAGCAATAAGGAGGTTAAGAAGATGTGTTATGTGCATATAATATTGATGTTGTATTTTGGAGAACTTTCTCCTCTCTTCCCCATTTTTTTGGGGGATGAACATGGGTTCTCCTCCTTGTGGCTTTCTTTTGGGAGTCTTGTTTGCTTGTGTCTTATTTTTCTTTGCATGTTTGTATTATTGTTAGTGCATCCTTTTCCTTGTGCAAGTTTTGGCAGCTATCCTCTTTCCCATGGGCTTGGGGGAGGCTAGCATGCATCCCAACCTTTGGGAAAGGCATGTGATGATGCCTAAAGGTTGGGTGGTTAAACAAGCTCTTTTCTCCTTGTATGGTTTTGGAAGACATGGAAGTGGACTATCAGTTGGAATTGGTGGCATGTTGGGCTCTCATTATTCTTATCCTTGTAACACTTGTTTGTAATGTAACCCTCTTCGAATATAGTACGTGAAAATTTACATCTCCTTGTAAATCTTCCATTTTGTACATTTTGTGTCCCTTGTAAACTTGTTTTGGAAAAGTTTGATTGATGCTGCTTGGGGGTTATCATCCATGTAACTCAAGCTTGTGAAGTAATGAAGTAATAAAGCAAATAATCTATCTACTTGAATCTTGTTATAACTCTTGCATTATATTTATAAAAAGGAAAATAGTATGTTGAAGGTTTTGGGTTCATTACACCATTGCTACCTTGCAAACATTGAAAACCCTATGTCAAGGAAAGAAAACTGCATTTCTTTTGGTTTCCTTGCACTTTCTTGCTTATGTGAAAACTTAAGAAATCATGTTATTTAGAAAACTAATTGTTTATTTTTTTTTTGTTAAGGAAACATGTGGCTACTATTAAATGAGAAATGCTCCCCTTCTTGCAATATGCTTCTCTCTTAAAAATATTGATAAAATAGTATATGAAAAGAAAGTTGAAAAAATTTACAGTTCATTCCTTGAGAAGTTTAATGTTTGTTGTTGTAAAATGTTCATACTTAGTTTTAAGTTATCTACTTGAAGATTTCATTTTAGAAATATGTCTTATTTCTATCAGAAAATACCTGGTTATCTTGAGTTGCTGGTTATATATTAAAACTGTATATTCTTGTGGGATTACAATTTCATTACCTCCAATGGACAAAAATTTTATATCAGTATATGGAAATATGTTTCTTTTTAATAAAAAGGATTAAAACTATACATATACACACATATTGATACACATTTTAAAATCTATATATGCATATATATATAGATATATATATATATATATAGATGTGGGGGTATGTGTGTATTTGTATATATATATATATATATATATAAACTAAATGTTTTTTTTTGTTGTTATTGTTTATTATAGAAAAATAATAATAATAATAATAATAAATAAATAAATGATTTCCATTTGGGGGAGGGTCGGCCCCTCCCCCTCCCTACGGACTGTTCCATACAAAAAAGAAAAGTAACAAGGGGGGGGCCGAACCCCCCCCGCACCCCTGTCCTCCCCGTGGAAGCGCTGCCCCCCACCGTCCCCCTATACCCTGCTTCCTCCACGCTCTACCCCCGATCCCCGTGGCTGCGCCATCTCTGTCACGCTCCCCATCCGACGGCTCCGCCTCCCCAACCCCCCAACGACCCTGCCACGCGCCATTGTAACCCCGTCCGCCCTGCTCCCTCCCGTCCATTTGGCTCCCTGCCCCGCGCCTTCTCTCTCTCTGCCCACCGCCGACCCTTCTCCACCTGCGGCCTTCATTTAACCTACAGCATATTATAAACTACAATTTTAAAGTTAACCTAATATATGTGTGTGTGTGTGTGTGTGTGTGTGTGTGTGTGTGTGTGTGTGTGTGTGTGTGTGTGTGTGTGTGTGTGTGTGTGTGTGTGTGTGTGTGTGTGTAAATATACATATATGTATATAAAACAGAGAATAGGTTAGTGAGGGTATACAAATATATATTAAAAATAATAATAATAATAATAATAATAAAATAAATAAATAAAAATAACGAAAATAATAAATAACCAAATAATAAATGCATAAACATAAATATATGTGAAATAGAACAAAGCAAAATGTATAAGTAATGTTTATTTTCTTTATTGTTTTAAAACCTATCTTTTATTCAATGAAAAATCAAATAAAATCCAAAAGCTCCTTTCCCTTACAAAACAAACAAACAATCATCTAAGAAGAGAAATAGGGAGAGAAAAGAACAACAAGGAGATAGTTGGGACACTAGTATAATTAAAATATAATTAAATAATTAAATTCGAGTTAGGGTTAGTAAACATTTTAGATTTAAAAAAATAATAATAATAGTTTGAAAATTGTAGTACCAGGAAAAAGTTGCACAAGATGTATTTATAATTTAACTAAACACTATAAAAAAAAATTTACCCTAAAAGTTCTAGTCATTATTGATGTGTTTTTCGATGTCCCTGGAAGGGGCATTACAGTCCTTGTGGCTATATTAACAACATCGAAATAGTAAAAGTACATGCATATACATATAATCAATTATCTAAACTTAAATTAAACAAGTAATTTTCCATTGTTCATAATTTCAATTATTTCAATTTCATTAATTTATCAACTAGCAATAAGATCACGACATCAAATACATCATCTAACATCATATAACTATCGAAATAAATACATCAATCTAATATAAGCTCAAAATCAACATTTTGATACATCCAAACATGCATATAATCCATCTTGTAAATCATGTCGTAAGTCTAACATCCACATTGTCTATCAATTAACTAATCAAAATAATAATATCCATCTTTCGATATCTAAACTGTGATAGAAATGTCCATAACTCTAGTCTATACTAAACAACATCATAATCATATAAATGTCGAACATGAGTGGGCACTACACATAGATATTTTTTACAAGGGGTAATTTAGGAGTGTGGGACAAGTAAGACTTGTCCCAAGGGCTTCCAAATTTGGGCTCAAAGCCCAAATTTGGGATTTTGGGATGAGGGGATGTCCCACCAACCAAAACCACCAAGAAACATCTCTAAAAAAAGGTAAGGATTAAGGTTAAAAACAAAAACATTACCCCCATTCACCCCCTTCAATACATAGGCTAAATTTATTTTATTTTAAAATGAGATTGGGTAATCCCATAATTAAATTTTTCCAAGGTGAAACATGAATTATTTTTCCAAGGCTTGGGAGTTGCTCCGCTAATTCAACTATAGAAAACTAATTTAAGAGGCAGAGGTTATTCTCCACACAAAATGCACCACTTTTACAAAGGGGTCTTTTTATGTGTAGTATAAAAGCGGTGCATTTTGTGTGAAGAATAACTTCCGGAATAGTAAACTAAGAGCGAATTTCTTAAATTAGTATTTATTTTTTCAATTTTGACGTCGTTAAAAAATAGTCTAATTTTTCTTTAGGATTTTTCACATGTCAAATGTCCACATGATACTTATCTTTTAGCATTCCACAAGATGCACACACATGAGGTCTAAAAACATTCTTTGATTGCGCTCGAGGATGCCCAAACCGCATCCGTACACGCTTTTGAACACCACCGCTTGTTGTCGAGGCTTTCCTCCCTATTTCCATGGATGCTCGTCTGGACTGTCAGTTTGTAGTCAGTTTGCATGCATATTTAATGAAATATAATGTTTAAATAATATTTCCCTTTGTCTGTCTGTCTTAAAAAATATTTAATATTTTATTTCGTATTGCTGTACGAACGCACTTTGGTTCATTTATTTATTTCATTTGTGACAATGGGGGGTGCTTGGATCCCTTACGTTATTCGGAAGTGCGCTCCATCCGCTGGTTTTGTAATCCATGTGCGGGAGGATGAGACCTAGAATTTGACAGTCACCGTTGCCAGTAATAAGTAAAATTCATGACGGTTTGGTCATATATTAAACATTTCAATTTACGTTTTTAGTAATATTCTAAATTGTCAAAAAATTATAATTGATATACATCATTTTTAAAGAACTTTAGATTGATAAAATTATTACTTTTTACATTTCAACATTATGTATATGAAGTTATTACTCGTTCAAAATGTTTATTGTTAAGTTTATATAACTAAAATCTTGTACTTTGTGCCGTGGCAATTTTCAACCTACATTGAACAAAACTTCTTTTTTTTTTTAAATCTTGTTTTATTTTTCAAAAAAATAAAAATTATAATATGCAGTGTTTGTATGTTCTAAAAAATAATTAATTTATACCTCATACATTATATATTTGACTATTACAAATTTTTACTGTTTATGAATAATGTAAACTTTAAAAATTACAGTTTGAATTAAAAATTATTTGTCTAAATTTGCGGTCTCATTTTTTATATAATTATAATTTATGGTTAAAATATGAAAAGATGGTCCACATACCATCAAATTCCAAGCCTGGGGGATCATTGGGTAACATGGAGCCCGACAATATTATCCATAAATTAATGATCGATTTTACAAATTATCATGTTCTAAGAAAAAAAAAAAATCTTGATAATAATCTTTACGTCATATATTTACTTGATAATAATCTTTTTGGACCCGGCAATCAATCAACTCATCAACAACCCCAGATATTCATTAAGCAATCCGTGATTGTAGGGCGCTCACTGATGCCGTCAAATGGGCATTTAGCCCAGGTTTGCGGACATGGCGTTAGGAGTCTAGTCCAATCAAACAGTTCATTTACACAATAATACATGATTGAACAAATATATGTGGATGTCATCATTTTTATCAGAAAATTCCGATGAGGTCAGGGTCCTCCAGCACGCCTGGGCAGCAGTCCTGCATTATACGGTCGCGCAGATGTCGCCCTCGAGCACGCGCATTTCAGAAACTTCGAGGCCGAGAACGGTTATATATTGTCGATACTTCTAACCTCTTAACAAAGAAGAAGATCGTTAAGCGGCCAAATAAGAAGACTGCAATTGTATGGAGTCGATGCGTTCTCTAAGTTTAGATCGGCCAACAGTCTTGCCTGCACCAAATACAAAACAATGGCGTACTTTGAGTTGCAAGGAGCAGGCAAGCAGCAGCATAATAACAAAACCTCGCTATGCACGAAAGAGTTTCGCATCTTTTCGAATTCACTGTGAAAAGAGAGATGGCAGCAACATTGACATTGATCGCCGGCGGCTGCTGTTATCGTCGTCTACATTGGGCATGTCGGCGTTGATTGCTGGGAAAAGCAAGGCGGACCCTTTTCCTGCACCCGATCAGAGTCACTGTGTTAACCCACCCTCGAATCTTCCCGCCCATGCAACTGAGCCGGGCGGTTGCTGTCCTCCTTACCAGCTTGGAACAAAGATTGAGGACTTCGTATTTCCGACTGGAAGAATGCGAACCCGTCCTGCGGCGCATCTAGTGAACGCGGAGTACATTGCAAAGTATGAGAAGGCAGTCTCGCATATGAAGAGTCTTCCCGAGGACCATCCACACAATTTTTCACAGCAAGCTAAAGTTCACTGCGCGTACTGCAACGGGGCGTACTTGATGGGATCGGACAACCAGAACTATGAGGTCCACTGGGGATGGTTCTTCTTGCCGTTTCATCGCTGGTATCTCTACTTCTACGAGCGCATTCTAGCCTCTTACACTGGAGACGACAACTTTGCGCTGCCCTTCTGGAACTGGGATGCCAGGGATGGCATGCGAATTCCTGATATGTATACCGAAATCGGAACTACTCTTTACGACGAGAAAAGAAATGCATGTCACCAGTCTCCAATGATGGTCAATCTCGCCCAGCCAGAAAGCTGCGACAACGCCAGCGTGTGCTCCAACTATTCTATCATCTATACCCAAATGGTGTCTGCTGCCACTAATTACAAACTTTTTCATGGACGCCCATACAGGTACGTGTGATTCACAACTTGGTTGGCACTAGCCACTAATTAATAAACTGAAAATTTGTTTAATGGGAAAATAACAAAAAACAATGTTGATTAAAGGTTTTTACTAGAGTTTGTTATGTCCAGTCACTATTCCTTAAAATCTTTTTTGAATTCTCAAAGCATTATGAATAGGAAAAAACATTGTAGTGAATATTTTAACCGTCCGTATAAGCTTTGTTGTAGGTATAAACCAGGAGAAAAGCCAAACAAGCATAGAACAGGAACATTGGAGTCTTCACCTCACAATGTAGTGCACGACTGGACTGGCTCCATTAAGAGCCCAAACTCTCCAAACCAGGAAGACATGGGCACCCTCTACGCAGCAGCGAGAGACCCCATCTTCTATTCACACCATGCCAACGTTGATCGCATGTGGACCGTCTGGAATGACAACTTGTGTGGAGGAAACTATACAGATACTGACCTTCTCGACTCTAAGTTTGTCTTCTACGATGAGAATAAGCAGCTCGTGCAAGTGAGGGCGGGTGACTGTTACGATATCTCCAAGCTCAGGTACGAATACCAGGAATTAAATCTTCCTTGGCTTGAAAGAGGGCGCTCAATCAAGAAGGCTGGAAAGCTCTATCCTAAACCGTCAACCATCGGTTTTATAGAGGCTGACGATAAGCCAAAGTTGCTAACAGAGTCTAAGACCTTTCTGGTTACGAGACAGATCCCCGTGAAACCCGCCGAGGAAGATGAGTGTCTTGAGATAGACGGCATTGTGGTGGACATGTCTACGAATTCAAGTTTTAACATTTTCATAAATTTTCCAGACGCGAACCCGTACTCTTCCTGCGCTTCCCCTCATTTTGCAGGCACCTTTGCGACCTTGGGCCACGGGATGGCAATGACTAAGGAGAGTTCTTACCAAATAGGAATTTCAGAGACTTTGGAAGACGTGGGTGCAAGTGGAGACAAGTTTGTCCTCGTTACGCTTGTCCCGGAGCCCCCCGAAATTTTGGTTGCGAAGACTCCCGTTCAGTTTACAACCATAAAGCCCAAGTATTATGCCAAGTAATTTGTTTCTACTGTTCTATGCTCTGTCACTTGTTTAGAGTTGTAAGAACTAGTGATTGCTCCTGGAGGGGCAAGTCTACGCTGGCAGTGGTCTGGTTGGAAGTGGTTGTTGTTCGAGGGGCAAGTCTGCGCCGGCAGTGGCGTCGTTGGAAGTGGTTGTTTCATGTGGGATGTAGTTGATCAGGAAGTGAGATTGTGTCGAGTGTGTGTTCTTGCAGAGTGAATTATACTTTATTTGTTTTGGTTAATGAAGTTTGTGAGTAGGTGTAGAATATTTATTTGTTCAGGTTGTGGAGATGCCATAATTATCCTTTATCCTGATGTTGTTTGTATCTGGAGTCCACTGTTGTAAGCATCATTCTGTAATAAGCAGCTTGTAGAACATTTGTGACGGCACACTGGTATCCAATTTGATTTGTTTACAATATTTAAATTTAGCTTTACTGTCAAGTTTAAGTAGGGACCATTTAGGATGTTTCAGAAAATAAGGGAAAGTAAGATAGCGGTAAAAGAAGCTTACTATGTATCCCAAAGAAATATATCACATTTGTACCTTTGTCTATACATTTCAAAATTGTAGCATGGGAATTGTGAATGAGATATTTCGTGCGGATGAGCTTAAATGGAATTTTTTTTATGAGGTTGTAAACAAAGAAACAATCTTAATATTTAAGGAATGAGCCTTTCTTTCATGGGAGCACATATAACAGATGGAGCCGATTGGTGCGGCCCTTGTTTGCATCCTCGGGTATGATTCATTGTATAGCTAGCAAGTTTCACAAGGAAAGAAGGATTTTAGGAGGACGCGGAAATTGTATTGCACATTACAAAAATCAGCGGGACGGATATTTTGACGTAAGGAATTGACCTGTGAGAGGGGAAGAGCATTGGGTCGACATTTCCTATTGCGATGGGGTGCACTGAGAGTTGCTTCCCCATAGTGCCATTTCGCATTTAATGCATTCTTATTCGAGTTGTAGGCCAACCGTCGTTGTGCGTTTATCATACCGGGCCCACTAATTTCATATCTCCACCATCAAGTAGCAGTAGGTAGATTATAGGAGTAATGTTGGTGGTAGCAAATATGACGTGTACATTTTTAATAGCAAGGGAAATGCATTATAGTAAGCAACTGAGTTAAATATAAAAGTATGGCTATATATAGGAAGATTGACAAGAATGTCAAATGTGTATGATTTATCATCCTTGGTACATTCTTCATAATAAACAAAATGTTATAAATATACACATTATATTACATGGGTGCTTACCATTACTTGGAATGTGTCCAACCTATTACAAGGCTGTGGTTCTTAACATCTACATATATATGATAATTACAATGTTTGTCTCTATTTAGAGGATTCCATAAAAGATGCTACCAATTCTATATGGTCGGAATCTTGTTTGGCAGCAACTATGTTGTGTACGATATAAGATATTTGTTCCTTACCATTTTAGATACCCCATGAAATAGAGAAGATAAACTCATATGTATGGAAGAGAACTTGTTTGTTAATGTTCCATCGATCATTGGTAGTTGCATTTTGATCTTTAAGGGCATCTGCAAATAAACCTGTAACGCCCATAAAAACAACGTTCTAGGAACACGCTAAAAGCTAACACTTAATCCTAAAAATTACGACTATTTTTTTTTCTTATAGAAGCCAAAGGTAAAAGAGGTTACAAGGGTGTTTAACCCCTAGGGTACATTAAATTAACTTACACCACTAAACTCAACTTTACAATTGATAGGCCAAGTCTAGTTAACAGATTAAACATTAAAATTATTTTACCTCTAAGGTCGATTAATTAAAAGTCAACTAGGAAGGTGCCATAGTTTAATTTCCTTGGTTAAATGTTTTTTCTTCTTAATTAATGTTCAATCCTAATATGGTTAACCTTATGTTTAAATAATTTAGTTCCATTACCCTAATAGCTTAAAGTCCCCTTTAATTAAATTCCTAAAACATACTAGGAAATAGAAAGGACTTTACAGCCCAACGCAAATAAATGGCTCCATTCACCCATCTACACATACTATTCAGGATTTAATTTAAAAATTTAAAATACATCTCTACCAAACAAAAGTAGGGTTAATCCTCCACCCTTAAGTCAAAACAATCTTGGCCACTAGATCCTAGGATTCCAAACTAACCATAAAATCCTTAAGCATTATTATCAAACCTTTCTTTTATTCTATTCTCCTCATTTGGTCTATTTTATTTTGTTAAAATTGCAGGTTGGAGAGAGAAAACCATGGAAGCAAGATAGAAAGAACCATGAAGGAGTCTACAAGGATATTAAGCTTAGATTAGTTTAGTTTTAAGTTTTTCTCATTGTAATTTATTCCATTCAAAGTTTGCAAGGGGTTTTTCTTTCCAAACTGATTTATATTTCAAGCCATTGCATTTGGGGTTCTCTATTTGGGGCAAACCCTACCCCCATCAATATAACTGAGAAGGAATGTTTTTAATCTACATTTTTTAGGTTTAATTGCTTTATACAACAAGGTTTGAGCATTATATGATTGCTGGCAATTTCTTAGTTAAATTTAGAACTTAACAACTAGTATATAGTAGTTAAAATTTTGCACAGGCGTGGATCCGAGAAGTTCTGTCGTAAGTGACAGAACCAACACCTAGAGTAGGTCAGTGGTCCTAGGACTGCCGCCCTACCTGGGTGACAAACTATGAATGGCACCTTACAGAGTGGCAGTTCTGAGATCGCCGCCTTGCCTTAGCGGCGGTTACAAGACCGTCGCTCTACACAGGGTGACGGTTACGAGACCGCCGCTCTACACAGGATGGCGGTCCTATTTCTTAGATGCAAAACCTAAAATTCTGAGTTTTCCCAAAAACAAAAGTTTCTAAAAGGTACTAAAATGCATTCGGATCTTAATTTTATACACTTAAGGTCTGCAGTTTTGAGATTTCATTCCATTTGATCATTTCTTAGTTAAAACTACTCACTTTGAGCATTATCAATTCCAATAAAAGCACAAATAATTATAAGATCATTTCCATTTTGTTCAACTAATTTTATTTTAATTCCAAGAGTAAGATAAAACGTTTATATTTACTTCTACATTGTTATTTTCTTAATACAAAATGCAACAATTCCCTATCTCAAATTTGTGGTCTCTTTCATCTTCACTACAACTCATATATCCAAAATAACTACAACAACTTTATTATAAATGCAAGTCTAATATGCATACATTTTTAACATCTTACTACTTCTATATTTTTTTCTTTCTCTTTTACCATAATACGATTCCACAATGAAAATAATGTTTGTTTCCCATTGAGCATAGCTTATTTATTTTAAAACAAAGAGCTTCCTTTCTCACAATACAACCAAAAATTAAAATAAAAAGAATTATTTTATTTTCTATTTCACCAAACTAACATTACAACACAAATCTTTCTTCTTTTGTTTCTTTCAACATACAATACACTTTAGTAGCAAATATTTGAATGCAACTTTCATTCATAATATCAATACAATGTACGCCACTTAAAGGGGGAAATCATACAAGGATATAATCTAAAAATGGAATACAATATTACAAATTCCTCCACTCTAAGTGGGAATAACACTAAGGAAGTTTTATTACAAGAATAATTTTCTTAGGGATTCCACCAAAAGCTCTAAGCTTCACAACACCAACTAGAGAGCTCCTTTAATATTTTCTTGATCCATAAGAAAAAAATGGGGTGAGAGGCAACACTTTCCACCCAACCAAAATATCCAATGAGGATTAGAATCCATCCCCCTCATTGGCTCTCGAGCCCCAACCACATCACAATGAGAGGTGAATCCAACACATGGTAACAACAAGCTTCTACAACACAACACCAAAATTTCACAACCATTCCAAGCACATTCAACTCAACTACAACACATGAAGGAAAAAACAACCAAAATAAACAAGGCTTAAAAATGAAATCCAAAGAAGCAAGAACCTATGGGGAAGTCACTTATGCCTCCCAATGGGAAATGGGTACCCACCTAAAAACCTCCAATGCATATCTCAAATCCCCTACATACTCTTATGCCTCCCTCAAGTACCTCTTGTTCTTCCCACATAATCTTATGCCTCCCTCATACTCGTATGCCTCCCTCATACAAGAACAAGTAAGAAATGCAAGCATTCCTTGTCCAAGGTGGGGCACCAAACCCAAAATCCCTCCAAAACATGAAATAACTCTTATGCCTCCATACATTAATTTTCTCCATAGTCCCCTCTTACACCACACTTATGAAATCTACCCAAGCATGTCAAAACACTCAAAAATTGTAAGCACATAATTACAAATAAAGGAACACATAAGAAAGAGTAAAGCTCATACATTTCAATAGTAGAACTTGTTCCAAGAGTCAATCTCCAAGCTCCAACCAAGACCAAAAGCTCTCCAAAATCCTCTAACTCCCAAAAATGCAAGAGAACAAAATAATGAAGTAACCCCCAAACAAGAAAAATAACTTCAATAAATAGAAAAGGGAGAGATAAGGATGATGTGGATCCAAGTAGGATGCCAACTCATTTCTGCTCCACTCCACATCACCCTATTCAACCCCATACTCTAAAGCACAATTAAAAAGTGGTTGAAGAAATGACATTTACTTACACACACAATCTAAGCCCACAACCCTAAGGATAAAATTAATTACAAGAAAGGGAGTGCAATAAACATTTTACCTTTTTTATCTTCCCAAAACACCTAATGGGGTCTAATTTTGACCCCCCAACCCATAGATAAGATTGATATAGCAATTTAAGAGGTGTGGGACAAGTTTTACTTGTCTTACAAGCCTCCAAAATGAGCCCCTAAGGCAAAATTCGAATTTTCATGAAGGGGTAGAGTGTACAACACTCAAGATCCCCAAGCACTCAACTTAAAACACCAAAACCAAGAGAAATATACTAAATGAATTACTTTGGTGACATCTATAATTAGTGAAGGACAAGATTAAATTAGTTTTGATTAAGACACTACAACCCATTACTAATAAAGTGGGAAAATACATACACCAAATTCCAAATAATTAATACAATGAATTACATCACTAAAATCACATACTAACATCAATTAAGGGAAAACTAAATAAAATACAATACGTAACCCCTTGGTCACAATTTCCTCCCAACCAAATTCAAACACACACACAAATACATGTTGCCATGGCGACCCTTGTTGAATTCACCTATAATTCCAATGTGGTTGGTCTCCAATCCCCCCAATGTTTGTTGTGAATAAATTTACCTAAAAAACACATAAATACCTCCTTCTTCCTCATGGATGAATTAAAAACATCTATGATAAAATATACAATATCATCTAAGAAATATACAATAAGTCCACAATTATCTATATATGAATCAAAATAGCATCTAGGAAATTACGATATCATTTACAATTTCTACCAACATCTCTTTGCTTACATTTCATCCATGTCAAAATGATCACAACATTAGTTAAATTATCAAAGTGTACATGGTGTGGCAAAATATATGACATGTCACACACACACACACACACATAGCCATGTCAACAACATATCAACATAAAATGGCTCTAATAATCTACATGCATCATATATGAATCAAATTTAACAACAGTCTAGTATCTCTAACATCTAACCTAATGCTAAATCAAAAAGTTACAATAATATCCATAAGTGTAGTCAATAGTATCGAATCAATAACAAAAGGGTGTCGAACGGAAGTTGGCACTAGATACCCCTCCCTTTAGACTCGACTTCCTCCTAGAAATCACTTGAATAGGTGTGGAAACTAAACTCTTAGAAATGTAACATCCTCCCATGTAGCCACACTATCATCATATCTATCCCACTGGACCAAACCTGGTCAATCTCTCTGCTTCAAAAACCCAGGGTCATGCGCTCTGTAATCTAGACAGGCTCCACCATCACCTGCCCTTGATCCTACACCTACAATGCGGTCCAATCTAATGCATGAGAAGAATAAAAAACATATCTCCTAAGCACATACATATGAAACACATCATGGATGTGAGATAAGCTAGGTAGAAATGTTGGACAATAGTCCAAGGGACCGATACGCTCCAAGATCTCAAAGGGACCAACAAACCTAGGAGCAGGCTTAGAACCTTTTCAATAACGGATAAGGATTTTATGTCATCTAATAGGAAGAAATACCTTAATACGCACGTCAAATATACAATATTTTCTATGTTTATCAACATACTTCTTTTTCCTTTCCTGCACCTCCTGCAATCTTTGCTTGATCAAAACAACCTACTGCTCCATATCCTACAATAAGGCTGGCCCAAGAGAAACCCTGTCCTCTAACCTATCCCAACTAAGAGGTGTCCTATACTCTCTGCCATATAATGCCTGAAAAGGATCCATGCATATTGAAATTTGGAAACTATTATTGTAGGAAAACTTAACCAAGTACAAATACTCCTATCTCGACTGATGATCCATAACGTACATCCTAAGCATGTCCTCTAGGATCTGATGCACCCACTCAGTTTGTCCATCTATTTAAGGGTGACATGCTATGCTAAATTTGATCTTCATCCCGAGAGCATGCTGCATCGTAGTCCAAAAGTGAGAAGTGTACAAAGGATTACGGTCATAAATAATCTTCCATGGAATCCCGTGTAATCTCACAATATCATCTAGGTATACTTGTGCCACTACACCAGCTATGTAGGTGGTCTTCACAAAAAAAAAATGAGACACTTTCGTCAATCTATCAGCTATGACCATGATGGCATCGTGGTGGTATCTCGACATTGGTAACCCAACAATGAAGTCCATGGAATTGGTGTCACACTTCCACTCTAGTATTGTTTCACCTGATTCTAGATATTTTCTTCAAATGTTGACGAAACAGATAAGGGTAATGGGTTAAAAGGATTACCTGTTGAGATGTTGGTTGTAGGTTGTTGTGTGCATATGACTTCTAGATCCACAGCTGACCGTGAGAGCCTCCTTTTTTCTTGGAGGAACTACCTAAATAGAATACAAGACCACTAAATAAAAGTTAAACAATATATGTAGTGGATTGCCTAGCATGTGCTAGATCTAGGAAGTGTGATACTTCCTAGACAGTTGTCAATCCACTGTTTAGAACAACTTAATGCTTACAATAAAGGAAATATTACTGTAGTTAAAATGATTTAGGTATCTCATTGATCTACAATAAACAAATTCATTCACAATAGGCTAAGCTATGATTGAATCTAAAAGTCAAGGTCACTTTTAGGGTACTGGTATTGATCAAGGTGAGGTTCTGGGCTATTTTGGGTATTTGGTGCAAGTTTTAGGCTATGTTCTTGGTTTCTTGTCAAAAAAATAGAGACTGATGTCAGTCTAGTGTGACCGATGTCATTTTAGGTTAATTGGCAACGATTATGTGTAACCATCATCGGTATAGTTGGGGCATAGGAAACTCAAAAAAAACTTGGCTAGGTGATAGATCTAAGGCTAGATGAAGATGTGAGGGTAATGGTAAGTTTCGTATAGATCTGAGGTATGCACATGAATGATTAAAGTCCACGTATGGGCAGTGCAAGGGTGGGGATAAAAATATGCTCAAGTTTTCATGGAGGTAAATGATGGGGGGGAATATAAATGAGAGTAGAAGTTAATAACAGATGTAAAAGGATCTACAAAATGAATAAATGGATAAGTGTTGGTTAACAAAACTTACTATCTGTACGAGCTTGATGCTTGGTTGGTAATGGTGGGTGATCAAATGGAATAAACTCGGTGTAGTGCTGGTGCTTCCCTGGATGCTCCCATGAAGGAAAAATGGATGTGTGATTGCTTTAGGTATTCGCTATGGATGCTCTGATGCGTATCCTAATGCTGGTTATGCTTGCATGCAGCTCTGATTTCGTCACTCAGTTGTTCTCAAAAGATGTGATTATCTCTCAGAAAATGTGCAAACCTCAAAATAAGGTTTTTTTCAGGGTTAAAAGGTAACTGACAGTGGTTTCGCCTTAACCAGTGACAGTTTAGGGTAGCCGGCATCGGTTAGGGCGGGATTTCCTAGGTTTACTAAACTAGGAAGATCCCCTTGATTTTCTGGGATCTTATTTCGTTTACTCCACGGATTAGCATGGAAGCTTCCTTCTCACATGCAAGAATGTGGTTAAAGGGAATGTAGCCATTGATTTTTAGGGTTTGGGTAGGTCTTAGTTAGTTATGGCAACTTACTAAGAATAGGTCTTAGGGTAAGGTGGCTGGATGAGGTGTCTAGGTGAGGTGGATATGTGGGCATTATCCAAATTAGGATACTTAAATAATAAATATGGAGAGGATAATGAGTTAATTTAATTTAATTAATTAAATTAATATTATAGTGGGGTGCGGGAGGTGATGGCTATGTGGATGTGTTCAAAGTATTTATTTATCGAGGAACCAAGGGGAGTGTGACCCAATTTTGGTGTCTACATTTTCCCCATTTTTGTTGTGTACTTGTATTGTTAAGTGACACTGACAAAAATAAGATTTGGTTAGCCCATGTTTGGGTGAAAGTGATCCCCCTCAATCTAGGAACTGACGAGGAAGAAGGAAGAAGTGGTGAGTGGTTTGATAAAAGGTGAATGTGATGAAGAGGAAGGAGGGTAAGGGGAGAAAAAGGAAAAAGGTATATTTGGGTAATCTAGGTAATGGGTCAAGGTCAAAGGTTATAACAATAAAAAACATGCATACGTATAAACTACAACACGGTACCAGGCTGAAGAGTAGGAAAACTTGACATTGTCTAAGGTCAATAGGTTTATCCAAACAATGTTTAATTGAGCCCGGTATCCAAGCTATAGGATATGGTTAGGAAACACATCGCAAGTCAGTTTCATGAACATTTATGTATGTTTGTTAGGAATTAGAGAACAAATATGTAGAAATAATTCCTCAAACCACAGCAGTAGGAAACTATATAGTAAAATTATACTTGTAAAAACATAACAACATAAATGAATAATGCACAAAAGAAGACAAGACAAGATTTAATGTGGTTCACCCAATGTGGGCTACGTCCACCAAGAATTTGCTTAGATTTTTTTATCAACAATAGTAAAACAAATCTCAGTATTCTCTCAGTTATGAACTCACAACAAAGTTCCAAAGATGCTAAACCACATCTAAACCACAATTGACACCCAATTACATAACCTTGATCACTCTTGATCACCTCTTGATCATTAAGACTCGAGACCTCTTGAACACTCAAGATATCTACAAGATACCCTAAGACCTCTATTTATAGTATTAAAATCCTCTTGAGAAGTCCTAAACCTGACCCTAGAAGTTTGAAAGTCATGATCTTTCAACTTCCCATGGCTAGAAAAATAGTCCCGACATTAATAGCTAATTAACAACATGTTAACAGAAACATCGCAGTAATGACACAGCGACTACACAGCAACGTCACAAAAAATGACTACATAATGCTCCGAAAGTCTCCAAACTTAACCGTTCGAGCTCCATCACTTCAACATTGATTGAAGAAGATCAAAAAAGGCTCCACACCCCAACAATCTCCCACTTGGAGACTTTTTCCACTGAGCAAAGTTCTTAACCCTTCACTATCAACCATGGAGGCCAATCAAAGTTGAACACAACTTCAATTTCTCCCTTGTGACTACCTTGGTCATCATATCCACAGGATTCTAACTAGTATAAATATTTTCTAGCTTCAACTTATCTTCTTCCAAAGTTGCCTTGATGAAATGATATCTCAGTTGAATGTGCTTCATCCTAGAGTGGAAAGCGGAGTTCTTCGCCAAATGAATAATGCTCTAACTATCACTGTGTAGTCTCCCAACTTCCTTCTTATGACCTAACTCATCAAGAAAATATTGTAGCCAAATCATCTCCTTGCTTGCCTCTGTGGCAGAAACATACTCAGCCTCTATGGTTGACAAAGCCATAACCGTTTGTAACCATGAAATCCAACTCACCACTAGATCACCAACCGTAAATACATAACTTGTCGTGCTCCTCCTGCTATCAAAATCTCCCACCATGTCTGAATCTACATATCCATGTAATGTAGTTTCTGATCCACCGAAACACAATGTTTCTCCCATTGTCCCTCTCAAATACCGAAGGATCCACTTTACTTCCTGCGAGTGCTCCCTACCTATATCACTCATAAACCTGCTCACTGCTCCCACTGCATGGGCAATATCAGGCCTAGTGCCTACTATAGCATACATCAAGCTACCAACTATTGATGAGTATGGTACCCTAGACATCTATATTCTATCCTTCTCAGTCTTAGGACTCTGCTCCTTTGATAATGTAAAGTGACCTGCCAAAGGAGTACCAACCAGTTTAGCATCCTGCATACTAAACCTCTCTAAGACCTTCTTTATGTACTCTTCTTGAGATAATACCATCTTCCTCTCCTTCTTTTTCTGAGTTATTCTCATACCAAGGATTTGTTTTGCTGCCCCGAAATCCTTCATAGCAAAGGAGTCACCTAGCTGCTTCTTAAGTACCTTTATTTCCTCCATGTTCTTCCCTATAACAAGCATATAATCTACATACAGGCACAAAATAATATAACTACCATCAAGAAACTTCTTGATGTACACGAAATGGTCTGAGTGACACCTGGAGTAACCCTGCTCCTGTATAAAACTGTCAAATTTTATGTACCACTTCCGTGGATCTTGTTTCAGACCATACAATCTCTTCTTCAATTTGAACACTAACCTCTACTTCCCTTTGACCTAATAACCCTATGGCTTCTGCATGTACAATTCCTCCTCCAACTCACCATGAAGGAATGCAATCTTCACATCCAACTATTCTAAGTGCATGTATTCTACTGCAACTAAACCAAGAATAGTCCTAATAGAAGTCATTTTAACAACTAGAGAAAAAATTTCATCAAAATCTATACCTTTCTTCTATGTAAATCCTTTAACCACCAACTGGGCCTTATATCATTTCCTACCTCCATCTTCCTCTTTGATTCTATACACCATCCGTTCTGCAATGTTCTCTTGCCCTCAGGTAGCTCCACTAGATCCCATGTTTGGTTTTCCATAAGAGATCTATGCTCTTCATCCATGGTCTGCTCCCACTTCTTCCTGGAATCCACCTGCACTACTTCCTTAAAGCACTCTGGTTCTCCACAATTAGTGAGAAATAAATAATTTAAAGATGGAGTAAATCATTCAGTTTCCCTTCTTACCCTAGAAGACCTTCTCACCTCAAGGGTTTGGGGTTCCTGATGAGTAGGTACCTAAACTGGCTGTGCCAGAACATGCTGAACCTGAACTGGACCTTTGGACACCTTATTGTCTGCAATGTCCTCTAACACAGTGTATTCTTTTTTTTATTTCTATTTTTATTCCTGCAAATGATATTTATAGATGATTTTTTCATTAAAGACAATATCTCTAGACCAAAATATTTTCTTGTCTTTAAGACTCGAAACACGGAAACCAAAATCATCTTCACCATATCCAACAAAGGTGCATTTCTCATACTTAGCCTCTAACTTGGTCCTATCATCTTTATCAATGTGAACAAATACCTCACATCAAAATACTCTAAGAAATGAGTAATCAATTTTATTACCAAACCAAACCTCCTCAGGCATACCTCTATCCAAGGCCATAGAGGGTCCTCTATTAATCAGATAAATAGTTGTGCTTACTGCTTCCACCAAAAACATGAGTGACAGCCCCATATGTAACCTCATGCACCTAGAGCGCTCCATGATTGTACTATTCATTCTTTCTAACACTCCATTTTCCTGTGGAATTTTTGGAACTGTTCTTTGCCTACATATCTCATTTACCGAATAGTAATCAAGAAATTCATTGCTGCAATATTCCCCTCCATTATCCAACCTGATACATTTCAACTTGATACCTGTTTCAATCTCAACCAAGGCTTTCCATCTTTTGAAATTTTCAAACAAATCAGATTTCTTTGTAATGCAATACACCTAAACTTTTCTAGTTGCATCATTAATGAAAGTGACGTAATAACATGAATCACCAATAGAGTTTACCTTAGCTAGCCCCCATACATCTGTATGCACTAACTCCAACTTACCCTCCTTCCTGGTAGGTCTAACCTTGAGGAATATCTCCCACTTCTGTTTCCCATAAACACAGTCCTCACAAAAGTCCAAATCTAACTCCTTTAATCTAGGTAACCTATCCTTTATAATTTGCATGCTCTTATGACTCATATGACCGAGTCTTTGGTGCCACAAATTTACATCTCCATCTGCAACAACTAAATTACAATAATCGACACCACTGGTTAAATACAAAGTACCATTTTTCTTACCTCTTGCAACCACAAGAGCTCCCTTGGTAACCTTCCAAGAATCCACTGTAAAACTAACTGTACAACCGTCAATACCCAGCTTTCCCACTGATATCAAATTCTGATATAACTTAGTCACATGCCTGACATCCTTAAGTAGCCATGTGTTACCATCCTATATTTTCACCCGAACACAACCTTTCCCTACTATGCTACATGGTTCATCATCACAAAGCTATACATGTCCAAAATCACCTTGAACAAAATTAGTAAAGTAATGTCTATGTGGGGTGGCATGGAAAGAAGCCCCTGAATCTAACAACCAAGATTCAAAAATATTATCTAAAGAAAGAATTAATGCATCTTGACAAACATCACGTGCTACCAAATTTACCTCTTTAGTTTCCTCCTTGTTCTTCTTATTTCGAAGAGCTCAGTAATCTTTCTTAGCATGACCAACCTTCCCACGGTGCCAACATTCTAAGTTACTCTTAGACTTTGACCTTCCATGATCATTCGACTTCCCACGGTTACCTTTCCCTCTGTTCTTTTGTCTCCCTTTTCTCTCCACCTTCAAATCCTTTCCAGAAGTACAAGAATCTACGGTGCTCTTCCTTTGCATTTCCTCGCTTAGGATCATGCCTATTACATCCTAAACTTCAGCTTTGAGTTATTAGAGACTAAATTACTTATAGCCATAACCAAGCTGTCCCAGCTATCTGGTAAGGAGAAAAAAATCAATAAATCCCTGACTTCATCATCAAAGTCATTTTTTTACCGAGTTTAACATACAACCATATAAAATTCATTCAAATGATCAGCAACAGAACCATTCTTAGACATCTTCATATTAAATAACTTTTTCATCAAAAATATTTTATTAAAGGTAGAGAGTTTTTATTATAACTTCCCCAACGCACTCATGAGACCTTCCATGGTCTTCTCCTGTGATATGTTGAAAGTAACCAAAGATGCAAGGCATAAACAAATTACCCTGAGTTCCTTTCTATCCAGTAACTCCCAATCCTCATCCGACATGGTTGTAGGTTTCTTTTCTTTTCCAGCTAAAGGAACATGGAGGTCCTTCTAATATAAGTAATCCTCCATTTGCATCTTCCACAAACCAAAGTTATGCCCATTAAATTTCTCAAACCTCAATCTACCCTCATCTGCCATAGCTCCCACTCAAGCTAAAATTTCCTCATGATTTACAACTTAAAAAAAAACCACCAAATCTCTGATACCAATTGTTAGGAATTAGAGAACAAATATGCAGAAACAATTCCTCAAACCACAACATTAGGAAACTATATAGCAGAATTATACTTGCAGAAATATAACAAGATAAATGAATAATGCACAAAAGAAGACAAGACAATAGTTAACATGGTTCACCCAATGTGGGCTATGTCCACCAAGAAATTTCTCATATTTTATTATCAACAAGAGTAAAAAAAATATCACAGTCTTCTCTCAGTTATGAACTCACAACAGAGTTCCAAAGATGCTAAACCACATCTAAACCACAATTGACACCCAATTGGATAACCTTGATCACTCTTGATCACCTCTTGATCATTAATACTCAAGACCTCTTGAACACTCAAGATATCTACAAGATACCCTAACACCTCTATTTATAGGATTAAAATCCTCTTAAGAAGTCCTAAATCCGACCCTAGAAGTTTGAAAGTCATGATCTTTCAACTTTCCATGGCTGGAAAAATAGTCTCGACGTTAACAGCTAATTAACAACATGTTAACAACAATGTCGCAGCAACGGCATAGTGACTGCACAACAATGTCAAAGCAAATGACTTTAGAATGCTCCTGAAGTCTCCAACCTTAACCATTCGAGCTCCAACACTTCAACATTGATTCAAGAAGACCAAAATAGGCTCCACACCCACCCTAGAGGACAGTCACCTTAGAGGACGTGTTCTAGATCCTGTGGCTACCCATATTTGGTTCACAGGTATATTCGATCTCCTTTGAGGCCTTGGCGGAGTTGATGTTGATAGTGTTTGGGGAGGGACTAGCAGACATGACATTCCATAGTTCCAGATTGAGTTACAGGGGGATGTAGCTAGCCCGTCAAGAGGAGACGAGGCTAGTTGTTTTATTGATGGAGGTAGTGTGTTGTTTCACATTGCTAGATGCAAAGGGTGGGAGTTTTCTCCACTCCTTGATGGGGGTTTTGCAAGACATGGTGATGGAGTGGACCTACTTTTCCTGGGCACCAGCATACCTGGTGTAGTTTTATAGAGAGTTGTGGGTGTACAGGCGTCTTCCCAGGTTTAGCTTATGTTGCACATTTTTTCTACACTGTTGGGCCTATGAGCACATATTTTGTGTGCGGCCAGTGGTTATTCCCCGAGCATATACAATTCCACAAGGATTGGTTCAGGTGGGGTACAGGAAATGGGTGCCCATGATTGGAGAGCATCGAGAAGACAAGGTTACACATGATGTAACATTTACAGGCCACTATTGGAGGGGTTATCTGGAGTGGACATCATATGGAGACCGTATGTGGGTTATCCCTCATACATGTAGATGAAGGATGAACTAGATGGCCTTCAGCTACTGAGATGGATAAAGGGCTATCATGCCGGGGAGCATGAGATGATCCTAGTTAATAGGGTTCAACGGTAGTTTGGGCTACTACAGGTCATACCTCCACCCTTCCTGCAGTACATGAGAGATGATGTGGAGAGGCCCTTAACTCTACCATAGCCAAGAATGCCCACATGGCAGGAGGAGTAGGTGGTAGACCGGCTGATCGATGATGACAGCGTGACAGATAGGTACAGACAGTGGTGGGTGGCTCTTTTACGACTAGAACCACCCAGGCCTAGGAAGCTAGATTTAGCCACTATCACAGTGCAGAGAGATCCCTTATAGGGGTAGGTGGTGACCCTAACTACCTAGTTGGGGATGGTGCAAGGATAGTTAGCTAGTTCAGAGGTAGAGGTGGCCGAGTTACATGCACAGGTGTCTAGTCTTCAGGCCGTAATTGCCCAGGGTGGAGATGGAGATGATGATGATGGTCAGGTCGTCACCCTACAGGCATAGGTGATAGGGTTACAAGGCTAGTTAGCCACAACACATGGATATATTGGGGCCTTACATGACCAGATACAGGCACAAGATCAGAGGTCGATGTGGCCACAATAGGCACTAGGACAGGGTCCCAGTTTACAGGAAGGGGTACGATAGGGTCCCATAGGATAGGTACAGGGTCAGAGGCCGATGGGGCCACCAAAGACAGTGCCCATATCAATTTTACAGGAGGCAAGAGAGGATGCCAGGTACTTTTAGGACTAGCTAACAATGGCAGGGATAGATTTTCTATCGTATGCCGAGTATAGGGCACAACAAGCCTCTAGCGAGAGGACCAGATCATAGTCAGATCGAGTCAGGTCATACACATGGTTGAGTTAGGTTTTAGGCATGGTTGAGTCAGGCCATAGGCATGGTTAAGTTAGGTTTTAGGCTTTGATTGAGTCAGGGCATAGGCATGGTTGAGTTTAAATTGGTTGAAGTTGTGATTCACTAATTTGTGCAATGAATGATGATATGGGTCATGTATAAGATGTATTATAATACATGCATGATGATGGTAGAGAAATAGTAGTCATAATAAATGTATGTTGTGATGATGATAAATAAGTTAAGCAACTTGTTGTTTGTTGGGTTTAATTTCCATTTTTTGATTAAAAAAGGAAACTAATTAGGGTAGAATGTGATTTAGGAATATGAAAGATGAATTGTTTAGGGTAGAGGGTGGTCGAGATAACCTCCAAGGGCCCATGCCCTCGGAGTGTTGCCTACATAGTCATGGCGAAAAGGGACCTCAGGCCGATGTAGTTCTCCCACAAACTAGGGAAGAATATGAGGAGGTATGAAAATGAGTTAGTAGGTTTTAGGAATGATTTGAGTTGAGGTCTGTTAGGTGTGGGTGAGTTGTGGGAAACTTATTATAGGTGATTTTGATTGTGGTAGAAGAAGAAGATTACTGAAAGGTAATTTTCGAGGACCAAGTCTTGTATAAGGTAATCAATACGTAATAAAGAAGGTTAAAAGATAAGAGAGGGTAAGAAAGCTACCTTATTGGCGAGGATCATAACTGGTGGATCATACCATAGGTGGTCTAGTGAACATAAGAACCTAAAGAACTTGCATGATTGATTATCCTAAAGGTGAATAATAGTCATATGATCACCAAATGTCATAGTTCCAAGAGTTCCCTTGAGGCGGTAGGAAATGGGAGTGTGAACAATGAGAGGGATGAAAGGTGGTTAATTTTTATATGGTACTAGGTAGCATGCATTTGTAGAAAGATATCTAAGGAAATAATGGGAAAGTCAATGATGAAAAAATATTATGTTTTGACTTGTATTTGAGATAGACTGATCGATGCGGGAAGTCTATATGGGATGAGGAAATTAAATCCTTGAGTTCTTCGTTAAGCTCATCGATGTAGGAAGCTTCATATTTTCTCCCTTTTTTTTCTGAAAGAGCTTTATTGGAATGAATCAAGGAGTTGAAGGGAGAAGTCTATTTATAGTAGTGATTGTAGAGAGGAAGATGCCATTTTGAGGGAGTCATCTTTTTATTGGAATGAATCAAGGAGTTAAATCCCATGTGAGGGATTTTAAGTCATGGACAGGAACAAAATGAAGAATAGTATTCTTTTTCAGAAAGCAGGGTGAAATGACCATGGGATCTCATTTAAAGGTAGAAGAAAAGTATCCATGAGAATCATGTTATGTGCAACACTGTGGTACACATATTCAAGAGAAGATAACAAGTTATGGGTACACACATGATTCTTGTGTAATTGTTGGTGATGGCGTAGGAAGTGGATAACACTTAAGGTACGATCATGGAATGAGACAAAAAGTGAGGTAGGACTAAAATTCAACATTAGAATGGTTTAAGATGCAAGGAATTAAAGGGATTAGGTTTGGTTTTACCATCGAGTGAAGATAAACGATAAGCACTTGATCTGTAAGTATGGGTCACAATGTATGGTCCAATCCAATTAGTAGTAAATTTTCCCCGTTTACTTTTTTCTGCTTTAGTTACATGTTGATTTTCTTTCAGGATGAGATCACAAACATGAAATGTTCGCTCATGGAAATTTTTTTCATAGGCACATTTGATACATTTTTTGTAAATTTGGAGATGGTTAAGATCATGGAGATGACGTTCATGTAATAACTCTAGTTGTGATAAATGGTCTTGATGAACTTCGTCATCATTAAACATGTCATGGAGAGAAATGCGAAGTGAGGGAATATAGAATTCAATAGGTAGAACAACCTCTGTACCGTAGACCAGAGAAAAGGGTGTGGCAGAAGTGGAAGTGTACATACAAGTGCAGTATGCCCGCATAGCAAAAGGAGTGTCCGTATGTTAGTCCTTCCCAGTATCATTAACCACTTTCATGAGAATTTTGTTCAAGGTTTTGTTAGTGGATTCATCTTGGCCATTGGTCTGTGGGTTATAAGGTGATGAGAAACTTAGCTGAATGCCGAAGGCGTCACAAATTTTTCACAATGTTATTTTTGAATTGTTTTTTGTTATCAATGATGAGGCGATGAGGAACACCAAAGCAACAAATGATTTGATGGTTTATGAACTCACATATTTTCTCAGATTTTGTGGAGATGAGTGGTATGGCTTTAACCCATTTTGTGTAGTATTCGGTAGTGGTGATCATCCATTTATGGCATTGGGAAGAATGGGGGTTGATCTCTCCAACAAAATCCAAACCCCATTGAGAGAAGGGAAAAAGATCACAGGTGACCTGTAAGGCATGACTCGGCATATGATGAAGGTTGGCATGTTGTTGGAATTTGACAAAACACTTGATGTAGTCACAACAATCATGGTTGAGGGTCGACCAGTAATAGCCTAGGTGAAGAATAAGCTTAGAAACAACAAGCCCATTGAAGTGACCTCCACATATGCCATCATGAACTTCCTTGATGGTATAAGGAATTTCAGAACTAGTGAGGCATCATAAGATAATACTATCAAAGACACACTTATAAAGGAGGCCACCCATGATAACGTAACGAGAGACCTTTTTGAGGAAGGCACATTGTCCATTACGGGTGAGATCAGGAGGTAAGATGGAGAGAGAAAGATATTCAGAGTATTATTTATACCAAAAGTTGGTTGGGTCCGGGGTGACGGTTTCGATTTAGTAAACGTCACGAGGTAAATAAGAGGGTGATTGGATTCATTTTATGGTGACAAATATTTTAGAATTGGTAGATGAAGCGGGTATTTGACAAGCCACGCAGGCCATGGAATCTTCAAAATTGTTGGTTGAACGGGGGACGGTTTGAAGGGCGTAGTGGTCAAAGGTTGTCAAAATTATGTCTACATGATGTTTATGCTTTTGAAGTATCTCACTAAAAAATTGGTATATACCATTGACTTGGTTTACGACCAATTGGGAATCACTAATGATGTTGATTTATTTGACATATAGGGCATAGGCAACTTGGAGACATAATACGAGTGCTTCGTATTTGGCAATATTATTTGTACAATCAAAATCTAGTTTGAAGGACAAAGGCATGGGTTCACCATGAAGGGGAATGAGGATAACTCCTTCCCCACCCCCACACTAACACTTAGAAACATTAAAGAAGAGTGTGATTTGGTAAGTGGGTTCATCTAGGGAAAGGATGGAAATTGACTCATCTGAAAATTCAAAACTAGAGCGTTGGTCCCAAGAAATTGGTGCATCGGCCAATTGGTCGGTAATAGCTTGGTCCTTGATGGACTTTTGATGAATGAACTTGAGATCGAGGTTGGCCAAAATCAAAATCCAACGTATGACACACTTATTTTGGTAAGGTTTGGCATACATGAAGTGTAAGGGGTTGGTGTTTGTCACAACATAAGTTTTGTGGTTGAGTAGGTAATGGCAAAGTTTTGTGGAAACAAAAAACTAAGGCTAAGAAAAGTTTTTCAGGATGGGTTTATCTGGTTTCATATTCTAAAAGAGTATGGCTTGTGTAGTAAAATGCCTTCTCCCTATGTTGTTCATCATGATGAGCGAGCATGGCCCCCAAGGAATCATCGACAGCTGAGATGTATAGATAGAAGGGTTGATCGTATTTAGTTGGAATGAGTACGGGTGGTTGAAGAAGGTATTATTCTAAGGCCTCAAAATCTTTGTGGCATTCATCATCCCATTTAAAGGAAACATATTTCTTGAGAAGGTGATGAAATGGTTGACACCAATCAGATAATTGTGAAATGAAATGTCGAATAGAAAGAAACTTACCTTAAAGGCTACAAAGTTGTCTAAGGTTAGTGGGTGAAGGAATTTTGAGGATGGACTTGACTTTAGTAGGGTTAACTTCTATACCACGTAGGGAGATGATAAATCCTAGGAGCCTTCCTGAGAGAACCATGAAGAAACACTTCCTGGGCTGAAGGTGAATGCAATATTTAATGACGTGGTCGAAGATGGTTTTTAAGATGGAGAGGTGCTCAGAGTAGTGTTTAGATTTGGCCAGAATATCCTCTACGTAATCTTCTAATATACGATGCATGATCTCATGGAAGATATAAATCATAGTGCCCTGATATGTGACACTAGTGTTTTGAAGGACAAAAGGCATAATGCGATAGTAGAAGGTCCCGCAAGGGGTCATGAATGTGGTTTTGTGTTGATTAGATGGGGAAAGAAATATTTGGTTATAACCCGAGAATCCATCCATGAGTGATAGCATCTCGCGACCTGTTGTAAGGTCAACTAGCTAGTCAATACCAAGTAGAGGAAAGTCATCTTTCAGGTAAGCCATGTCGAGGTCATAGATATCCGTGCAAATATGAAGACCCCCTATCACCTTAGTGATAGGGACAATGTTAGAAATCCACTAGAGATAATCAATGGGTAAATGGAAGGAAACAAAAAGGAGGTGTTGAATTTCTTCTTTGACAAGAAGGGCAATGCGAGGGTATATTTTCCTCAACTTTTGTTTGATGGGATTGGCATCGGGAATGGTTACAATGCTCTGGACCACTATGGTGGGGTCAATATCAGGCATGTCTACATAATACCAATTGAATGTGTGGTTATGGTTTTCGAGAAAAGAAGTGATGGCTTCCTATTCAGTAGCATCTAAAGATTGTCCTATCTTTAGAATGCACATGTCGTCCTGAGTATGAGTATTGATTTTGATGGTCGATTCATTCAACATGGTTTACATGTCAGAGGGTAATGAACGATGAATATACGAGTCATCTACACCAAGGCAACTGAGTATAGATTCATCATCATGGCATTGAATGACATTAATGGAAGGTGTATCGTCATTTATCATTTCAGGATACAGGAATAGAAGAGAAGAGGGACCCTCGCCCTCGCGTTGATAAGTCAGAGGCCCCGAGGAGATGGTGTTTATGAAAAAAAAAATGTTAGGGGGAATGGATTCGGGATCCATTGACTCTTTCGGTGAAGGTGGTGATGGTGGTGGAGCGGGTTAAGGAGGACTGATGTCCTCGATAACTTCAATGTGAGCCTTCTTGGTAGGTGGTTTAGCAAAGCCGATACCACTATGGTCATTATGTTTGCAGGTAGTACCTATAATAATAGTATGGTGACCTTGCTCATAAATGCAAAAACCAAAACCCTTCCATGCACATCGGTGTAGGAAGGTGTGGGTGAAATAGTGATTGGTGAATGACTAGAGGTCAATGGAAAATGGGTAGGTTTTTAACGGTGGTTAGGGTGTGTAAGTTGTAGTATCAAGTCCCCCATTGATGAGACTAGTACGAAGGTGCGGAGGACTATAAAGGAGGAGCTCTCCTATATGGTGATCATAACGAGGGTGTTGGTGAGTACTTCCGTACTCTTGTGGAGTAAGGAATGTGTTGACACTATATAGGCGATACTCTCCTAGAGTGATGCGTTGAAAAATGCCTTCCAAGGGATCAATAGTTGGTATGTGGGTAGTTAGTATAGACGATGTGTTGGAGATCAGATCAGAGGTGGAGCTAACGGATGGGGAGGCTAATGGTTTGGCTATAGAGGTTGTGGCAGCAGTAGGAATGGAGAACATAGGTGTGGTTGAGGTAGCGGCTGCACTTGTAAGCGGAGGTGTAGGTAAAGTGGTAGTGGTCATGGAGGTAGACACCTTAATGGGTATAAGAAATTCATTAGGTCGGTAAAGCATGTTACATGTTTTAAAGTGTGATGGGTCAGCTAGAATGGTATAGGTGTGTCCTTCATGGTCAAACTTCACACAATGATGCAAAGTGGAAGGGACATAACCAATAACACGAATCCAGGGTCTACCAAGCAACATGTTATATTGAAACTACCCCTCCAAGACATAAAATAACTCTAGAACAATCCAGGGGCCCATGCGAGCGTGGAGGATGATGGTTCTTAGTGTAGAGGTGATAGCATCATTAAATGAACGTAACATGACAGGATGTTTATGCATTCAATTGTCAGGTATGCGCATTTGAGAAAATGCATGGGATGAAAAGATATTAATGCTAGTGCCCCCATAAATCATGATACGTCATACACGTATATCATCGATGTGGATAGAGATGAAGAGAGTTGGATCTGGGTCATCAATTTTTTACGGTATGATCTCTTCCTCTGAAAAGCTAAGGGAACCTACTTGGTGAGTAGGTGGAGGTGTGTATAAAGTTTATAATTTGGTGAGAGAGGCTACATGATGGGGCATGATGATGGAGGCTATGGGTGTAGGTTCATTTGGTAAAACCTCAATAGATTGAAGAACCTCCATGAGAGCATGACGATGGGATCCTGAAGTTTGGATGAGGTCATACAGGGACACTTTTAGGGGGGATTGGTGTAGTTTATTTAGCATCGTGCAGTGTGTGACCCCATTAGAAATAGGATATGTGGGGCCGTGGATAGTGATTTTAGGTGTGGGTGCAGATGGTATGTTGGGTATGGGATTGGTGGATTGGTCGGTAATCCTTTCCTTGCCTTTTTCCTTCTGAGCACTGGTAGCAACGTGGATCATGTTGATATGAGGTGGGGAGGTAGGCAAGGTAGGTGAGCCATGAAAGTTATAATGACACAAAGGGTAAAATCCAAGTGGCGGGAAGGAAGCTTGTGCGATGAGTTGGGTACACCGACATTTAGGTGGAGGTTTGATGAGTTCGTTGATGTGAACCATGTTAATTTCAAATCTCAGAGGTGGTTCTAGGAGCTGTGGGAGTAAAGGTCTGGGCCATTGAGTAGGTAGTGAAGGAAGAGCTGCGGGAATGGGTGTTGGTGAAATGGGTTCCTCATGAAGAAGGTCATCATTATCGAAGTTTTCTTTGGGAGGGTGCAACTGGATAAGAAATTTTTTCAAATCCTTATAGTTCTCTACATCATTTCCTAACACACGATGGTAGGCACAAATTTTGGTGTCATTAAACCACTTTGGTTTGGGTTTGAGTGGGTCATAAGGTCTGAGAGGTGGTAATGTGATGACATAAGTTTGAAGGAGGTTGGTTAAAATTTTAGTGTATGACCCCGCTAGTCGATTGCAATGGGAAGTGAAGGTGGGTTTGGGTTTAGGCATGAAGGATTGTAGAGGAATGGTATTTACACGAGGGGGAGTAGGTCGAGATATGGTTTTTAGTGTTGGTGTGATCTTAGGCATTGGTTATGTTTGTTTGGGTAGAGGTATTGTAGACAAACGGGCAGGAGAGTGTATGGTTGTTTTGACTACCTTATCAGAGGGTATCATATTTTTGTCGTTAGGTTACACCTTATTGGGTAAAGGTGATATGGACACACAAGATCTAGAGGGAAAGGCGGATGGTGGAAGAGGGCATGTTGTCCATGGGGATAACGGTGGTGTTGTGAATGTAGATGGTGTAGGTTATGCTAGAGGTGTGAGAGAAAGAGACTGAAGTGTCATGGGTAGTGAAGGGGTGATCAATGGTATTAGATGTATGGGTGGTAAAGATGTTACAAATTTGGGTGGAATTCGTGGTGGGTGCTTGGATATGTTTGAGGTTTGCAATGGTGGAATCGGCTGCTGTGTTTTTAGTTTACCAGTTGGTGGAGGTTTCTTAACCGTGTTAGAAGGGCGAGGTCCTAAGATAGGTGAAGAGGGTGAAGGTGGTGAAGGTACGATGGGTGAGGTTGGAGTATGAGATTTATGGGGTTGGATCTTCTATTTGGGTTTCCGAAGGGTGAGGTTTCTTAACCGTGTTAGAAGGGCAAGGTCCTAATATAGATGAAGAGGGTGTGTTGAGACAGGGAGCAGAAGGTGCCCCAAAAGTAAGGCTCTATCCACATAATCTAAGCAATCAACTAAGCACAAGAACGACACATCTATAGGTGAGGTTGATGAGCACCTAATGGTAATTCCCATAAAATTTTTCTTAGAGACGAGGAATTTGCTATCTTCGGGTTCTGTGGGTAAGAGAACCAAAAGTAGGTCTGTAGGCTCTTGGGTAGTTGATGGGGAGTGGTCACCTAAAGGTAAACACACTTCTAATGGATCTTTGATGGGTGGAGGAGTTGATATAGGTGGGTGAGAGGATGGGTGTTCCTCTATGGGTGGAGGAGATAAACAAGTATCCTCCACAGACTGGATAAGTACTGTGGGTGACAGTTCCCTAGGTAGAGAAGCCAAAGGTGAAATAGTCTTCATATTAATGAAAGGCTCCTCCACAGGTGAGGAAGGAGGTGAAAGGTTTTCCTCTATGGGTGGAGGAATAGATGAGGTGGATTCTAGTGTAGGTGGAGGACTTCGAGCTAGAATTTATTCGATGGAAGGAATATGAGGTAATTGGGCAGTAGCAGGTGTATCATTGAAAACAACATGGACCTCATGGGTATGGCTATCATGTATTGAGGTCTCTCCAGTTTGATAAGAAGAAGGGGCATGATTAGGAAATGGATTTTTGAATATATGTAGGTTCTAATTGGTAGGTGTGTTAGGATTATCCAAGGTTATCTCACTTTTATCAAGCATTTATTAGACAATGGTTTTGAAAGTGATGTAATTTCCATCACTATGACCCTTTACGCAATGATAATGTTCTGTCAAAAATAGTGTGTGGTTTTATGGGAGGAAGGGTGATGGCCCCAAATTTGATGAGCTTCTCTAAGACAAAAGAATAAGGTTCCCCAATTGGGGTGTATTTCTATTGTTCCCATCTGAATTGAAAAGTGTGAACGGGTGAGAGATTATATGAGGGGCTAGCCTAATTTGATGGATGAGCTAGGACAGCTATGAGTACCACTATGTTAGTGGTCCCCTTGGCCTTTCAATAATTGTTCTCTAGTTTTGAAGAAGAAGAGGTATCATTTGCTTTGAATGCCAAGTTCTTATTGTGTAATTAGAATTTCTTATCTTCAATGGCCTGGATCTATACCTTTCATGCCATGGTGAATGCCTCATGGAAGGTTCAGAAGGTTTGGACCCGCCGATTCTATGAGATATGCCTAGAGAAAACCCACACAAAGGGTTCGATGAGTTCGGTTTGTTGTAGTTGGAATGTGAGTTGATTGATCAAGCTACACCAACGAGAAAAAAAAATTGTGATAGATTCATCATCATACTGACACATAGAGTATAGGTCAGTCATGGTAACCTTCTTAAGAATATTAATGGGGAAGTGATTCAAGAAGGTTTGGGCTACCTGATTAAATGAGAATATATACTATCTAGGTAACCCACTATACTAATATAATGTGGGTCTAGTCAGAGACATGGGAAAGGTCCTTAGGAATAAAGCATCATCATGGGTGATTAGATAGCACCCATGTTTGAAACACCACAAATTTTGTTGCGGGTCTTCTTTGCTATTGCAATGGTTGAATTTAGGCATTTCCCAATGCATGGGATATGGAAAGATAGGAATGGATGGGTGGATAGGCTCATTACAAATATCATCGTAGGTGAGAGAGTTGTGTGTGCCAGAAACTGATGCTTCTAGTGTCTGCATCTTATCCATCATTAACTTGATTAGGTCATTAGTAGGTTGTAATGCATGGGTGACTCCTATAGCGTAAGAGGGTTGGTGTTGGGCATATAATGGGGGTGGCATTCTAATATATGGTGTTTCCGTATAGGTAGATTGAAAAGAAGGCAGTCAAAAATGGGGTACGTACCCAGAGTGAATAATAGATGAAACATGAGGTTGATGATAGTACGTATATGGAGGTGGAAGGGTCGTGGTGACCCTAGTGGCAATGGGTGATAAAGACTCTGGATTAGAAAGGACAACATTTTGAAAAGGGGTATGGGTCCCTGACACCGAGGGTGGTAGTGTAGCTATGGGTATATGCAAGACAATAGGTGCATATGAGGTTGTGTTCTGGATGGTTGACGAAGGTATAGTGTATGTGGCAGGTGCAACGGATGTAGTAGATGTTGCAGTCATAGCGGGTATAGGGCCTAGCTACGAAACAACTAGGGGTAAGGTAGATGCGGGAAGCATGGAGGAAGATGGGGTTGATGCAGAAGTGGGAACGAGATTTTGGGGGATAGATATGGGCATGCTATATATTAAATGTTGCAAGGCATCTCGAATGGAGGAGTGGGAAAGATAAAACTGTAAGGCGGTAGGATTTTGGTCAAGGAGTTGTGTGAACTCCTCATCTCCAGTAGCGATAGGGATAGGTTGAATAGGTTCTATGACTAGTGATAAAATGGAAGGTGGTGAAGGACTAGGTGGGAGGGGTTGATAACTGGCATGGAATACGAGGGGACTTTCTTGTCTACACATCATGACCATGTGAACAGGTACTAACATGGTAAGACTGCTTTTTGTAAATGACACAGAAATGTAACTAAGATAGGATGAATAAGCGGTGGTAGATGAATTGGGGTTAAAATGTTAGCTGGAAAATTACATAGGCTAACCAATGCCAGTTAGGTAAAACCGATGCATGTCATAAGCAACTTCTACCGGTTACTGTGAAAAGAGGACAGTCAGCCAAATACAAGGTATAAGGCCAAATTTTCTAGGTATGCAAAATGTTGATGGGACTTATTAAAATAATGGATATGATAAGAGTTAGAGACTCTAAATAGATAAATAAGGTGAATAGGTGTCCTTTTGGGTAGGTTTAACCAAAATAACAATGATTTGATGCCGGTTGTGTGTTAACAATGATGGTCATAGGGTAACCGACGACGGTTGTAGAACTGACACTGGTTACTTTGAAACTGAAACAATGATGAAGAAAAGGTGGTTATGAGTTAAAATTAATATGGAATCAAAGCCATAATCTTGAGAATGGTGAGAATATGGTCCAGGAACACTCAGATGAAGCTGAAATACACCAAATATGATGAGGAACGTGTAAGGAGAAATAAAAAAAATGAAGAGTGTGACCTCTCACCTCGAAACGCAAGCCAAACAGAAACACTAAGAAAAATACGATCCTAAGAGTGATTTTTCTATTATGTTTATTTATCTTATGTTATTTAAGGACTGACTCATGAACTATTGAATAGATTTTTTTGGTGAGGATGGCTTCCTACGAAGAAGGATATCTACAAGGAGAGGTTTCAGGTATGCTACTACGGGGGCGGGCTTTGCTCCGAAGTATTACTTGACAAAAGTAGCGAGATGGAGTGTGCCTGCCAATCCTCTGATCAATGTGATCATTGACAGGTGTTCCTAGGAAAGATTTTGTTTAAGAATATGTATTTGTTTTAGATTTTTGTTGTTTAGTACGACTCAGAGAGAGAAAGAGAGATGTGCTTTCTACGATTTGTTTTTCAACCATCAGATGGGAATGAATTCCAGCATATAGGTTACCCTCAATTAATTTGACCTAATGCAGAGAAGTAGAATGAAATGGAATGACTTTTAAACCCAAATTTAAATGTTGAATTTGATGAAACAAAAAGGTGAACAAGAGAGGTTATGCTCTTTCACCAATACGATACTAATGAAAGGGAAGACATGTTTGTTTTAAATCACCAAAGTACGATTACTTTTAGATAATAGAAGAAGAGATGATTCTACGGGAGAAAGTTAAATTTAAGAACCTTTTCGAAAGGAAACAAAGAGTAACTTTTCACCTAGAAATTAAAGAATTCAAAGAACCCCAAATGGGTCCCACCAGGTGTGCCAAAATGTTTCACCTAATTCCAGATATTTTCTTCAAATGTTGATGAAATAGATAAGGATAATGGGCTAGGAAGAATACCTGTTGAGATGCTGGTTGTAGGTTGATGCGCATGTATGAATTTTGGATCTATAGCTGACCATGAGAGCTTCCTTTTTACTTGGAGGACCTACCTGAAATAGAACAAAAGACCACCAAATAAAATTTAAAACAATATATGCAGTGGATTACCTAGCATGTGCTAGATCTGGGAAGTGTGATACTTTCTAGACGGCTATCAATCTAATGTTTAGAAAAAATTAATGCTTACGATAAAGGAAATCCTACTGTGATTAAAATGATCTAGGTATCTCATTCATCTACAATAAGAAAATTTGTTCACAATAGGCTAAGCTATGATTGAATCTGAAAGTAAGGGTCACTGTCAGGGTACTGGTATTGATCAAGGGGAGGTTATGGGCTATTTTGGGTATTTGGTGGAAGTTTTAGGCTCTGTTCTTAATTTTTTTGTCAAAAACATATAGACAGATGTCGGTCTAGTGTGACCCATGTCGGTTTAGGTTAATTGGGGATGATTATGGGTAACCGGCATCAGTATAGTCAGGGTACAGTAAACTCAACAAAAAATTGGTTGGGTGATAGATCTTAGGCTAGATGAAGATGGGAGGGAAATGACAAGTTTTGTATAGATCTGAGGTATGCAAAGGAATCATTAAAGTCTAGGTATGGGAAGTGCAAGGGTGGGGATAAAAATATGGTCAAATTTGCATAGAGGTAAATGATGGGGGGGAATAGAAATGAGAGAAGAAGCTAATAACATATGTAAAAGGTTCTACCAAAATGAATAAATGGATAAGTTTTGGTTAACAAAACTTACTGTTTGTACGAGCTTGATGCCTGGTTGGTAAAGGTGGGTGATCAAATGGAATGAACTTGGTGTAGTGTTGGCACTTCCCTAGATGCTCCCGTGAAGGAAAAATGGTTGTTTTATTGCTTCAGGGATTGGTTATGGATGCTCTGATGCATATCCTAAAGTTGGTTTTGCTTGTATACAGCTCTAGTTTCGTCACTCACGTGTTCTCAAAAGATGTGATTATCTCTCAAAAAATGTTCCAACCTTTAAATAAGGTTGTTTTGGGGGTTAAAAGGTAATCAACGGAAGTTCTAGCTTAATTGGCTATAATTTACAGTAACCGGCATCGGTTAGGGTGTGATTTCCTAGGTTTACTAAACTAGGTAGATCCCCTTGATTTTCTGGGATCTCATTTCATTTACTCCACGGAATTAGCATGGAAGATTCCTTCTCACATGTTGGAATGTAGTTAGAGAGAATGTAGGCATTGATTTTTAGGGTTTGGGTAGGTCTTAGTTAGTTATGGCAACTTACTAAGAATAGGTCTTAGGGTGAGGTGGATATGTGAGCATTATCCCAATCAGGATACTTAAATAATAAATATGGTGAGGATAATGAGTTAATTTAATTAAATTAATACTATAGTGGGGTGCAGGAGGCCATGGCTAGGTGGATGTGTTCAAGGTATTTCTTTATCGAGGGACCAAGGGGAGTGTGACACAATTTTGGTGTCTACAGGTATAGGATGAGGGAAGAGAAGGCCAGTTTGATATTAATGCTCAACCTGCACCTTCTGAGAATCTAAAAAGTGTGACACAAACTGAGCCACATATCTATGAAGTCCTATCCAATGGTACAAGAGTCTCAAGGTGGCATACATCTTCTTCACCCCGGGATGGGGTGAATAAGGTGCATGATGAGCCTCTGAAAAAACGTCCTGTCTCAAGTCTCCATCTCTAGGAACATAAACCTGACCTTTGTATTTGATAATACTATCTACCTCTAATGAAAATCCATCAAACCTCCCTCCAAGGGGTCCCTAAGACACAATCTCTCTCTGCTCTGGCTGCAAGCTAGAAGCTGTTATGAGGAAGCTACTGCAAAATCCTACTCCACAAATATGTACACACTGAAGTGGCCATAGCCACATGTCTTCATCTACTCAAGTCATCTAAAACCATGTTCTCCTTCCCTTTCACATGATCTATCTCCATGTCATACTCACAAAGCAAGTTCATTTAATGCTGCTAACAAGCGTTGAGATTGGGCTACATGAAATGATGGCGAAGACTCAAGTGATCATTCTTGAGTGTAAATATTTTTCCAAGAAGGAAGTGTCTCCAGTATACCAAGGCATGCACAACTACTGCAATCTCAATATCATGAGTCAGATAATTGATCTCATAATTCTTGAGTTTTCGAGACTTGAACAAAACCATTCTGACCTCTTGAATCAACACACCTCCAAGTCCTGCCAAAGAAGCATCTGTGTAAATGTAGAACTCACTCTGAGGATCTAAAAATGTAAGAATAGTGATGTTTTGAGGCATTATTTCAGTGTTCTGAAGGCCTTATCACATCTGTCAGACCATAAAAAATTCTTCCCTTTTCGTTGAAGGGAAGTGATGGGGTGCGCAATATGAGAAAAGTCCTATATAAATATTTTATGGTATCCTGCCAAGCCTATGAATTTGCACACCTTTTTCACATTAGTGGGTGCTGGCCAATCCATAACAGCCTGAATCTTTGAAGGATCGACTATGATACCTTCCACAGAAATGATGTGGCCCAAATACTAAACCTCTATCTTAAAGAACACACACTTTTCTAGGTTCTCGTAAATATGTTGTTGATGAAGACACTAAAGAACCTGGTGAAGGTGCTCCTCATTCTCCTCACGCGTACATCAAAAAATTAGAATTTTGTCAAGGAAGATGAGCACAAAGCAATCAAAAAATGCCCTGAACATCCCATTCATCAAGCTCATGAATATTGCGGGGGCATTCATCAGAGAAAAAGATACCAATGTGAACTCGTAGTGGCCATATCTCATACAAAAGGTGGTCTTATGAATATATGCCTCCATGATCCTCAACTGATGATACCTTGACTTATGATCTATCTTGGAGAAAACAAGAACACCCTTCATTTGATCAAATAAATCATCAATGCGTGGAAGGCAGTAATGATTCTTGATCATTACTTTGTTCAGCTAATGGTAATCAATACACAACCACAGAGATTCATCCTTCTTCTTCACAAAAATCACTGGTGCACCCTAAGGGGATAGACTAGGATGGATTAAGCATTTCTCTAGAAGGCCCTCAAGCTACAACTTGAGATCACATAGCTCAGAAGTAGTCATCTGATAAGGTGCTCGTGAGATAGGCTCTTTTCCCAGAACTAGATCTATGTGGAAATATAACTCATGTGGGGAAGGAAATCCCAGTAGCTCCCCTAGAAATACATTAGTAAACTATCTCAAAATGTGATGGTCATCATGGGATGGTCTACTGGACTCATCCTCCAATCTATCACTAACCGTAACAACATACATCTACAACCTCATCGCACACACCGCTTAAGGTGCATAGTAGGGATGGTGCAAATAAAAATAAGCCTCCTAACTTTTGATCTGACTAAATCCACACCTAGATCATTTGTATAATAAATAGTCTTATGGTAATAGTCCACTCTAGCTTTGTGTGCAGACAACTAGTCCATGCCCAAGATGACTCCAGAGGAACCCAACGGAAGGATTCAAAGATCTGAGGTAGTGGTGAAGGGTCCCAAATCCACTACACACTCCTTAACTAAGGAATCTATATAAAGTTTTTCTCCAGAAGCCATCTCAACATTCCAACTACGACCCTACCTAACTATCACCAACCTGCAATGCTCTACTAAGTATGGTGCAATAAAAGAATCAGACGAACCAGAATAGAAGAATATAGTGGCAGAAATACCAATAATACTACATGTCATATCTATCACAGTACTCTGGTGCTGAACCTGGTTGTTCTTGACCACTCCGTATATTCGTTGGCTCCATGCCATATCTGTAATAGTAGGCTCTGATTTCTACATCTTACCCTTATTACTAGGGTTCTGTGGGAACTCTCTCTAATGATATCCCGCAACGCCACAACCATAACATCTTCCCAATCCTTTCTAGTGAGATGCAACTCTAGTCAGTACTCTAGAGGTCTAATATGTGGATCTCTATAAACAAGCTCCTACTGATTGAGCTCTTGGTGCACCTTGTGTCGTGATGGTACCCCTAGGGGGATGCCCCCATAATCTACCCCCCTTTGTGCGTCAAATCTCTGAGGAGGTTTGAAAGGTGGGCGAGCCTGCTGTTGCTACTGCTAAGGTGGCTATTGAGGAGACCTAAAAGAAGATTTTCCTGAACTCTATCCACCACGAGGAGTAACTGACCCCCTTGATCTTCCATCGTGCATCTATTGGATATGGCTCCAAACTTTTTCTCTCACCTGTTGTGTCTTCCCCCATGTCTCTTATGTAATATAGGCCTTATCCATGGACTCTACTAATGTTTGTGAGTAGTGAATGCACACCACACTACCCAAATCCAAATTCATGCCCCTAATGAACCTATGAATCCATACCTGCTCATCCTGCATATATTCGACATACTTAAGTAGGTCAAGAAATCGAATCTCATACTCAACTACGGTCATAGATGCATGACGGAGGTCTTGAAAATTGTCTATCCACTGTTGAATAAACCTCTTGGGTAAATACCTTCTCGTCAAACACTCCTCAAATAGCTCCCAGGTAACTATCTCTGAGTCAATATGGAGCTTCTACTCCTTGGAACTCTACCAGAATCCTACTCCATCCCTTAGAAGATGGATCCCAACACGAACTTTTGTGTTGCTATTACAAGGGTAGATCTTAAAGCATCTACTCAAGCTCAACTAACATGGCCTCTTCCTGAAAACCATCTATATCTCATGAAAAGTGAGATGGTCATAGCTTTATGATCTCCCTAATATGTTCTGTAGCTAACATCTAATGACCCCCAGATCTCTTTGCATGCTCCTCCCTCTATCTAGGGCTCTGAGATCTATCCCTATGTCTTGAAATCTTGTCTCCATGCTCCCTCTTTGGTGATTCTTCCCTAGCTAACTCCCCAAAAAAAATTATTTACCCTATACTCCTCACTGTTTCGAGGGGATGCATGAGCTTCCGCTGATGGCTCCATGTCATGTCTAGCAAATCATACTCCCAAGGACCCTACGCGTATAGTGGCATTAATGTTCTGAAGCATCTGTAAAATGTAATGTAGAATGGTTGTTATAGCCTGCTCTGGAGGTGGTATATCTAGGTCTTTGTGAAAATACCCCTCATCTGATATGCGCCTCTTGCACAGACTAAGGTAAGAGTTAGTTCATTGTTCTAGGTCTTGTTTTCAGTTTTCTACACTATATAATTATTAGATAGTGTGATTTTCTAGGGTAAAACAAAACAATTTTACACTAGGTTAACAGTTCATGTCTCATGTTTTTTAGTCTGCCCGAGGGTCCAAGCTTTGAACCCATGGCTCTGATACCAAGTGTAACTCCCGCAAAAACAATGTTCTACGAACACGCTAAAACCTAACACTTAATCCTAAAAATTGTGACTATTTTATTTTTTGATAGAAGCCAAAGGTAAAAGAGGTTACAAGGGTGTTTAACCCCTAGGGTACATTAAATTAACTTAAACCACTAAACTCAACTTTACGATTGATGGGCTAGGGCTAGTTAAAATATTAAATATTACAATTACTTTACCGCTAATGTAAATTAATTAAAAGTCAACTAGGAAGGTGCCATAGTTTAATTTAATTGGTTAAATGTTTTCTCTACTTAGTTAATTTTCAATACTAATATGGTTATCCTCATGTTTAAATAATTTTGTTCCATTACCCTAATAGCTTAAAGTCCCCTTCAATTAAATTCCTAAAACATACCAAGAACTAGAAAGGACTTTACACCCCAAGGAAAATAAATGGCCCCATTCACCCATCTACACATACCATTAAGGATTTAATTTAAACATTTAAAATACATTTCTACCAAAAAAAAGTAGGGTTAATCCTAGCCACCCTTAGATCAAAAAAATCTTGTCCACTAAATCCTAGGGTGCAAAACTAACCCTAAAATACTTAAGCATTCTTATTAAACCTTTGCTTTATTCTATTCTCCTCATTTGGTCTATTTTCTTTTGTTAAAATTACAGGTTGGAGAGGGAAAGGCCATGGGAGCAAGAGAGGAAGAACCATGGAGGAGTATACAAGGAGATCAAGCTTAGATTATTTTAGTTTGAAGTTTTTCAAATTGTAATTTATTCAATTCAAATTTTGGAAGGCGTTTTCCTTTCCAAACTAATTTTTAGTTCAAGCCATTGCATTTTGTGTTCTCTCTTTGGGGAAAACCCTACCCCGATCAATATAATTGAGAAGGAATGTTTTTAATATACAATTTGTAGGTTTATTTTCTTTATACAACAAAATTTGAGTATTATATGATTGCTAGTAATTTCTTAGTTAAATTTACAACTTAAAAATTATTATATACCAGTTAAAATTTTGCACAGGCATGGATCCGAGAAGTTCTTTCTTAAGTAATAGAACCACCACCCAGAGTAGGCATGCAATCCTGGGACTACCACCCTACTTGGGTGACAAACCATGAACCACCTCCTTACGGAGTGACATATATGAGACTACCGCTTTGCCTGAGTGGTGGTTACGAGAACACCACTATGTACAGGGAAGCAGTCCTGTTTCTTAGAAACAAAACCTAAAATTATGAGTTTTTCCAAAGAATAAAAGTTGTTAAAAGGTAATAACATGAATTCTGAGCTTAATTTTATACACTTAAGGTCTCAAGTTTTGAGATTTCATTCCATTTGATCATTTCTTAGTTAAAACTACTAATTTTAAGCATTATCAATTCCAATAAAAGGACAACTAGTTACAAGATTATTTCCATTTT
This sequence comes from Taxus chinensis, assembly GCA_019776745.2. Taxonomy (NCBI): domain Eukaryota; kingdom Viridiplantae; phylum Streptophyta; class Pinopsida; order Cupressales; family Taxaceae; genus Taxus; species Taxus chinensis. The sequence continues at coordinate 494,373,054 of CM034155.1, read as the reverse complement.
GTTCAACTAATTTTATTTGAATTCCAAGAGTAAAATAAAAGGTTTATATTACTTCTACATTGTTATTTTCTTAATACAAAATGCAACAATTCCCTATCTCAAATTTTTTGTCTCTTTCATCTTCACTACAACTCATATATCTAAAATAACTACAATAACTTTATTACACATGCAAGTTTACTATGCATGCATTTTAACCATCTTACTACTTCTATATTTCTTCTTTCTCTTTTACCATAATACAATTCCACAATGAAAATAAATTTCTTTTCCCATTGAGCATAGCTTATTTATTTTAAAACAAAGATCTTCCATTGTCACAATACAACCAAAAATTCAAATAAAGAGAATTACTTTCTTTTCTATTTCACAAAACTAAGTTTACAACATAAATCTTTCTTATTTTGTTTCTTTCAACATACAATACACTTTAGTAACAAAATCGGAATGCAACTTTCCCTCACAAGATCAATACAATGTCCTCCACTTAAATTGGGATATCATACAAGGGTATAATCTAAAAATGGAATACAATATTACAAATTCCTCCACTCTAAGTGGGAATAACACTAAGGAATTTTTATTACAAGAATAATTTTCTTAGGGACTCCACCAAAATCTCCAATCTTCATAACACAAACGAGAGAGCTCCTTCAATATTTTCTTGATCCATAACAAAAAAAATGAGAGGAGAAAAAACACTCTCCACCCAACCAAAATATCTAACGAGGAAAATTCATCCCCCTCATTGGCCCTGAGCCCCAACCACATCACAATGAGAGGTGAATCCAAAAAATGGAAACAAGAAGCTTCCACAACACCACCTAAATTTCACAACCATTCCAAGCACATTCAACTCAACTACAAAACAAGAAGGAAATAAACAACCAAAATAAACAAGGCTTAAAAATGAAATCCAAAGGAGCAAGAACCTATGGTGAAGTCACTTATGCCTCCCAATGGGAAATGAATGCCCACCTTAAAAAATTCCAATTCATATCTCAAATCCACTACATAATCTTATGCCTCCCTCAAGTACCTCTTATGCCTCCCTCATACTCTTATGCCTCCCTCATACAAGAACAAGTAAGAAATGTCAGCATTCCTTTCCCAAGGTGAGGCACCCAACCCAAAATCCCTCCAAAACATGAAATAACTCTTATGCCTCCCTACATGAATTTTTCTCATAGTCCCCTCCTACACCACACTTAGGAAATATACCCAGGCACCCAAGAAGCATTCTTAAACACTCAAAAATAGCAAGCACATATATACAAATAAAGGAACACATAAGAAAGAGTAAAGATCCTACCTTTCAATAGTAGAGATTATTCCAAGAGTCAATCTCTAAGCTCCTTCAAACCCAAGAAATCACCAACAAGCTCTAACCAAGACCACAAGCTCTCCAAAATCCTCTAACTCCCAAAAATGCAAGAGCACAAAATAATGAAGTAAACCCCAAACAAGTAAAGAAACATCAATAAATAGAAAAGGGAGAGATGAGGATGAAGCGGCTCCAATTAGGATGCCAAACTCATTTCATCTCCACTCTACATCACTCTAGTCAACCCCATACTCCACATCAAAATAAAAAAGTGGTTAAAGAAATGAAATTTTAGTTACAGACACAATCTAAGCCCACACCCCCTAAGGACAAAATTAATTATAAGAAAGGAAGTATAATAAACGTTTTACCTTTTCTATATTCCCAAAACACCTAATGGGGTCTAATTTTGACCTCCCAACCCATAGGTAGGGTTCATATATACATTTAAGAGGTGTGGGAAAAGTTTTACTTCTCCCACAAGCCTCCAAAATTGGCCCGTAAGGTCAAATTCGAATTTCCATGAAGGGGTAGAGTGTACAACACTCAAGACCCCCAAGCACTCAAGTTATAACACCAAAACCAAGAGAAATATAATCTAATAAATGAATTCGTTTGGTCACATCTATAATTATTTTAGGACAAAATTAAATTAGTTTTAATTGACACTACAACCTATTAGTAATAAAGGGGAAAAATACATACATCAAATTCCAAATAATTAATACAATGAATTACATCATTAAAATCACATACTAATATCAATTAAAGGAAAACTAAATAAAAGACAATACATATCCCCTTGGTCACAATTTCCCCCTAACCAAATTCAAGCACACACACAAATACATGTTGCCATGGTGACTCTTATTGAATTCACCTAGAATTTCAATGTGGTTGGTCTCCAATCCCCCCGAAGTTTGTTGTGAATAAATTTTACCAGTTAAAACACGTAAATAACTCCTTTGGTCTCATGGCCACATTAAAAATATCTATGGTAAAATATACAATATAAGTCCACAATTATCTATATATGAATCAAAATAGCATCTAGGAAATTACGATATCATTTTCAATTTCTACTAACATCTCTATTCTTAAATTTCATCCATGTCAAAATGATCACAACATTAGTTCAATTATCAAATCCTACATAGTGTGGCGAAAGATATCTCATGTAAAAAATATATACATACATACATACATACATACATATATATAACCATGTCAATAGCATATCAACATCAATATAAAATGTCTCTAATAATCCACATGCATCATATATGAATCAAAATCAACAACAGTCTAGTATCTCTAACATCTAATCTCATGCTAAATCAAAAAGTTACAATAATATCCATAAGTGTAATCGACAGTATCGAATCAATAACAAAAGGGCGTCGAAGGGAAGTGGGAACTACAAAACCAATAAGATCTTTAGCCGCATCATCAAAAAGTTTCCCCCATATAGTACCAGTATGATCATCCACCATCATTTTTAATGCATAGTTATATTCATATGAAGTTGAATGCAAGTTACATTTGGTACGATGCCCAAATGATTCTAATTCGTAATCTATTTTTTTCTGACACTTTTTACCATTAACCATGTGAGAGCAAACATGATAACAATAGTTGTCCATAATGATGTGTATAATGGTAGCAGGAGGTGCAACCTGTTGCGTTGGGTTGTGGGTACTACATGCATGGATATCAATAATGGTTTTTTCAACCGTTTCTTTCACATGGAATGAGACTGAGATATATGTTGCTTCTGGGGTGCCTAACCAAATATGAAGTGCCTATATTTCTGGTACTACAAGTGTAAGTGATAACTATGTATTAGGCTCTGTAATTATCCCCCTTTGCCTAAATTCTTTCGCTTTGACTTTTCTAATATCTACGATTGGCACATGTCAGCCTCCTATTTTTGTGGTTGTAATTATTATATGGCCTCATCACTTAGTGCTTCCCATAAGGTGATGGTTATAGAATATAATGTGTGGTCCTTTATAGTAATAGTAGAGTGTTGAGTGAAGATTCCATATTTCCTTGTAATGATAGATACATCACACAAAGAGGCAACCATATCAATAACATCTAATGTAGACCCAAGAGACACCTTCTAGATTGTATTGATATTCGTGAAGTGAAAAATGTGGTTTGGTATTATGGGGTAGGTTGTACACATAGATGCAGAATAAAAATCTAGGTTGAGAATCACCTCCCACGAGCTAATAGCATTTCTATATATTGGCCTCACAAATTTTAGGATGCCCTTAGACATTGAAAATATTGTGCCTACCGAAACGTTTTTATGGTAATAAGTAGTAGCATTTACAAAGCACATCACATTCATGTAATCACCTAGAGCACGTACACCATTGAAATTGTAAGCCTAACCGTCCCATTTTAAATTTACATAGCCATGTATTATTTCTTTATGAATTACACCAGCTTTAAGCACCCAAGACATGGTATGGATGAAATTTGTTAATGGTTATTATCGTACCAAGTTGTAATGGTACAATATTAGCTGCCATTGTTGTGAGGTGTTGGAAAATAAATATTTTAATTACATTGTAGTCACAATTATAAAGGAAACATGGAATATAGTAAAATAAAAGTGGAACTCAAACCTAAATATAAGCAATAGGAAATACAAGCATTAATATTAGAGTTCAAATGTATAAGAAATACAAGTAAGAATGTGAAATGTTTTTTTTAGACAATTTTCTCTTATAGGCAACGTAATGAAACTCTCATAAATATATAAATCGTATAAGTCATATTTCATGGATATTAATTTTCAAAGGTTTATTAGGTTACTCCTACTAAGGATATCAGTGAATAGAAAATCACCTAAGTACAATCATAATTATCATGAGATGAGAAAATCTATAATTACAATGTATTGCCCACCGTAAAATAAGATAAATAAATAAAAAATAAAAATAGAAATTATTTTGTGAAGTGACGTGGAAGATAATTGGAGTTTGGTGGGTGAGTAAGAGGGGAGGTGGTGTGTGGCGGGATGTGGCATTTGGGAGGATCCCTAGAAAGCACATGGGATTCTGAAACAACCTTTCAGATTCTGTCATTTCTCTATCGAAAAAAAAACACAAGCACTTGATTTGAGATTTATAGGCTCTGACTACTCTGAAACCAAGTTAACATTGTAAATTTAGCAGTATTTGGATAGTTGCAGCGAAGAAGTCTACAGAAGACATGGTTTCCCTAATGAGACAGTCCCACGATTTCACGTATGGAACAAACAAGTCTCTAACGTGTTTAGTTTTATTTCCTGTGAACTCCTAAACTGTGCCAAAATCTGAGCTCTGTAACAGGGTATGGATTGTTATCCAAGCATAAAAGAGAGGTTAAATTTTGCGAGGTGTTGTGGTTACAAGTTCTCTGGTAGACATGGATGCAAAAACGTGGTCTTATGAACAACATATACCATAGGATTTGCACGAAATGGAACTTTTTCCTTCCGTTGTTGGTTGTTGTAAGAAGAAGAAGATTGAGGAATGGGATGTGCTTCATCTAGATCTTATGCACGAGTAGATGTGTGTACATAGTTTTTCCTCTAGTACTATAGTTGTATCTATAGCTCATTCAATGGTCTTGAAAATAAAACTACGGCATGTCTCTATGTTGTTGGTTGTATACAAAAGAGGAATATAAAATTTGTAGTGGGGAGTGAAAAGGATGTCGAAGGAATCTTGCAGCATATTAGTGTCTGTGCGGGGATTATTTGGATCCGGAGATTATATTTCCTAGACGGATGCCTCTATACTTGCTATTACATCTATGGTAGTAGTTCTAGTGTAAAAAATTAATCCGTGAATTATACGGAGGGTCTTATAAGGACGTCTCCTGCAAGGGGAAATAATGGAATCCTTGACATATGAACTGTATTGACTAAATGCCTTAAATGTGGCCTCATAAACTGCAATGATAGCAGGATATGTACAAAATGGATTTTTTAAAAGTCTTCTAAACTTTCAGGGAAATGTAGTTGGCAGGTGAAAATCCAAATTCAACAACCGTAGCCGACATCCTCCTAGCCGATGTTAAAATGGGGGACGTGGGGTGAGAAAAACGTTAATGGATGGATTTCTCTACAAATGGTTGTGCAGGTTCAACAGATGAGGGCTCTAAATGCTTGATTGGCATGAGTGCCTCTTTCAATCAGAGTTGTTTAATTGTGTTAGAATCCTCCTACAACTCTCCCCCTCTACCTGCTTCTATCATCCTGATATTTGCAGTGGAAGTCATTGGCGTTGTGTACGCGTAGTTGGGGTTATGGTTTTTTAAAAAATGCCTCAAGAGATATGGTTGCATAAGATACACCTTACCAAGTTAGAATATTTTCTTGTATTAAAAGGAATATTTCAATTGTAATGGAGGTTTATAGTATTGGAGTGAGCAGCTCCTATTACATTGCGCCTACAATGAGACTGTCGTTGGGAATGTTTGTATTTCTTAGTTGTGCTGGATATCATGATAGAGCTCTAGAAATTATTGTAAAACACCATTAAATATGTGCTGGCAATTGTAAGTTTATATTCTTGGTTATTGAAGATCTCATAAGAATATTGTAACGCCCACTATTACACACACAAATACAACACAAAGAAACTTGAATTTCTTTTGACTGCTTGGAGTTTACATGACACAACAAAATATCACAATGGTTACCACCAACACTCTATAGGCTTGACACAAAATTGACCACCAAGGTACAAGGGAATCTACAACAACTAGCATGAAACTTTTAAATTATCATTTCGTCAAGGCATCACTTACTAGTCCAACCATGGAACACACTTATGGTTAGGGGCATCCCACGGTGAAATATTTGAAGGTTTCTTATTTACTAAAATGTCTTTTAACTCTTAACATATGTTGTAGAAGATTCATGTAATGATTCGTATAATTCTTCTTATGAAGCTAGATTTCTTCCTTTTATACAAATGGGTAATTAGCTTAAGCTCAAATTTCAGGAAAGAGGGACATCTCTAAAATGTCAACAACATACTCAATTCATTTGATTAATAAAAGAGGTTTTCCATCTCACACAAGGTTATTTATCCATACCCAAGGTACTGAATTTTGTTTCACACTTCCATTGCACCCGGTGACAAGCACAAGCTCCAATTGAGGGAAAATACTGTTTTAGATTCAGAACAATAATCTCCTTTGTGCATGGATCAAAAGTTTAACATTACTTAAGAAAGGTTACAATGTACCAAGGAAAGGGATAAAGGAAAAAGGTAAAATGGAATTCATCTTACCAATATTTTATTGAGGCTAATAATTTATCAAGTATGGTTAAAAACTTCATGTAGGATTTTCTTGATTAAGCTGGAACAAAAGGATACAATTTAAGTTTCAAAATCGATGAGCTAGATTTATTGTTTCTCATCAAATCCCCCAACTTACTAAGCCCTAGGATTCTCCCAAAAGTTAAACATTGATTTAACTTTAATATCATTTATCGTTTCACAACCATACGGATAAGGTTTATTAGTTTAGCTTATAGGAAAGCAAGGTATATATATATTTTTTACAAAAGATAGTTTCTTCTTTCATCACTTAAGGACTCAAATTTTATCAATTAGGTCACATATGCATATATAATATATTAACCCCTTTTAAATATACCTAGAATTGAATTAATGTCATGACCTAGAAGGTTCACCAGCAAAAATTATGACTCAAGAAAAGCTTACCACTGCACCAACTAAATTTAACATGTTTACATCATTTCTATTCGCCATGACATACAAACCCAAGAGAAAAAATAATTCTATGGAACTATAAATAGGGAACAAGAAGATAACATTATTGATCAAGCAATGCTATACTATTCTTATAATTTTTATAATACATTAAAGCCACTCATGACAAATCAATGATCAAATTTATATTTTCCACGATAGTAAATACATGTTTTAGTTTCGGTTGGTTAAGATGACATTACTCCACAATACTGAAAACCAAAGGCAATAAGCCTTCACACTTTTATAACAACACAATTCCAAGATCTACAATACATTAAGCAATCATACAAGGGAAATTCATAAGTAAAACCGAAGCAACTTCAAAAGGTGTTTCTTTCTTCATTTTTTTCGCCAAAGCCATCTGCACTATTATTAGCCTAAGTCAATTTGCGAGAACTGAACATGATAAAGACTACACATTGGAATAAAATTCTACCATTAACACTATCATAAAAAGAACCTTCTATTTAATGAAAAGAATCCAATCACTACAACATTAAGTCTTTTAATCAAGATAAAATTTTCACAATGCCAAACTAAGAATGAATATCATTTGTACCTAGTATAAACCTTATCTCTAAATGAAAAAATTTAAGAAATCATTCAAGTTGGGGCCATTGGCCTTATAAGTCGGAAACAAAGTGTAGAGTGTGTAGGGATTTCAATCATGTAATCATATAGATTATAAGATTGATATCAATACCCAAACCATCAATCAATGTTTTAAAAAAAAAAAATTACTTCACACATTATGCTATTAAATGAAAGCAAACAAATTGTCAAATAAGTCAGAAAAAAGTATAGATTGTATTGGGATTTAAATCATGTAATCATATAGATTATATGATTTAAAAATAATACTCCAAACCATGATTCAATAATATTTTATCATTCTAGAAAATGCAAGTATCATAGTTCCTTATGATTGTAAGGAATACCAATTTTGCAATAGTAGTGACTATAACTACTAACAAGCTAGCATAATTAAGATATTCTACTAAGCTTCTAGTCACCTCAAGATATATCCCCCAAAATGATAAAAAAATCATCTTATTCAAACATAGGCTATTGAATATTTTTTTTACCTTCTAAACTTCGTTAAGGAACTGGCAGTATCTTTGACCATCTTACAATGTGCGATAACAATTTATTACAAATTCAATATCATCATGACATGCAATAATCTACACTAAAACATACCATACTAACTAGACACGCCATATAATTGATTAACACTCAGATTCCAACTTGTTACCATCCAAAGGAACATTTTCACTACCCTATGACATACCATATGGTTTCTAAGATTGTAATGCTAAGGATATTATTATTATTATTATTTAACTTTTGAAAAATAAAAATAAAACTTGAGGATCCACACAACTTGGAGTACATCTCCTAAATATTATAAAAATTTCACTTTATCTCAGCTGAATTAGTTTTACCACCTCAGCGAGTTGAACTAATTAAGGTAACCTAGTTATTACTAAGCCTTTATCCACTTGAAATGCCATTACAAATGCCAATAAGGTAAATTACTCTCATTTCAGTGAGTCAAGGGAGCCAAGCTCATGGCCGAGTTGCTCAATAGAACTCAAACATTTCTTTAGGTTAATAAGAAAAATAACTGTTATCCAAAATTCACCCCTCAAGGTAATTTTGATGACATGCTTAAGATTCTTTAAGTCCCAAGAAAATAGATTGATTTAAGGCCCGAAATCATGTTTTGGGGCCCCCTCAGCTTCTTTCTAACTCTCCCATCCAAGAAGAAAACCCAACGAGTTAGAAAAGGTGAAAAAATTGCAAAAAATCAAGCTGGGGCCGAAAAAATGAATAAAATCGGCTAAGTCCTAATCCAGGTGGTCTGCGGGACAATTGGGACGTCGGGGCGCGAATCGGCCGAAAATCCACCAGGCGGTCCGCGTAGCAGTCGGGACATTGGGACGTGAGGAATGCGAAAAACCAAATCGGCCAAAAGAGGGAAAAAATTGCCTAAGTCTTGTTTCGCACAGTTTGGGACATCTAGGACAAAAGTACGCAGAGGACGCGAACCAGCCGATTCGGCCGAAACAGGAGACTTTCGTCCAAGGTAGTTTAAGACATCTGGGCCAAAAGTACGCGTGGGATGCGAAAAGCCGAAAGAGCCGCCAACGAATGGAATCTCGCCACGTGTCTTCACCTTAGGCAGCAAAAGAGGGACAAGGAAGCCCGAATCGGCCGAAGCAGGAGATTTTCGTTTGGGACATCCGGGCCCAAGGTACATGCGGGACGCGAGGGACACGAAAAGCCGAAACGGCCGACAGCAAAGAAGAAAAGTCAACGTTTGACCCATGAAACTTCAAACGGCCATAACTTTTGACTCCGAGCTCCGATTTTCATAAAATTGGACTATCTGGAATGAGCACGACGTCCTCTACGCCACAAAAAATGGATTTCTTACTTTTAATAAGGGTAGATATATTTAATTAAGAGAAACATATTCAGCTCCGGTCAGTTAATCCTCATTCCCGTGAAATGATAGAAAACGCTTGCCAGACCCAAAATAGCTGCACGCACTCAGAAGGCCATAACTTTTGCATTTCTCAACGAAATCACACAAAATTGGTACCGTTGGAATCGTGGCTCCAAGCCCGATGCAAAAAAATAAATAAATTCTATATTTGATGAGAAATTGGTCGATATTTTTTAGAAAACGTGGCTGGGTTCATAACAGTGTTTCATTTGGTGGTTGGGAGTGCAATTAAGAGGCATGGTCATCATTCTTTCTCTGCTGCAGCACATGGGACAGTATGGGGAGCCTTTTGCAAGTAATATATAATCATTTCACTCCATTTAATGCCTCTTACAAGTGGTGGAAGGACAGATTTTGGGATTTTCATTTTCCCTCTCTCTCTCTTCTCATTTTTCTATAAATTGGAGTGTTGGGCTCATTGTAAAAGAGGAGTTCTCAGATAGCAAAGCTCTGTAAAAATTGTTTTTTGGAACCAATGTGCTGCAGGCCCTTGTAGTGGACTCCTTGCATGGTGATCCAGGCCCTTATCTTGTAATAGATTGAACTGTGCATATCATGAAGCAATAAAATATCAGTTTGTGGATATATCTTCCCCTGCCATATTTCCTTGCATTATTCTTGCCCCTTTAATCTTTCTACAAGAATATTGTGTCTATTATTATGTTCTTGTAGGTATTCATTATCATTGTGTATGCTTGGAATATCGTTGTGAATGCATTTTGCTAGATTATGCGGAACTGTCATCACCTCTTCTAGTGTGCACTTTGCTTCTGTATTTCATGCATTTGGAGACTACTCTCACACCCTCCTTTTCTAGTGTATCACTGCTTTAGTGTAGGCTTTCATTTTATGCATTCTCTCTCCCTGGTCCCTTGGAAATTTAGATTAGAATAGTTAGTTTCCCTTGCATTAGAGTAGATTGTGGCAGGTAGTTTTGGAGCAAGAACCAACTTTCTCTGAAGGTCTATCTCAAGTAGCAAGTCCCACAACTTGGAGATAGTACCCTTGTTATCCAGTCACACTGTGAGTTCAAGTATATGCACTTGTATAAACATAAGGGTGCTGTGATTCAGTGATAACAGTTCTAGCACGCCCGGTGGGACCTTAGAGGTCTTTACTTTCATTGCAACAAGATCAATGTGCACTTGTTGTAAGTTCCAGCTTTGAAGGAGCTTTAAAATCACACATCTGGCGACTCAAAAAGAGGCATAATCCGCTGGTTTCAGTAGTCCAAGCCTGGAAAATTTATGAGAAGAATACAGACCAGGTCAAGAACTAGGGAGGAAGGATTGTTTGTTTATCTACACCTATCTCCAGGTAGAGAAAGAAGGGGAAGAAGAGCTCAAAGATCTGCGTCTCCACCTAATAGAACCTTGTCTACACCTCCACCTGGTAGACCTTTTCTCGCATCAACAAGGGTTCTCAGGCCAATCAGAATGGCGCAACCACCGAATCCCTTTGTCAATTTCACTAGCAGCAGCCCACTTGCCCTCAATGCACAGAATCCAGTTCCAATTGCAGCGTTGAAGAACATTCCATTTTTCACTGGAGAAAATCATACCACTCCTGGTGATCATGTCAAAGACATTGCTAACGTTTGTGCAATCCATGAGATAAATGAAATGGATGTGGCTGTCAAATTGCTGGCATCTTCGTTCAAAGGGAAGGCTTTGTAGTGGTTTAGGAGCCTTGCAGCTGGTTCTATCACAAATTGGAATCAATTATGCATAGTTCTCCATGAGTAGTTTGGAGAAAAGGGAGACAATTTGTCTCTACTAGAACAATTGACAACTATCAAGAGAGCTCCCAACGAGCAGCTGACTGACTTCAACTTTAGATTTCAAAGGTCTTGGGATAGGATTCCAGTTTTCATTAGGCCAACAGCTAAAGGTGATTTTCTATATTATCTTAAGGCTTTGAATTCTGATATTTCTATGCTAATTCAATCTATGGGAGGCACAACCTTACCTGCTGCTTATAACATTGCCATTAGGGCTGAAAACTATCTTATTCAAGTTGGTAAACTGGCTCCTAGGCCTCCCATGCCCTTGTATCCGAACTTAGAAAATCCAAGTACTAGTCAAGCACCCACTTTGGCTCCTATTCCCACTCCCAGAAATCAAAGTTCAAATGAGACTTCTACTTCATCCTCTAGTACTTCAAATGAACTCTAAGAGGTCATGAAATAATTGCAAAATTTAGGAAATGAGCTAGTTACTATCAAAAGATAGCAAGCTCAAAGTGCTAGACCGTATCAGCCTCAAGCGTAGAAGTACCAGGCTAGGCCCCCATACCAAAAAAATAGGTCACCAACTCAGGCTACAAATCAAAATCAAAGCCAAGTAAGGCCTCCCGCTAATAGACCATTTCAGCCCTATAACCCCAATGTCGTATCTGCTTTTACAGCATTAGTGCCAGTCCAAAATAACATGGCCCAAGAATATGATTGGTGTTTCCCATGCAGCCAGCCACACAACTAATCAATGTGCTTTAACGGTGCATTAAATCAAGCTCTGATGGTGCAAACCGTCAGTGGGTCGCAAGAGTCCAGCCACGAAGGAGGGTCAGCAGCAAGAAGCACCTCAGCAAGGAACATCTCCCGAACGAAACTACCCTTGTTAATTGGCAGGCTGAAGATTTCTGTGGTATGAATCAAATACCCTCTCAAAGTGTTGCAGCCAACACAAGGTCAAAGAGAAAAAAATTGGGTGAAGAACAACCATTGGCCCCAAGTAATTCACGACCTTCTGTCACTCCACAAACTATTAGCAAACAAAATGTAGTTCCAAACACGCAAGGGGCGCCTAAAACAGCCCCTAGGCCAACCCAAATGCCAGTTGCTGATGCCCATGTGCAAAGGATGAATGTGCAGGCCAAGGGACAGCAGAGGGATACTTCATCTCCATTCAGTATCATTGATCAAATGAAGAAGACAAATGTAAACATATCAATGTGGGAATCACTATCCATCCCAGGCCAAAGAGATTTGCTACAAGCTGCCATGAAGGGTTGGTCAACTTCAAATCAATAGGTCCAAATGTAAGAGAAGGTACTCACAAATGTTGTCCAGCCTGAAGGAAATCATGGAGGGACAGCAAGGTAAGACGTTGAAGCCCCCTCCATTTTATGTCTCATTAATCATTGGAAACCAAGTTGGTGCACAATTGCATGATTGATTCCGGGGCAAGTAGCTCAGTGATGCCCAAGCAAATAGCTGATCAACTAGGGCTTCAATATGAAATCATCTCCAAGGGTTGTAGTGCAATTAGATGGGACAACAGTGACAATGGTTGGAGTAATCAAAGGTTTGAGCCTCACACTGCACGCATGTCCCAATGTAATAGTGTTACAAGATGTGTCAGTCATAGACCTGCCACCACTCTTTGCATTGTGTTTGTCAAGAGACTTCACTGATAAAATCGGAGGCTATCTTTCGACGGATTGGTCACACATGTTGTTCAGAACAAGATATGGAACTAAGCCCACATTCAGATCTGAACCTATTGCAAACTTTCATATTGAGCCCTTACACTCCAAGCCAAATCAATACAAACTGTTCAGTGTTTGATTAAGAAGATCATCCAAGCACTGATGAAGCTGACACCAAGGTAGGAAGCATCCCAGATCTAACTCTTGATAAATGGGCAAGCAAGGTGCATACTTTTGATCCTTATCAAGAAATAGAAGAATTTGAGCTGGGAGTCTATTGTTTACATGAAGAGAATCAACCTCTCCCCAGCATCACCAAGCCAGATCATAAGGACAAGAATGAAGTATGGCAATTGTTCTTTGATGGGTCAAGGAGTAGACAAGGTGCAGGAGGAGGAGCTACGCTCATTTCACCGCAAGGTATAAGGTATTACTCAGCCTTCCGTTTCCAGTTTTCCTTGCTCAAACAACACAGCCGAGTATGAAGCTTTAATTCATGGATTGCACTGGGCAAAGAAGAAAGGCATCAAGAATTTACAAGTATTTAGTGATAGTGAGCTGATCGTAAACCAAGTCAAGGGAAAAAATGCTACCAAAAATGATATGTTGAAGAACTACAAAAATTGGGTATGGGATCTTATTGAAGATTTTGAAGCTTTTAGCATCAATTCCATCCCAAGAAAAAGGAATAAAGCAACGGACAGACTGACAACAATTGGGGCTGCATTTGATGTTGTAGAAAATATCAAAAGTGAAAAATCTCAGCCTCATATCAAAGTGGTTGTGAGACCAGCTGTTCCGGATAACAACACAAGTTGGCAAGTCTTCAAGAATGATCAGCAGATTGTTAATTTTCTGCAAGAAGAAGTTGAGTTCTCCGCGAGGAATCAAGACAAGCTGGAGCAGCACTATGGTGACCAAGTGGTGCAGCTGAAAACTAACAAATTACCAAAAGGCCTGATAACCTTGGAGTCAATCTCTAACCCGAATGATCAATTCCGGAAGGAGAAAGCGAACATTCAAGTAAAGGGTGAAGATTCAGAACCTATTTTAGTAGATGAAGGAAAGACATTGCAAATTGAAAAAGTAAGTACTCCACAAGAGAAATTTGATTTTGTTCAGCTTTGTCAAGAGTTCCCAGATGTCTTCGCTTAGACTTACAAAGATTTAAGAGGTTTCAACCCAAAGTTGGCACAACATACTATTGAGTTGGATCTGAAATCCAAGCCTGTCAGGAAAAAACAAAGGCCAGTAAATCCCCATATTGAACCTCTCATGAGAAAAGAGTTAAGCAAGCTTATTGAGGCCAATATTATCTTCCCCATCAAACACTCAAGTTGGGTTGCAAACTTGGTGCCGGTAAGAAAGAGAAATGGAGAAATAAGATTGTGTGTGGACTTTCATGATCTAAATAGAGCATCACTCAAAGATCATTATCCACTTCCATCAATGGAACAAATATTGCAAGTTGTAGTTGGTTTAAAAAGGTTTTCATTGTTAGATGGATATTCAGGCTATAACTAGATAATGGTGAAAGGAAGAAGATCAATTCAAGATGGCCTTCACTACAAAATGGGGCACGTATGCTTACAAGAAGATGTCATTTGGACTGTCAAATGCCGAAGCAACATTCTAGCGAGCTATGGATATGGCATTCAAAGGCTTGATCAACAAGATAGTGTTGGTATACCTAGATGATATCACTGTCTTCTCAAAGAATGTAACAGGCCATCTCTTTCACCTCAGACAAGTCTTTCAGAGGTGTAGAAGGTTCGGATTGTCTTTGAATCCTAAGAAGTGTATATTCCTAGCACACGAAGGCAAATTTTTGGGTCACATTGTCTCTAGGGAAGGGCTAATAATTGATCCTAAAAGGGTTGAAGCCATCCGAACACTTCCATTGCCACACCACAAGAAATCTCTTCAAAGCTTCTTGGGAAGGATAAACTTTGTCCGCAGATTTGTGCCTAATTTTGCCACTCTTGTGAAGCCTTTAACAATGATGTTGAAGAAGAGTCTGGCATTCAAATGGACAGCAGAAGGCAAAGAGATTTTTGAAAGCATCAAGCATGCAATATCACAAGCTCCAACTCTTATCAACCCAGACTTTTCAAAGGACTTCATGTTGTATGCGTTTGGAGGATCAGATACAATCTCAGCTATATTGACACAACTGAATAGAAAAGGTTCAGAACAGCCCATAGCATTCTTCAGTCAAACCTTGGAAGATTACAAAATAAAGTATTCTTTCATCGAAAAGCATGTCCTTGCCATCATCAGAAGTTTGAAGAAGTTCAGACACTTGGTCTCAAACAATAAGATTCAACTGCTAGTGTCTCATGCTGGTATCAAGGACTTTCTCCTAAACAAGGATTTAAATGAAAAGAGAGCAGGTTGGATCACTCAGGTGATGGAATATGATATTGAAATCAAAGTGACCAAGCTAGTTCATGGCAAAGGTTTGTGTGAGCAGCTCACCTCTAAACAACCAGACGGCTCAAAAGGTGAAGAAGATGTTGTCCTACTACTACAGAATGATCAAGAACAACTAGCTGATGATACACTCATCCCATGTTGGACTCAAGACTTGGTGCATTACCTCCAAACAGGATTGTGCCCTCCAGAAGTGAGCAAGGCAAAGAGGATATACTTTAGATTACAAGCTATCCCGTATGTACTCATTAATTAGTACCTTGTTCAAGAAAGACATCCATGGTGTTCTATTAAGATGCATTGGAACATGTCAAGTTGAGAAGATCTTACATGAGTTCCATGATGGGGAAGCAGGAGGCCACTTTGCTCCACGAGTGACAGCTCTCAAAATCATGAAAGCTGGTTACTATTGGCCTACTGTGTTCAATGATTGCTACTCATGGGTCAAGAAATGCAAGAGATGTGCATTATTTACAGGGAAAGAGAGGTTAGTAGCGCTGCCCCTTCATCCAATTTCAGTAAGTCAACCATTCATGCAATGGGGATTAGACTTCATTGGGGTTATCAATCCCAATTCAAGTCAAGGCCACAAGTGGATACTTACAGCAATGGATTATTTCACCAAGTGGACCGAAGCAGTGGCACTCAAGGAGGCAAATGAATCTAATATCTTGGATTTCTATGAAGGGATAGTCACGAGGTTTGGTGCCCCTGCCACTATCATATCAGACAATGCATTGGCATTCCTTGGCACAAAAATCACTGAATGGGCTATCAAGAATTGTGTGTATCTCAGCACTTCATCGAACTATTACCCTCAAGGTAATGGCCAAGCCGAGTCTACGAACAAGAACCTACTAAGAATCATCATAAGGACTCTGGATGAAAATCAAAGGACTTAGCACTCAAAGCTCAAATCCGCCCTATGGGCTGATAGGATCACACCCAAGAGGTCTATAGGAAGCTCTCCATACAAGCTTGTGTATGGGAAAGAAGCATTTCTACCCATATCACTCGAGTTGCTAGCATTAGAGCTCATGAAACAGTTGGAACTAGATGAGTTTGAACCCATGGAGGTTAGATATGCAGAATTAATGGAACTCCAAGAAGTTAGAGAGCATGCAGCCCGAGCAATAGAGAAGGATCAAGCCTTGATCAAGAAGACTTTTGATAGGAAAGCCAAGGCTAGAATCTTCCAGATTGGAGATCTAGTGTTGAAATGGGATGTAAATCGTGCAAAGCCGGGAAAGCATTCCAAGTTTGATGCCATCTGGAGTGGCCCATACATGATCATTGAATGCAAAGGTAGCAATGCTTTCTGACTGGCTAAGTTGGATGGTGAAGAATTGTAGATTCCGGTCAATGGGATCTATCTCAAACGTTGCTACTAGAAAGATAGTTTTTCACCCTTGTAAATATTAATTTAGAATTTCCATTCCTCTAAGTGCTTATGCACATTGTACTACTGTTAGAGTAGTTTTTATTTCCCTAAGTGCTTATGCACATGTCATATTGCTTCTAGTGTATGCATGTTTACAGTTCATCGAGACTTCTGGAAAAGAATTTGTAGCCGCATGAGAACCAGCTCAACGAATTATTCAATAGCTCAAGGACACAGGTTTTCAATTTTCAGATCAGCTGAGAGGTTATCAAATAGACTCCATGCCCAATGGATTGCTACGATCAGCTGGCCGTTCTTCATCTGGCAGGTAGTTAACCCCACTGAGTCCCCAAAATTGTTATCCAAAATTTACCCCTCAAGGTAATTTTGATAACATGCATCAAATTATTCAGTCCCGAGCGGGTAAGATTGATTCGAGGCCAGAAATCATGTTTTTGGGGGCCCCTCGGCTTCCTTCTAACTCTCCCATCCAAGAATAAAACTCAACGAGTTAGAAAAGGTGAAAAAATTGCAAAAAACCAAGCTTGGGGCCGAAAAATGAAGAAAATCAGCTAAGTCCTAGTCCAGGCGGTCTGCGGGACAATTGGGACATCGGGGCGCGAATCGGCCGAAAAGCTGCCAGGCAGTCATCGCAGTAGTTGGAGCAGCTGGGACAAAAGAAAGTGAGGGATGTGAAAGGCTGAACCGGCCGAAAGTGGAAAAAATCACCCAAGTTTTGTTATCGCGTGGTTTGGGACATCCGGGCCAAAAGTACGCGCGGGACGCGGATCGGCCGGTTTGGCGCAAGTCAGTCCATTTCAGGCGGTTTGGAGATGTCCCAGACAGTTTGGGACATCCAGGCCAAAAGTACGCGGAGGATTTGCGACCATCCGATTCAGCCGAAATAGGGGACTTTCGTCTGGGACAGTTGGGCCAAAGTACGCGTGGGAGGCAGAAAGCCGAAAGAGCCGCCAACAAATGAAATCTCACCACGTGTCTTCACCTCAAACAAGAACAAGGAAGCCCGAATCGGCCGAAGTGGGAGATTTTCATTTGGGAAATCTAGGACAAAGGTATGTGTGGGATGCGAGGGATGCGAAAAGCTGAAGCGGCCGACAGCAAGGAAGAAAAGTCAACGTTTGACCCGTGAAACTTCAAACGGCCATAACTTTTGACTTCGAGCTCCGATTTTCATAAAATTGGACTTTTTGGAACGAGCACAACGTCCTCTACGCAAAAAAAATTGGATTTATTATTTTTAATGAGGGTAGATATATTTAATTAAGAGAAAGATATTCGGCTCCAGTCAGTTAATGCTCATTCCCGTCAAAAGACAGAAAACGCCTGCCAGACCCAAAATAGCTGCCCGCACTCAGAAGGCCATAACTTTTGCATTTCTCAATGAAATCACACAAAATTGGTACTGTTGAAATTTTGGCTCTGATCCCAACACACAAAAATCAATAAATTATTGATTTGGTAAGAGCTCAATGGATATTTTTTAGAAAACGTGGCTGGGTTCATAACAGTGTTTCATTTGGTAGTTGGGAGTACAATTAAGAGGCATGGTCATCGTTCTTTCTCTGCTGCAGCACCTGGGATAGTACGGGGAGCATTTTTAAAGTAATATATAATAATTTTACTCCATTTAATGCATCTTACAGGTGGTTGAAGGACAGATTTCGGGATTTCCATTTTCCCTTCTCTTTCCCTTCTCATTTTTCTATAAATTGGAGTGTTGGGCTCATTGTGAGGGGCGGAGTTTTCAGATAGCAAAGCTCTGTAAAAATTGGTTTTTGAAGCCAATGTGCTATAGGCCCTTGTAGTGGACTCCTTGCATGGTAATCCAGGCCCTTATCTTGTAATAGATTGAACTGTGCATATCATGAAGCAATAAAATATCAGTTTGTGGATGTATCTTCCCCTGATGTGTTTTCTTGTATTCTTCTTGCCCTTTTAATCTCTCTACAAGAATATTGTGTCTATTATTATGTTGTTACAGGGATCCATTATCATTGTGTATGCTTGGAATATCGTTATAAATGCATTTTGCTAGATTATGGAGAACTATCATCACCTCCTCTAGTGTGCACTTTGCTTCTGTATTTCACACATTTGGAGACTACTCTCACACCCTCCTTTTCTGGTGTATCACCGCTTTAGTGTAGGCTTTAATTTTATGCATTCTCTCTCCCTGGTCCCTTGGAAATTTAGATTAGAACAGTTATCTTATCCTACATTAGAGTAGATTGTGGCAGGTAGTTTAGAAGTAAGAACCAGCTTTCTCTGGAGGTCTATCTCAAGTATCAAGTCCCACAACTTGGAGATAGTACCCATGTTATCCAATCACACCATGAGTTCAAGTATATGCAC
Source organism: Taxus chinensis (assembly GCA_019776745.2). Taxonomy (NCBI): domain Eukaryota; kingdom Viridiplantae; phylum Streptophyta; class Pinopsida; order Cupressales; family Taxaceae; genus Taxus; species Taxus chinensis. The sequence goes on along the minus strand of CM034155.1, from coordinate 494,353,813 downwards.
TTGTATAAACATAAGGGTGCTATGATTTGGTGATAACAATAACTTCATTGTGATAAAAATTACATTATCCTTGGGAATAAATCATGAACAAGTGAATCAAAATTTCTAACAACAAAAAACCAACTTACCAATAATTTTATTAAATAAAAAATATCCCTTAATTATCTCGTAGGATTTTTTTACCCTTATCTGTCTCTCTTGTGAACTTAGTGTGCTCTTCGTGTTTTGACGAGGGCTCTATAGAGCACTACACATCTCTGCTATAAAATAGTTAGAATTTACAAACCAAATACAAGAAGGTTTAGTAATCATTTAGAATTTCCAACATCTAGGTTCAACTAGTCTCATTTTAATATATATTTAACATTTGAGAAAGGTTAAGACCTAGCTTTTTACCTTCAACCAGACTAGCTAAAAAAAATACCAATGACCCCAAAACCTTCACAGGTCATAAAGGTTAGGTAAATTTAACAAGAATAATCCATGCCTATTTAAGCACGTAAAATGAAATACCGCGAGCAACACGAAGGTAGAACCTAGACTACCAATATCCCGCTCCTCCATTCAAAATTTTTAGACACTAATTTCAGTGATTAAAGTTCATTATCCCATATTTATACATCATTAAAATTTACAATATCAAACGCCTTTTTATCTTTGTTTTTATAAACAACTGAGTGGTTGAAATACCAAACCACATAGCAGATCATTTTCAAGGAAACATATATAAATATATATAAACCCGTTTCCAAATTGCATAATTAAAGAATGTAGTAAATTCGATTCCAGGGAAATATATAAAACTACATATAGTATACCCATTTCCAATTTGCACAAGATAAATCACAACAAGTCAATTTCAGAGAGTATAAATATAATACCCATTCCAATTTACACAATAGAAGTCATATCATATCAATTTTTAGAGAATATATATTAAAATCATTTCAAAATTGAACAATAGAAACATAACAAGTCGATTTCATTAGCCCATTCAATTCAAAACAAAAGAACAAGAATAAATTTGAGTATACATGCAATCTTTGGTATGCATGCAACAACAAGAATGAGTGAAAATCATGTGTAAAAAGCATTTTTAGACCCACATATTCCAAGGAAATATCCTAAAACATCTAAAATAGGAAAAAAATTATAAGCACAACCTATAGGATAAAAATCAATTGAAAAACAACCATAAAACTCCAAAGAACTGCGATCTCAGCAAATAGAAATAATTCATTTTATGATAAAGTTAAAACTAGCATAGAATTTAGATGTGTAGTTTTCATCATGCTTGAAATGAGATCTAGCACATGCAAAAAAGTGTACTAGGAGAATGTAGAAGAAAAACATACATCCTTCCACAAGCCTCTTATTGGATGTCTAAGGCTGCTCTGAGCTTCCCATATTTTTGACGTAGTAGGGAGAATGAAGACAAGGGTGGTGGGGGAATTTACACAAGCAACAAAATTTTCTTCAACGTCTCTACTACTTTCACACACTCCAGTCTGCAGTCCTCCACCAATCTACTTACACATACAGAATTCCTACTTCTTGGTGTTTTCTACCCCCCAAATGTGATTCAAATCATGGCATAATTGAAACAAAAAAAAGGAATTAGGTGGCTAGCTACAAGTTAATGCACAACTAGTCCCCATAAAACGTTCCAAGCAAGGTTTAAAAAAAATATATATTAAAGACTTACAAAGTTGGTGGAAGGAGCATTCAATTTCACGCAAATTTTTTTCTAAGAAACAATGCCTATGTTGAGCCTAGCCGGCTAAGTAGGAGTTGGTAAATACCATAAAAGTTTAGCAATAAAATAATTCCTTCAAAATTTTGCGCCACCACCGACCTCCCCCCACTTTCATGGATGCCAAGACTAGGTACACAGGGAAGGAAATCAACAATTAATTTAAACTTAGCTTGAAATGATCATAGTTACCTAAAAATATGCACCCTTAACACTTAGAATGGATTCGATCTCCCTTTGGAGCTAAAACACCAAAACTTCATTATGCAACCTAAAAAAAAAGAGACTACGAGAAGCCCCTAAATTTTTTTAATAAATGAAGCTATGAAGACCCACAACAAATTATGGGGCATTAAAGACGACATCGAATGGGGAATTACATTATCCTCCCTTTAGGAAAGCATCTTCCTCGATGCAAAATAATGTTAAAGAAAGAAAAAGGGTTAAACAACAAGGAAGATAAAGATGAAATTTCTTCCTATGGTTAAAATTTCTATCATTAAAGCAAGACAACAAGGTAGAATAGAAATTTTGGTAGATTATTTAACTTTTATGGTTCCATGAAGATTGGCAGTTATTTATTATTTTATTATTTAATCAATCTCTCTTTCCTTCCATTATTTCTAAACTCAAGTTCATTAAAATTTAATTGTTATAAAAAATTTTTATTCATTCTTGTGGGTTCCCAACATGAATTACTATCACAACACCCTACCAGGGTCATACATAACACTAATGATTCATAGAAAAAAATTCACATGCTATCATGACCATTCCATATTACAAGGGGTTGATCAAACCATGAAAGTGATGTACATAATCAACACACATATCACTCGTCACACAAAGATGGCCAACAAAAATACGCTCAGACACAAGTGTGCTATAACAACCTAGAATTTCCACAATTTCACACAAATCAGTATAATAGCTATAGCTACAAAGTGTCAACAAGGGAAAAAATCCATATCCATAACCCACAAAACATATTCAACTCACACGAGTAACACATACATCATAACACTACTCCCGAAGCATCAATCACACACACACACACACACACACACACACAAATCTCTTATTCCTCCCTCAATCTCTTATGCCTCACTCAAGTCTCTTATTCCCCCCTCAATCTCTTATTCCTCCCTTAATCTATTATGCCTCCCTCAAGAAGTAATAAATAAATAATTTTTCCATTTCTCTTCATAAAGAGTTCGGTTTCCCTATGGCCCTAGGAACATAGAGTCCAAAAACCCATTACCCAAGTGTCATAATAACTCATGGTTCAGAAACCCTGTAGTTATCTATAACTTCTTGGGGTGTACTCCCATACAATTAAGTGGGTCCATAAGTCCAACCATTTCATGGTGCATCCCATGACCCTATTCCACACATTACGAAAATAGAACCAGCATAACAATCCAATTCAAATGCTAATTGGAAAAACAAAATCCTTGGGGAAGGTGGTAAATTTTTTGAAATTTTAAAAGAAGATCAAAATCCAAGAAAAACAAATGGCCAAATAGCCATAGTTAGTGCACAAATCCTCATGTTTGTACCACAAATAAAGGAAATACCCAAAATATAAAAAATGACAGCTGCTGGTCCTTGCAAAAATAAAATTTAAAGCTCAATTTATAAATACAATACATATATAAGAATAACACATTACGATGACTATGTGGCCTTATCTAGAAACCAATGGGGTACTCAACGAGTTGTTGGAACTCAGAAAATCAAGCCTCAACTCATAAAATAACATATAAATAGTATAATTGTCATCCTCTCTATCTGAATCATCTTGCCACAACTTCGACAAGGCTAAACATAGTCATAGCTACACTTAGACCTTGCATCCATACAAAAACCATAAGCAAAGAGAAAACAAGGATTACAGGTCATCATCTACTGAGCATAAGGTCAGATCGAGTTACTGGCCCATGGTATACATTCCGTCACTGCAGACATACACTTTTACCAATTTCACTCAGAGTTGTTTAGCATAAGGTTCACAACATAACATCCAACTATATCACTAACACAATGGTGGTTCATTCACCTTACCATAACATCTTACGCATGGCACCAATACAGGGTATGTCACATACATTACATTCATGATTTACCACACACCACATCACCAAATGCTGCACTCCAAGTGTAACCACTATACGATAGGGATCATATACCTACCATATGTCCCTAAATCACGACATGAATCATTATATATCACATGAATTACAATTATATTGATCACAGTTACAACATATAGTCAACTTCCATATAACATGGGAACACACACATTTCTATACAAATGATAATGACATCATAAAGAAATCTAGTTCACTACAACCAACCTGGTCATACAACACCTCAATAAACTTGTTATCCCAAATTCCTCCCTAGAAAATTTGGTCAGAACCAGCCCTACACATGAATAAAACATAAAGGGAAATGATTCAGACCCACGAGCTCGAGTTCCAGAATAAAGAAAAGAGAAAACAAAAGCCCAAGAAATTCAAATTCAACCCTTCACAAGAATAAATAGAAGAAATGTTTCTTTTGAGTGTTTCCATATCTAAAATCTATTTAAAGGGTTAAGGGAGGACTCAGCAATGGAGTGGCGGGGGATATGAAAGTTTAAACAACCCTATGTGAGAAGAAAGAGAAGAAATGGCTATGTCAAGTGAACTCGTGCCTTAAATTCATCAAATAGGTTACAGGTGGGCTCGAAAATGATGGAGTAGTGTCGCAGAGAAACTAGGAACAAGAAAGGGAAGAAGTGGTGAATATCTGAAGTCCCTGGGTTCAAAGATAGTTCATGAAGAAGCCCAAACATGACTAAGTATGGAGGAGGTAGTGGAAGAGACCACATTTTCTAATGGTGCTTCTCCAAAAGTGAATCCAAAAGGGGGACCTCAAACTTTCACCAACCCTCCATGTAGCAAATGGTCAAAGAGAGTCAAGGGGCAGACAGAAAAGGCTTCAAAATTGGCTAAGTATAAAAGTGTAAGTGGATAATGCCAAGTGTCAGTGTGGCACATCTCGAAGATTTGGTCCCAAGGCAGAGACCCAAATAAGCATGAGCTTGCCACATAACCCAAAGCCTAAGAAGTAAGAGGGACTATTGAAAATTCCATAGATCAGCGGAGGTTGACAAGTGTCAACTCGATGCTCCTCCAAAGGAAATCTTTGAGTTGGCCTTACAAACAAGCGCAATGCCTTGACATGTCCAATCTCAGAGAGGGGTAGATTGTGTTGAATTGTCAATGCATAGCCCAAGCCAACCAAAGGGTGCCATGTGTCTAAGCGGAATAACGGGGTTGCAGGGATTTTTCAGATTTTGTGATTCTTACGAAAAAGGGAAAAGTTAAGTTCTAAGCTTGCAAATATGATTTTTCCCTAATCTGGCTGCCATGTGTCACATATTAAAGAGGGGGCCCATTTTTTAAATTTGTTTTCTTTCCCATTTGTACGGACCTGATTCAAACTTCGAAGGGGCATATCTTTTGACTAAATTCTCGAAATATTGCAAATCTCCTCTACGCCATGAAAGGATAAAAAATCATTTTTTGTAGGCCCTGGTAGGTAGAAAGTGAAGAAAAGTCTTCCATGCCATTAACGAATAATATGATCTCTTCAACTACAAAATCTAATTCGATTCGATCCGTTGGGGGAACCAAAAGTGACATATTGTGGGCGAATTTGGAGAAAGGCATTGATTTCCAGTGTTTGAGATTTCGAAAAGGGGTTCAATGCATATCTCAGAGTGGTTGGAGGAGGATTCAATTCTTCCTTTCTTTTCTCTCCCATTACTTCTAAATATTGTAACAGAGGCATCATTTCAAGAAGTTAGTTAGTTGTTGTTCATTCCTATCCTCTACCTCCCCTTTTCTTTTCTTCCCAATGGTTGAAATGGAGTTTGAATTTCCTCCCCTACTCTGTAAATGGAATTTTTACCTCTTGCTCACGTATGATGCTCTGTGAAAATTTATGAAGTAATGAAACTTGTTTTTTTTCATTGCATCCTCTTGCCTATCATCATTCTGGAGTATTTTGTGCATGTTTTGGATGTTTCATTTGTAGATTTTGGAGATGCATTCATGGCATTTTGGAACATTTTCTATGTGAATATAATCTATGGTTTGTGATGCTGTTGTCCATCCTTTCCATTTCTCACCTCTCTTTGTTCCATGGTAGTTTGGTAGATGATTAGAATTTTCTTTCACTAGTGCATCACCGTTTTAGTGTAGGATCTATTTTTGCTTGTTTTATTTCTCTCCTTGTCTCCTTGGAAGTTAGATTAGGATTAGATTATCTTGCCTACATTGGAATATCTTGTGGTAGGTAGATTATGAAGATAAACCAGCATTCTCTGGAGGGTCATTCCCATCACCAAGTCCCACAACATGGGGAATGATCCAATTTCATACAATCACACCAAATGACCCTGGCTTAGAAAATCATATCCATAACTCATTTGACGGTGTTGTGATTTCACACTAATAGTTTAGGCATGCTCGGTGGGACATGTCCAAAGCACCTTACCACTTCACTTCATCAAGTTTGATGTGTTCTTGGTGAAGGTTTCAACCTTTGGAGGCACTTTCAAGCACATCTGGTGACTACATCTAGTCAAAAACCCATTCTCTAAGTTACAAAGATGTTCTTTCCATCCATTTCCACTCATTTTCATCCATTCTTCTTTCCACCTCTTTCATTCTTTTCCATTCCATGAAGTTGTGTAATCATGGCTTCATTCCTTTCATAGAACTCACACTTACAATAAAAGAACAATACACCTCCAATATGTTTTACAACTCCTTCAAATCAGAATTTTGAGAAAAGACAAAATCAATATGTCTACCCCTATGAGCAGCAATGCTAAAATCAGTTTGGATATGGAGCTTTCCAAGAGCAGGGGTATGCAAACAATGAAGACAATAAAATACAAGATGTTGGTTTTCTGGAGAAGATCCAAAAAATGGAGGTTGGCATGGTTTAGTTAAGGGGTATAGCACAAATGAAGGTGTTTCAGATTGGTTTCAAGGCACCTTGTCCATGGGAAGGTCCTTTTCCAAGACATTACATCCCTCAAGAGAATCTAGACTTCATGGTTGAAATGCTCCCCCAACTTGCACAATGGACTGAGGAGATTGAGGCTTATGAGTTCGAGTCAAGACAACCTTGTCAATGGGTAAGTCCACCATATCATATTTTTGATTTTTATCTTTCTCAAGCAACACCATCTTAACCCAAGATCTAATTTAAAAGCTTCCTAGTTACTGCCCCAAGTGTTGATTCCATTTCTCCATTCCCTATTCTTCCACCATATTTTAGTTCCTCTTCCTCTTTCCCTTCCAAATAGTCATCCCCTCCAAACGAACTAGAAGTCCCACCTTTGTCCCCATGACAAAAAATTGTAAAGCTAGTTGAACCCCAACATATCCCTCCTCTTGCTTTCCCAAGTCCATGTCAGGAAGAGACCCAAGAAACCAATCAAGGAGAACAACAAGAAGAGGATCCCAACATAAAAGAAATGACATACAATCTAAAGAGTTGGGCTGCCAAATTTGGGTTTAGAAAGATCCCCTTGATGGTCAAACCAATGGAGGAGGTTTGAGTTGAAGAAATAATTGTGGTTAAGGATGAGTTTGCAGCAGAACAAGAACAAGAACAAGAGGAAGAGAATCAACAATTTTTTTATGAAACTTTTCTAGAAGAAGATACTAATGTAACCCAAGCTGCACAATTAGTTTAAGAGGAGGGAAAATCAGCTCCAAGTCCCATTGAAGAGGAGAAAATGGGAGATACCAAATTAGACTTGAAGACACTCAATGAAGAAAGCATCATTGAATATCCCTTGCTTTCATTCGAAGGGCCTGATTTGGTTAATGAACCCATGATGGAGGAGGACCGTATAGTTTCAGAGGCTCCAAGTGAGGATCAAGCCATAGAGGAACCTTCAGTTCTTCCTCCCACTTCATCTCCTTCAATCTATAATGTTAAGGAAAACTTTGATCTTTCAAAATTCATGTTTGAGGATGAGGAGAACCATGGTGACCAAATTATAGATTAGGAGGACATCATGGAAGAGGTTGAACATTTACAGTAGGACATCAAGGAGGTAGTTTATCTGTCTGATTTGGAGGATTTTTTTTATGGAGAAGAACTAGTTGAAATCACATCGTTTTATCCTCCATCCACCTTCCAAACATGCATACCTCTTTTCATTCAAGATAACTTTCAATTGTAGAAGCTTGCATCTTATATCAGCCTTTCGGAATCAAGTTTGGAAGATTTAAATCTTCCATGTTCTTCACAAGTGGAAGAAGAGAAAAAGCATAAGGGTTTCAGTACTTCTTCCACACCATTCATCCAAGAAGGTCTACAATAGGACTCCATTTTTGGAGTTGAAAATCAGAGCAATGCGCATATCAAATGGATCAACCCTTTCCCAATCAGGTATTTGGCTACGTTGGATCCAAAGGAGAAGCCAAATCTAGTCATGCCCATTTCATGGTATGAGGGTGAGCTACAAAGCACCAAGGATCAACTGCCATACCTCTTCAATCCAAATGTAGAGAAACTAAAAGAGGTATTGCTTTTGTCTTCAGTTGATACTTTGGTGATTTGGGTGGAAGATCAGCTTGTAGTTATTTTTTCACTCATACAACCAGCCATGTTCAGTGCCAAATCAGTTGCATGGCTGCCATTTTTTAGGAAGGGAAGATATTTCTCCCTGCCAGTTAAAGGATTTGATTGAGCTCCTTTTTCTCTTGGTTAGAGTAGTGTAGATATCTTTTCTTTCAGCAGAAGAAGTGCTTATGCACACTCTACGTGTCTCATTCGAGGCATGTATGATTTTTTATTTCTATATAAGTTTTGTTTGTATTGCTTCAGAGAGGCATGAGGTGAGGTTCTTAACTATTAAAGGTAAGAAGGCTCATGTTTTCTTGTAACAGTTGCAAATTCCAAAAGAAACATCTACAGAGGCAACTAAATTCATTTCAAGAAAGTCCTGAGGGACACATGAAAACCATGCGTTGAATCAATTTTCTACTCTTAGAAATCATTATATCAAGGTTTTCTTATGAAAATTGAGAGTGCAGATGTGTGGGTAGGATTTAGAGCAGGAAAAGCATAGAAAAGGCTTGCAGTCAAGCTCACAATGGCTCAGGGATCAAGAATTCAAATTCTAGATCAATTTCATGTTTATCAAGAAGACTTCATGCCAAATGGATGCTTCAAGGCCATCGGTATCTTAATCTAGTAGGAAGATGTCCCCGTGAGTCGCCAATTGTTATCCCAAATTCCTCCCCAGAAAATTTGGTTAGAACCAACCCTACACATGAAGAAAAAATGAAGGGAAATGATTGAGACCCGCAAGCTCGAGTTCTAGAACTAGGAAAAATGAAAACAAAAGCCCAAGAAAGTCAAATTTGACCCAACACAAGAAGAAATAGAAGAAATATTATTTTTGAGTGTTTCCATATATTAAATCTATTTAAAGGGTCGAGGGAGGACTCAAAAATAGAGTGGCGAGGGATGTGAATGTTTAAACAACCCTAGGTGAGAAGAAAGAGAAGAAATGGATATATCAAGCAAACTTGTGCCTAAAATTCATCAAATAGGTTACATGTGGGCTCATAAATGAAGGAGAAGTGTCGCAGATTAACCAGAAACAAGAAACGAAAGAAGTGGTGAAGATCCAAACTCCTCGGGGTCGAAAATGGTTCATGAAGAAGCCCAGAAATGACTAAGTATGGAGGAGGCAGTGGAAGAGATCATGTGTCCTAACGACACTTCTCCATAAGTGAATCTAAAAGGGGGAGCTCAAACTTGTGCCAACCCTCGACGTAGAAAATGGTCAAAGAGAGTTAAGGGGCAGACAAAAAAGGCTTCAAAATTGGCTAAGTATAAAAGTTTAAGCGGAGAATGCCAAGTGTCAGTGTGGCACATCTCCAAGAGTTTGTCCCAAGGTGGAGACCCAAATAAGCATAAGCTTGCCACATAACCAAAGCCTAAGAAGTAAGAGGGACCGTTGAAAAGTCCATAGATCAGCGGAAGCTGACAAGTGTCAACTCGATGCTCCTCCAAAGGAAAGCTTTGAGCTGGCCTTCCAAAAAAGCACGGTGGCTCCATGTGTTCAATCTCAAAGAGGGGTAGAGTCAGTTGAATTATCAATGCATAGCCCAGACCAACCAAAGGGTGCCACGTGTCCAAGCAGATCAGTGGGGCCGAGGGGATTTTCTAGATTTTTTTGTTCTTGGAAAAAAAGGAAAAAGTTACGTTCTAAGCCCGCAAATCTGATTTTTCCCCAATTTGGCTGCCACGCGTCCCATATTAAAGAGGGGGCCCATTTTTCAAACTAATTTTCCCACCCATTTTTATGGACCCAATGCAAACTTCGAAGGGGCATATCTTTCCACTTAGGGCATGAAATATTGCAAATCTTATACCGTTGGAAGTGTCTCGACATCCTTTACACCATGGAAGGATAAAACATCATATTTTGAAGGCGCTGGTAGGTAAAAGATGAAGAAAATTCTTCTAATTCATTAATGTAAGGAACCATAAGTGACATATTGTGGGTTGATTTGCAGAAGGCATTGATTTCTAGTGGTTGAGCTTTTGAAAAGGGGTTCAATGCATATCTCAGAGTCGTTGGAGTAGGATTTGATTATTTCTTTATTGTCTCTCCAATTCCCTCTATATATTGTAATAGAGGCATCATTTCAAGAAGTTAGTTAGTTGTTTTTCATTCTTATCCTCTGCCTCCCTTTTTCTTTTCTTCCCCAGGGTTGAAATGGAGTTTGAATCTCCTCCCCTTCTCTATAAATTATGTTTTTTCCTCTTTCTTGCGTATGATGCTCTGTATAAATTTCTGAAGCAATAAAACTCACTTTTGTGATGCATTTTTCCATCCTTTGCTTGTTTTCATTACATCCTTTTACCTCTCATCGTTCTTGAGTATTTTTTTCATGTTTTGGATATTTCATTTGTAGATCTGGGAGCTACATTCATGGGGTTTTGAAAAATTTTCTATTTGAATCTGATCTATGGTTTGTGATGTTGTTGTCCATCTTTTTCATTGCTCACCTCTCTTTGTTCCATGACAGTTTGGTAGACGATAAACATTTTCCTTCTCTGGTGCATCACTATTTTAGTGTAGGCTTTGTTTTTCCTTGTTTTCTTTGTCCCCTTGTCTCCTTGGAAGTTAGATTAGGATTAGATTAGCTTTCCTGCACTGGAATAGATTGTGGCAAGTAGATTAGGAAGAGAAACCAACCTTCTCAGGAGGGTCATTCCCATCACCAAGTCCCGCATCTTGGGGAATGATCCAATGCTATGAAATCACACCAAATGACCATGCCATAAAAAAAAGACCCATAACTCATTTGGAGGTGTTGTGATTTCACACTAACAACACCCACACATCACAAATTCTGAATAATCCAACACTTCAAAATTAGAAATCACATTTCTTTCACACAAACAACAAGATGGTACATCAAACTGAAATTCTCATTGAATTCATGAAAAGGAAAATGAATAATCTCATATCCAACACATCAACATGCCAATAGTTACATACTACATGACATACACAACAAGTGTGCTAACAATATCAAAATTATGACATAGTTCACATCATGCTTAAATCACATTACTGTTCATATATCTACCGCCATCATGTAATACCATCACCACTCTAATCTGTTCCACAGGTTTGAGGGCATGAACCTAGCTCTGATACCAAGTGTAACGCCGACTATTACACACACAAATACAACTAAAAGAAACTAATTTTTTTTTACTGCTTGGATTTTACACAACACAAAAAAATATTACAATGGCTACCACCAAATATCTATAGGCTTGATGCAAAATTGATCACCAAGGTACAAGGGAATCTACGACACCTAGCATGAAACTGTTCACTTTGAATTCTGACTAGGTATCACTTACTATTCCAACCACAGAACACACCTATGGTTAGGGGCATCCCATAGTGAAGTATTTTAAGGTTTCATATTTATTAAAATGTCTTTTAACTCTTAACATACTTTCTAGAAGATTCATGTAATGATTCGCATAATTCTTCTTATGAAGCTAGATTTCTTCCTTTTATACTAAACGGTAATTAGCTTAAGATCAAATTTTCGGCAAGAGGGTCATCTCTAAAATGTCAACAACTTACTTAATTCATTTCATTAATAAAGTAGGTTTTCCATTTTACAAATGGTTATTTATACATACCCAAGCTACTTAATCTTGTTTCACACTTCCATTTCATTAGGTGACAAGCACAAGCTCCAATTCAGGGAAAGTACTATTTTAGGTTTGGAACAATAATATCCTTTGTGCGAGGATTAAACGTTTAACATTACTTAAGAAAGGTCAAAATCTACCAATGCAAGGGTTAAAGAAAAAAGGTAAAATAGAATTCATCTTCATGATCTCATTAGTTATTAACGAGTCTTTTATTGAGGCTAAGAATTTATCAAGTATGGTTAAAAAATTCATTTAGACTTTGTTTGATTAAGCTGGAACAAAAGGATACAATTTAAGTTTCAGAATCAATGAGCTAGATTTAAAGTTTCTCAACCAATCCCCCAACTTACTAAGCCCTAGGATTCTCCTAAAATTTAAACATTGATTTCAATTTAATATCAATTATCATTTCCCAACTATAAGGATAAGGTTTATTAGTTTAGCTTAGGGGAAAGTAAGGTATATATATATATATTTACAAAAGATAGTTTCTTCTTTCATCACTTAAGGACTCAAATGTTATCAAACAGATCACATCTACATTCATTTATTCATATATATAGCTTTTATAAGGAATTTTAACCCCTTTTAAATATACCTAGAATTGAATCAATTCCATGACCTAGAAGGTCCATCAGGAAAAATTATGACTTAAGAAAAGCTTACCACTACACCAACTAAATTTAACATGGTTCCATCATTTCTATTCAACATGACATATGAACCCAAGAGAAAAAAAAATTGTATGGAACTATGACTTGGGAACAACAAGGTAACATCATTGATCAAGCAATGTTATACTATTCTTATAATTTCTATAATACAGTAAAGCCAATCATGATAATACAGTGATGAAATTTATATTTTCCACGACAATAAATACAAGTTTGAGTTTCATCTCGTTAAGATGACATTAATCCACAATACAAAAAACCCAAGGCAATAAGACTTCCAACTTCTCTTAAAACACCATTCCAATATCTACAATAGATTAAGCATTCGTTCAAGGGAACTTCATAAGAAAAACAGAAGCAACTTCAATAGGCCTTTCTTTCTTTCTTTTTTTCACAAAATCCATCTGCAAAATTATTATCATGAGTTAGTTCGTGAGAACTGATCATGATTAAGACTAAACATTGGAATAAAATGTTACCATTAACAGTATCATAAAAAGAACCTTCTATCTAATGAAAAGGTTCCAATCACTAAAACATTGACTCTATTAATCAACCAAAAAAATTCACAATGCCAAAATAAGAAGGAAAATCATTTGTACCTATTTTAAATCTTGTCTCTAAATGACAAAAGTTAAGAAATCATTCAAGTTGGGGCCATTGGCATTATAAGTCAGAAACATAGTGTAGAGTGTGTAGGTATTTAAATCATGTAATCATATAGATTATAAGATTGAAATAAATACACAAAGCGTAAATCAATGTTTTTTTTACAAATTACTTCACACATTATACTATTAAAATGAAGGCTAACAAATTGTCCAATAAGTCAGAACATAGTATAGAGTGTATTGGGATTTCATGCATTTAATATTATAGATTATTGTATTGAAATATAATACTCCAAACAATCAATCAATAATATTTTATCACTGTAGTAAATGCAAGTATCATAACACCTTATGATTGTAAGGAATACCATTTTTTGTAATAGTAGTGACTATACCTAATAACAAGCTGCTAGCCTAATTTATATATTCCGCTAAGCTTCTTATCAACTCAAGATATATTCCCCAATACAATAAAAAAAACATCTTATTCATACATAGGATGTTGAATAATTATTTTACCTTATAAACTTTGTTGAGGAACATGCACTATCTTTGACCATTTTACAATGTGCGATAACAGTTTATTGACAATTCAATATCATCATGACATGAGATAATGTATGCTAAAACATACCATACTAATCGTTATCTAATTTTCCTGTAGTCATTTTTACCCCTATCAGAAAAGAAAGGAACCCCATGTGTGTCGGCCTATAACCTAGCAAACACTGGGTGCTCACCCGAGGCACGCACAAGTGTCAATTCTCTCTTTTATGTGAGTTAAGTGGGAAACATCATCTATGATTTGTGTTTAAGAGATTTAAGTAAAATTTATGGCATACAAGAACCATACAGCTCAGAATGACCTCTAGATCTTTGCAGCCATTCCAGAAAAATAGTACTTAACAGACTCTATGACTTATATCATAACAGAAAGAATTATAAAACCATCCATACTTAGCATTAACATAAATGAAAGAGAACCATGAAAAAGATGTCTATAACAAGATCATTGATATTCATATCCATATATTGGTAACCTCATTACATCCATGGAGTTGTTACAGAATGTCATAGAGAAGAAGACCGCAGTCATGCATTACGCTAGACTAATGGAACTATACAACTAAAAAGAAAATTTACAATCCCTAGCCAAATACATCCTTTCCCAAGTGCAAATAACCACTAATAGAGTTCTTGCAGCAGTTCTGTAGAGCTCCGCTCACTCTCTTGTTTTCCTTGTTTAGTCTGCAGGTGCATGTATTTATATCTTTTGTGGATTGCTAACTCATCCTCCAGTGCCCTCAAATCCGATGCCAAGTGTATGAATGTGGTCCTCCATGCGAGTATGCTCTTCCAGGCCTGAGCTTTCCACTTTATACTATGATGTGCTTATAGAAGCTTCTACCGTAGGCATGCTCCTTCCTAGGCAAACCTGTTGCCAGGTTGACACCTTATTCACTCATAGTAAGGTCATGCTTTTCATGTTCTCTACCCCAAATTCCCAATTTGAATAAGTCTCGAACCCTTGGTTTTGTCCGTGCATGTCACACACGCCATGGGATTCCTTAAACCCTTCTCATAAAACCTTCTCCACGTAATTTGTCCTTGCACTCCTTTCCTTAACTGGGACATTGCATGCCCATCCGACTTTTGCACTTAGTCAATATTTGAGAGGCACAACATCACCCCACACTATGCCTATTCTCCATCCGTGGGAACACTTCCCTTAGTGAGAGAAATAATACAATAGGCTTACTCCTAGGAAAAATAATAAGGGGATGAAAGTATGAAGAAATAAGAAAGAATGGGAAAGTGAAGGAATTACTACAACAAATTAGGAAAATACTTCTGCAAATCGGCCTCCACTTTATTCCAGGCACTGAATTCATCCTACACCCTCTGACAGAGGTTTCCAACCAGAGTGCTCACCTCATCAAACTTTAATCCATCTCCTTTTGCACTCATGGTGTCAGTGATCTTCTCTATTTACTTTCATATATCTTCCAGTGCATCCATTCCTCATGTAATGCACAGACATAGTTCCTTCAACCAGTTTTTCATTGAACCCCTTAAAGTTTCAATGGCTTCAGAAATTTTCTCAATCTCGGAAAGGATTTTCTCTCTTTCTACCCTATTCCCCTTGTTTTTCTCCTAGAACTGCTTGAGTTATGCTTCATGAGTGGTGACTAAGGTTCCTGCCAATTTATCCCTATCCATGCAATTGTCATACGTGGTCTCAGTGGTCTGAGAAGTAGATCTTAAATTAGCAAGAACTTTGTTGTATTCCATAATGAGCACTACGATCTTCAACTTATCTTCCCTCTCTAGGCACATGACCACTTCCTCTGCAGACTCCAAGGCTAGCAGCTACCTTTCCATTGTGATGACCCTTGTTAAATCCTCTAGGCGCTCCATATAGATTCATACTTCTGCACTGGCAACGCTAGGTCCGGATGTTTTAATACTATGGCCTCATTGATGGAATCAAATTTTTTGTATAGGATGCTCACCTTGGCATGTTCATCCTTCAATTCCTGCTACAACTGAGCATTGATCAACTTTTCCTGGCTTAGCTCCTTGGTTAAAGTAGCTATCTCTTATTATTTCTTCTTCAGCTATCCTTCCTGATCCCTGATCCTATCATTTCACCTGAAGAAACTAGCCTCTATCTCGATAGAGACCTTGTTGAGTGCATTACACAGTTGTTCATCTGAGAGCTACTAGGTATCCACTATTGGGTTATCTTCTCTTGGTCCTGGCAATTTTATTAATGTCCCCTGGCTTACCTCAAACTCCATCTCATCAAGGTGGGACTCAATTTCCCACCAGATCATCTTCCTTGTCTGCGGATATGCATCATCCTTATCAAAATATGACATGCGTACAAGCTCCTCCACCGAAATGGTAATGTGGAACCACGTGTGAAATAATTTCTTGGGGTTATTAGTATAACCCATCTCCGGCCTCCCCCCTTCTACATGCCTTACTCCCATGTGTGTACCCTTGGGTATACTTATAGTTAAAATGAGGCCTTTAGTGCTGCCACATTCCTCTTCTATGCTCTCCTCCTCGTCCTTGTTCAATGTTGGCTCAGCGCTATGTTCCAACTTGTGCTTTACCAAGGTCTCACTGTTCCTTGTCTCTCCTTCTGCCACCTTGGCTGTCTGCTCCTGCGTAGAGCTTGGAACCTCTTACTCCTGCGTGCTAGCCTCCTCATTTTGTCCCATGTTCTGAGCTCTTACTCCTACCTGGCTATCCTTACACTGCACAAAAAGGAACACTTTTTATTCCTCTCCTTCTTCCTCCTCTGAATCATGTACATTGAAGACAGGCAGCCCTTGATCTTTCCTAGCATCCTCTTCCCAACTTAGCTCTTCTTCAATATCATCCTTCTCCCCTATGTACTTGTCTAAATTTCCAATTTCTTCTGAGGTGGACTCCTCTTCCAACCTCTGCTTCTTCCTAACTAGGGATTCCGGTATAGGTGACTCTGTTTCTTTTTCTCCTGACGACTCCTTATCTAATGGCTTCTCTTTCTCTGGAGTCTTCTCTCTAGTTATGGGTTTCTTCCTTCACATGTACATACTATTCCTGGCACTTGTCCCAGAGGAATCCATTTCTTGTGTATCGACCACACTTGGATTTTTCTTTTTTGGTTCTTTCTCCTCCTATTTGGGCACAGGTCTTTTCCCCCTAGTTAGATCCTAAGATATAGATACCTCATTTTCCAAATATGTCCCCTTTTCCATCTTGGGTATTATGTAGATGTAAACATATTTCATGGATCCTTCTACAATGGGTAGAGTCATGGGCCTTTTCATTTTCACTTCTTGCGACACGTATCACTCTATATACGTGTGATTTCTAGGGTAGAAAAACCCTTTGAGCATTCCCTATGGTCCTTGTCCAGACTGTCAAGATCCAACTTAAACTTCTTGGACTCCTTGAACCTATTCACTCCCACTTGGAAGTACTGAGCTATGAAGTAAAAGGGGAGCTTGCACCATGGGCTCTATATCTTATCTATCAATTCGAATCTACCCAGGTAGAAATGCTGGTACACAAAAAATTCTACTTCTCCCCTTGTGGTCATTGGCATTTGTTTAGGAATTCTCCATTTTTCCCCGAACACGCTCCTTAGGCGGATATACCACTTTTCCAATAGAGCACCTTGTGCACTGTTGTCATAGTGTCACAAGCGTATTTCTCAAACCTTTTGGCAAGTGAGGGGTCCTCAACAGGGTAATCCCATATGAAATTTTCCGATGCATCTGTTACCCCTATCTCTAAAAACACAATGGTTAGTAGTACATTTCCAAAAAGGATCCTATCACCTTCTTTAAGCAGCATAGTTAATAATTTCATTTACAATGAATGTAGAAAAATTATAGATGGTGCCCTCTAAAATTTTTCTGCAGACATTCAACCATGGATTATTAACTTGGGTCCATCTCTCCTAGACATTTAGCTTTGACACTAGGTATGCGGCCATCTCCATCACTGGATCCTTAATGTCTATGACATCATAATACCATGACCCCTTCTTGCATGTGAAAGTGACGATCATTTCCTTAAATCATTTCTTTATCTATCAAGTCATCCTCCAAACTGTCTCCTTCACAGATGAGGCGTATGAAATTTGAAATGAGCTGAGGGGTTATGTGCATCTTGCGCCATCCAAAGTGGAAGTAATCTTCATGTACGTGCAACATCAGCAATTGATATACGTACTTAGGTTTCCTAAACTAGGGCAGCTCAAAGAGTTGTAGTAACCCTATCTTTTCCAATTTGACCTTCATGTCATCATTATATATCGACAAACCCTCTGGTGTCATTTTGTTCATTGGGAGAACTAAATCCAGTGCCATTTCCTTCTCGATTGTTTTTTTCCAATGATTATAATCATTTACAGACATTTTCGTAACACAAGACTCCAACTCCTTCCCCAACAACACTCCATCTGAGTACTGCATTTCTGCATATCACTCCTCATTTGTGCATGCTTCAGTTTCTTGGTGCTTTCCCTTGCCCTTTCCCTTTCCCTTCTTTGGTGTACTAGCTACTTTCTTCTGTGCCATTATCTAGGTCTTCTTCTCACTTCAGTGACTCCATTTTACTCTGTTCTTCTGGTCTCTCTAACCTCACATCTCAAACTTGTGAAGAAAATTACTTAAACCCGTGCCCTAGTTCTTCAAACCCTAATTGGGATACTCCTTTCACAAGATGGCACCTTCTCCCATTTTTCTTGCACCCGTGAAATCCCTTCCTCCTGGTTTACAAAGCTAAACATGTTACTCACGCTTCAATCTCTCTAAATTTTTCTTCACATGGATCAGGTTTTTGGAAGCCCTAGTTTGTAAAGGTGTAAAAAGTGCTTCATTCTTCTTATACACAAAGTAAAAAAATGAAGTTCCTCGACCCCTTTATTTATAATTTTTTCCATTTATAACATTAATTTCTACTTCACCTACCACCATAATTTTTACATTTAATGCATATTTTTCAAACAAAGTCCATCTTCAGCACTTTCACCTACGTGCCCCAACCTACGTGAACAAACATCCAACCTTATGGCATGCAACCAAACCAACCTGACAGGAGTCTCTTACACACACATACCTAGTGCTGAAGGCACTTCTTCTGTCCTGATTTTTGCTCTTGCCTACCTTGTGTTGCCTAATGCACTTTCTCCTCCTTTGTACATGGGATTTGAAAGTAGCTTTTTATTGACACCAACCATCCTTTTTCCATATTTTATCTCAATACACCTCTTTAAACCGGGCCATTCAACTGGGATTTTTAACACAAACTTCCTTGGAATTTTAACCATGTGCTCCTTCACATTACTCCACCCCACACTAAAATGATGTGAGGTCTTCTGTGCATTCACAAATTCTCAAAAATTAGCAATAAGGCTACCAACACCCAAGGTGCAAAACAAAACAACAACGTGAAAGGGAAACACAAGAAAAGAAACGCATAAAGGAAAATTCTTCACTAACTGAAAAAATTGACTTATTTAGAAAAACCAAGAAGACTTATTTATAGTAGGGATTTAGCATACTCCCATTGAAGTGTCCATGAAATTTATTCCCATCCAACATTTGTAACTAGCACACATCTAAATCAAGAATATATGAGATTTTGTAAGGACACAACCAATGGACTTTCAACTTCCCAGGATGGCGTATTAATTTAGAATCATAATGTAAGACCATCTTCCCAACCTCAAACTTCTTGTTTCTTATGTGGAAATAATGTGAAGCCTTCTGATTTTATTTCTCTACTATTTGGCTCCACCTAGCAAGTGATCATCTCTCTTCCAGCTTCATTAACTCATCAATTCTTTCTTCTAGCACTTGCTCATCATCCAACCATCCTGTGTGCGCTATTCATAGAGAAGGTAACATGAATTCAACTGGCATAAAAAATTTCACACCAAACACCAGCTAAAATGGTGTGGCTTTGTTCAACCTTTTATAAATTGTCCTGTAAGCCCATAACACTGCTAATACTTTATCATCCCAATATTTTCTGCCAACATCACAAATTTTTGTTAGGGTATGACTCAATATTTTTTTGAATGCTTTCGCAGTTCCATTTGTTTGTGGGTGATAGGGGTGTAGTCTTGTGATGATCCACCATGAACTCTACTAATAGGATCCTCATGGTCTCATTTAAGAAATGCGTACCCCTATCTGTGGTTAAACTCAAAGGACATCTATACCTCATGATAATGTTCTCCCACAAGAATCTTACCATTGTGGCTACTGTGTAATCCTTAGTTAGGGATACCTCTGCCCACCTTGTCAGATAATCCATGCAAGTAATGATATAGTGTGACCCAATCCTACACATAATTGGTGAAATAGGGCCTAAAAAGTCTATTTCCCATTTCTCAAAAGGTTCTACTCTAGATATAGGCCGTAAAGGCATTTCATCTCTCTTTCTAGGATTGCTAATGTGCTGACAATGGTCACATGTTTTACAATAGTCTTTATAGTCTTTGTACAAGGTTTCCCACCACAAAACTACCATTAATATCTTATGTATGGTGGCATCACCTACATAATGCCCACCTGCACTTCCTGCATGTGCTTCCTCCATGATGGAGAGGCACTCGTGCTCTAATACACACCTGCACAAAACTTCATTGTGTCTAAACTTGAATAAGTCTCTACTGATCAACATATAGGGCATGGCGCATATGGCTAGTTGCTTCTTCTCTAATGCCTTCATTCCTTCCGGAACCACACCTTCTTTTAAATATACCGTAATCTCCTCCAAATCCGAGGGCGTGTGCCGCAACCTAAACAGTTGCACATCTAGCATTGTCTCCTCAATACTATGTGTATCCTCCCTTGAATAAATTCTTGACAGATGGTTAGGTCCACAATTTCTTTTCCCAGGCTTCATGCCTAAGGTGAACTTAAACTCTTGAAATAACAATACCCATCGACATATGCACCCTTACAGAACAAGCTTGTTCAATAAATACTTTAATGTCATGTGGTCGATATAAAATACAAAGGGAGTTATAGTAGATATTGTCTAAACTTAAAAAGCATGTAGATCATTGACAATGCCTCGCGCTCAATCGTGGTGTAATTCTACTTTGCTAGTGTCAACTTCCTGCTTGCAAAACACAGAGGATGATCAACAATTCCTTCACCTGGCTGTGCAAGTAGTGCTCCAATAGCAATTTCTAAAGCATCCATATGGACATGGAAGGGCTTGTCCCATGAGGGAAAACATAATATAGGTGCGGTGACAAGACTATCCTTTAATTTATCAAACACCCTATGTTGTGCCTCTCCCTAATGGAAAGAAATTTTATGTCTAAGCATCTCCTCTAAAGGTGCAACGATGTTGGCATAACCTTTGATGAATTTCCTATAATAACCCGTCTTCCCAAGGAATCCATGCACTATGCTCTGGCTAGTAGGCTCTCCTAACCCCACAATAACTACAACCTTACCAGGATTTACCAGCAAGCCCTCCTTACATATGATATGCCCCAATAACATGCCAAAGGGTGTAGAAAATACGCATTTCTTTATATTGAGGGATATCCTCAATTGCCTACACCTCTCAAACATTAACCTCAAATTGTCACAATGGTCTTTGACTAGACCATACACTATATAATCATCTTAATAGACCTGAAGAAACTTATGGATGAAGTCTTGGAATGCTTGCACCACTATGTGCAATAAAACAATAAACACATTCTTCAACCCAAAAGGCATGACCATATATTCAAAACTTTCCCATTCAATGGAAAAAGTTGTATCCTCTCGGTCTTCCTTTACAATCTAGACTTGGTGGTACCCCGAAAATCCATCTGTAAAGGAATAGATTTCACACCCAGTGACTCCTTCCAAAATTTCTTTAGTGAAGGGGGTTAGAACAAGATCAATTTCATAAGCTACGTTCAGCTCCCTATAATCTATGCAGATCCTAATCCGCCCATCCTTCTTGATGTTGATTACAATTGAACTTATCCATTCTGATTCCTCCACTGCTTCAATGATCCCAGAAGTTATCATTTTTTCTATCTCCTCCTTAACCTTTACATGTAAATTGGGATTCATTTGGTAGGGTCTCTTCCTGACCAGGCGTGCACCATCCTTCAACTTTATCTTCATCTCCCCTAAGAAATGGTGAATTCCTTTGAGCTCATGATACCCACGTGGGAGTAAATCCTCAAATTCTTTCAATAGATCAATTATCTTAGAGACCTGCTTCTCTGACCATTAATATCTAATAATAGCTTCCTTAGGTTCTTCTCGTGAACCAATGTTAACCGTATTTGTCTTTAAGGGCTCATGGTAGGCACGCGCACGAGTATCAATATTTTCCACTACCTCGTGTGTCCCTACAGAATGAATAACATCCAAGATTTCTACTTCTTCTCCATCAATCACATACACCAACTTCCCTTTCTCCTTTTTTAAACATGTGCACTCAAGCTGTAACTCTTCTGTTTCCTCTACTTCCTCTTCAAAGAACACCTCCAAACTTGGTCTTCCTAGTAACTCTAATTGCCTATCCTCTACCATGGAACTATCACCCATGGTAAGGTGCTTGATACCCTACAACGATTTATCAACAGATGGCTTGGTACTCCGATACTCAAAGGTTTGAATGAGGTCCACCGTGAGCTCTTGCCAATTCCCTGTTTGGCTATGTGTCTCTGAATGAATGTACCATGCACGCGTGCAACCCTGTAATGTAGTATACAACTTGTGTACCTAGAGGGATGGTGGAAAAGCTTCTGCACATTCTCTCCAGATCCTCTCACACTCTTGGATATGGAAATATGTGAGCTCCTTCCCATGGTATTCCTTGATGGTGTTAGGCACATTGCTCCTAGAGAATCTTATAAAAATATCAATTCTTACCTCACACCATTCCAAAATTCTCTCCTGATGGGTAGCCCACCATCATACCACTGTGTTGAGTAGGACATAACTTAGGAACCCTCTCCGTTCCTTCTCATTATTCCACTAAACTTCTATCTTCTATAAAAATATCGCAGGGAAGGATCCTCCTGAATACGTAGGTAGCTCCTTTCCTCCTAGGCAACAGACTGTGTGTGCCTTTGTCACCTTGGTCACCGACCCTCTCAACTGCCATCCCATTAATTCATAAGTTCTATGCACCCAATTTTCACATGCTAGACTAGTGGTATCACTTACTGACTGAGCATCCTCAAACTGGATAACTCAGTTAGTAGGATGTATTATCTTTGGGTCCATGATTGAGTGCACATATATCCTATCCAGAACTTCTTCCCCCAAAGGTTCAATATAGGGTGTTGAATTCCTATCAGCCAAGGGTATAATGACCCGTTCCTCCTTATTTTCAAAATTGATGTACCCCTTGTTGAATAGAATGTCCGCATTGTTCTTCTAACACCATGGGTTCCCAAGTAGTGCTGGGAAATTATCTGCCTCTGCGAGTGCAAGGACTTCGAATCCATAGTGAACATAGCTTCCTGGATAGTGATAGATGCATCCTTTAGGACACCGATGGGCATTTCCTTAGTCTTGTTTTGCATGTACATCACATTCAAAGATGGCTGTAATGTGGGTCTTCCCATATGATTCCATGCATCCAAAGGTAGAACATTAACCTCCGCACATGTGTTAATGAGGATATTACTAAGGATCCATCCACCTACAACTACATTCAATGTGATCTCCTTATGATAGTCAAGGCTATGAGGGGGAAGGTTTGCTTGCAATACCTACCTCTCGTGCTCTCCTCCAGTGTTTGGTACCTTCTCTCTCAACCATGATCCTAGTAAGGGAATGATATTCTGTTGCCTTAGCATTTTGCACACCTCCTTAACCTCATCCAGGTCATTCTTTGGCACCTCGATTCTCCTTCCTTGTTCCTCCCTCCTGGACTAATCCTTTAGACACTAGATTTCCCGTTGCAAACTCCGAATGACATCCATAGTGTCTTGATATACCCACTTTTAGTGCAAAGGATTTGGGTACCTTCCATGAACTACTTCCTCCCTTGACACCAGGTTCCTCTACCTTGGTATCTCTCTTGTATGTGTGGCTTCTTCCTTTGTTGTTACCAAGACAGGCTCCAAACTTGCATCCCCTGTTACCTGAGGCATCCACTATGTGTCTTCCTTCTTAATATTGACCATTAAAGTGCCCTTGTTCTTCTGGTGCTACTGATTCATGTGCTCAAACAATTCCGGGCACTCCTCATACTTATGCTTCTTTCCGCACCATCAGCAATGCAATAGGTCTAAGAACTCTTTTTTGTAATGCTCTGTAGATCCACATTTGAAATTGGTTCCATGTAGGAACTCCCTCCTTCGTCCTCCATGGTTACCACAACCATAGAATCCTCCTCAAAAACCCCTTCCATGTGTGCCTCCATTTGCATGCTCCTCGTAATAGCGATCATCACCCTTGGAACTACTAGCAATGTTAGTCTAGTGCACCCCATGATCAATGAGCCTACACTTCTTAGTATCATGGGTTGTAGAGGTGTATATCTTGTAGTAGTAAGACACATTCTTCTAGATTATGCGCTATAACAGGGAGCATCTACTTGCATCATGGTCCCCATGAAAAATTTCAAAGTCTAGTGCCACGACGCATACTATCCTCCGGGGGGTAATTACCCTTTACATTCCCTTCTACCTCACAGTCTGTGCACCACAAAAATTTACGAGTCTCATGGGCTGAGTTTACAGACAACTTTTCCAGCTGCTTGGCCATAGCAACAATATGAGCCTCCAAGAACGGGCTAACACTAGTATCAATACTAACAACAACCTTAGCATGTAGAGAAACTTCCAACCCCTCGCGTAGGTCTGTAAAAGTTTTATGAGATAAGGCCCTTCTAAAAGGCGTGATCATGCCTCCAAAAAACCACTGAGAATGTTGCGAAGGGTGAATATCATATGACAATTTAGACAAGAGAGTTTTAAAGCACGTGTCATACTCCCATACACTCTCTTCCATTTCTTACTGAATCTCCTTCAAAGTGTTGATGCTCTTCTATTCAAACTCAAGGGTGTGGAATTCTACCAAGAACACATTCTTTAAAGTTTTATAATCCACCACTGTTTGATGAGGGTCATACTTCCTATACCAGATATGTGTGCACCCTTGCAACGTGGTTACAAACTGACTAGCATTCCACTTTGGGGTTGTGATACCCTTTGTGTGCCATAGAAGTTCACACTTGTGAGCATGTTCTACCACATCCTCAGTGCCTCTATAATCTGGAAAGTGTAATGACATCTCAAAGAATACTTGAGGGGGTGGGTAAGGACCTTGTCCTCCTGATCCAGGTCCTTGGTTCCATCTGGTGTTTCCTTTGTCACCAAATCCACCAGGTCCACTAGGTCCTATGCCTCCTAAGCCACTAGATCCACCAAAACCACTAGGTCCACCAAGTCCTATAGTAGTTATGTCAAGTGTCCCCATGGTTCCACTAAACTATGTACCGATGGTTTGTGATAGTTCCGCACTACAATTGTTCTACCCCGCGCCACTCCCAGATGTGATACTGAAGGATTGTACACTTGCTCCTTGTCGAAAGGATCCTCCAAATAACGGAATATGTGTAGCCATATAAGGTGGAAATGAACAATTGTACCTCCTCGGCGTAGATCGGTTACTTCCCTCGATACCAACTGGGCCTATAATACTCCTTCCTAGTTCTAGAAAACCAAGCGCCAGGGTTTGGTCACTGGCTAGGTTCAGATATGTGCCGATGACTCTCCTTTCTCCGTGTGATGAAATCTCACAAGAATCTGAAGGGTTCACTGTTATTCACTTACCAAGATGGGGTAGCACAGAGTGCTCAGGTTCCACTCCTCCGCATGAACCTCAACTCTTTCCCACAATGTCTATCTCCATAGATCCATCACACTTACAGCCTCACGTCATCTAGCAGTCTCTCTTTGACACACTTCACTATACTTGAGCCATCTCTCCTCCCTCTCTTTCTCTGTCGCAACATCTACCATCTTCCTTCACCCTAGCTTCCTCGCCCAATGCTCAAAATGGTTTAATCGGCCATTGGAAATGCCTTTAAACTCATGGTAACCATCAAGATCTTCACATCCAGAAGGAAAACATGTAGAAAAGATCCTCTGGGCTCCCACAAAAACTCAAACTCAGCAACCTCTAGACAAAAATATGTGGAAATGGTGTACTCTAGAGGGTAGCTAGCTAGTACTACTTTCCACCAATGATATACAACATGGGTCCACGTCAGATCTACATCCTGTAACCTCTGGTAGTCTTCTTGGGTCCACACATGTGATCCGTAATACCAAATCGATCTAGACACATAGGCTGAGATCCACTCATACAGTTCTACTGGGAAACAACAAAACAAAGTCTCATACAGATCATGGTAGAGGTTCTCTTCTACCCATCTACGTGTATCAAACTTAGGTCTAGTGCTAAATCTCTTAGCAAATTCATCCTCTGTGCTCTTGAACCATGGTTCAACAGTTTCCAAAGTTAATCGTTCTGTCATTACTCACTACACAGATCATGATGTATGTTATTTCCCACTACAAATTCTAAAAGAGGTCCTAGAAACAAAACCAATATGTAGTCATTTTTACCCCTATCATAAAAGACAGGAACCCCATGTGTGTTGGCCTATCACCCAGTGAACACTGGGCACTCACCCGAGGCACATGTGGGTGTCAAGTCTCTCTTTTATGTGAGTTAAGTGGGAAACATCATCTATGATTTGTGTTTAAGAGATTTAAGGACAATTTATGGCATACAAGAAACATAGAGCTCAGAATGACCTCTAGATCCTTACAATCATTCAAGAAAAATAGTACTTAATAGACTATAGGACTTGTATCATAACAAAAAGAAGTATACAACCATCCATACTTAGCATTAACATAAATGAAAGAGAGCCATGAAATAAATGTATGTAATAGGATCTTTTTTATTCATATTCATATATTGGTAACCCCATTACATCCATTGAGTTGTTACAGAATGTCATAGAGAAGTAGACTGCAGTCATGAATTACACTAGACTAATGGAACTATACCACTAAAAAGAAATATTACAATCCCTAGCCCAATACATCCTTTCCCAAGTGCAAATACCCACTAACAAAGTTCTTGTATCAGTTCTGTAGAGCTCCACTTACTCTCTTGTTTTCCTCATTTACTTTGTAGGAGCTTCTATTTATAGTTGTTTTGGACTTCCAACTCATCCTCCAATGCCCTCAGATCTAATACCAAGTGTCTGAATGTGCTTGAGATTTCCACTTTATACCATCATGTGCTTCTAAAATCTTTTGCCGCAGGCATGCTCCTTCCTAGGTAAACCTGTTGCCAGGTTGACACCTTATCCACGTGCAACTAGGTCATGATTTTCACATGTTCTGCCCCGAACGTCTAATTTGACTAAGTCTTGAACCCTTGGTTTTTTCCACGTGCGTTGCGCGTAGCCATGGGATTCCTTAAACCCTTCTCATAAACCCTTCTCATCATGCTTTCTCCTTACACACATTTCCTTAACTGGGACCTTACATGCCCACATGCATTTTGCATTTAGTCAATATTTTAGCTTGCATATAACAAAAATAGAGGAGTTATTTTAGTCATGGAGGCTTTATTTTTTGATTTGCGAGAATATGGTTAAAATAGGTTGAGTAAATTATAGGGAAGCTCAGGAGCTTGAGCTATTTCGGCGAATCAAGAAGTCTGAAGTCTAAAATTTTAGGCTTCAGAGGTGGAGATTTTCTAAGATCTTGGTGAAACAAAACTGTCTGAATCTCTGAAAGTTTGAAATTTTGGCCTTTTGGGTTTTAGGTTTTTGGAGATCTTCGGGTGCAAAGTTGGAAAAATGAAGGAAAAATTCTGAAACGTGAAACTACGAAAGTCCAAAATTTAAGACTTTCAGGTTTCAAGGTTTTGGGGATCTCAGTGAGAGAAAAAATCCTGAACTATGAAACTTTGAAATTCCAAAATTTTGGTCTTTCAGGTTTTAGAGTTTCAGAACTCTCGAAACAAAAACTGGAAAAATGGCCATGAATTGTCTGAAATTACGAATTCTGAAAGTCTAAAATTTCATAATTTTAGACTTTCTAGGTTTTAGACTTCGAAGTTTTAGAAGTATTGAGCCCCAAAACATGAAAATCACATGAAGTGTCCAAAATTTCAAATTCTGAATGTCTGAAATTTCCAACTTCTGAACTTTCAATTTTCAAACTATCAAAACTCTCAAGTAAATTTGGTGGATGAAAAATGTTTCAACTTTTGAAATGAAAATGTATGAAAGTCTAAATTTTGAGGTTCCAGCAGTTGAATGATTTTCAAACTCTAAAGTGGGAAGATCAATAGTTGCAGAATTACACCTCGACCTTTAGATGGCCATAAATTTCACTTGGAAGTTCAGATTTGAGCAAGAGAGGTCTTTTTTTGAAGACTAAGTTCTTAAAGATGAAAAATACTGTTGGCCATTTTTTGAGGTGTCCTGGGTTTCTCACCTACCACTATTAATGAAGTATGGGCTTCCTTTCTTTACTAATAAGGAACAACACATGGAGGTAAAGGTTTTTTCGTAGAACCCATCATTGTTGCAGGTGAATTCAATGTAATTTTTGGGTGTTTAAAGATAGATTTCAGGTTTCTTCTTTCTCCTTCTATAATTCTTCCTATATATTATAAGGAGGGTCATTTTTCAAAAGGTTGGACAATTTGGCTTTGCACCCTCCCTTATCTTCTTTTCTGCAAGTGGATTTGTGGAGTTAAAACATCCCATTAAAAAAATAATGAAAATCTTTTCTCTTGGCCATTGTAGTGTATTGTATCAATTTTGGATAAATAATGCATGTCTATGGATGATTTTCAACCCTCTCTATGTTCATTGCATTCTCATAATCTTTCATTACAATATTAGTTATCGGTGCATGGCGGTTTTATCATCTTGAATGGTTTGTGATTAATGAAAAAGAAGGTGTTCAACATTTCTTTGGTGCATCACCTTTATTCGTTTAGGTTTTT
The DNA here is from genome assembly GCA_019776745.2 of Taxus chinensis. Classification (NCBI taxonomy): domain Eukaryota; kingdom Viridiplantae; phylum Streptophyta; class Pinopsida; order Cupressales; family Taxaceae; genus Taxus; species Taxus chinensis. Next base: position 494,324,961 of record CM034155.1, on the reverse strand, counting down.
TTTCTTTCATCTTCTTAACCCTTTCTTCTTGGCAGGATAGAGTAGATTTTAGAGTGGATCGTCTGCAAATTGTATGTGTGCATTTAAATAGAGGAATAGGAACTAGCCTTCATCCAGAGAGCTTTCAAAATTGCAAAGTCCCACACTTTTGGAAAAGCTCCATGTTATGTAATCACATTGAGAGTTTCAACCCATCGAGTTGTAGACATTCAAGGGTGTTGTGATTACACATCAACACTAGCTAGAAAAACAATATAATTGATTAACACTCAAAGTTCAACTTGTTACCATCAAAACAAATATTTTCACTACCCTATGACATGTCATATGGTTTCTAAGATTGTAATTCTAAGGATAATAGAATTATTTTATTTAATTTTTTAAAAATAAAAATAAACCTCAAGGATCCACACTACTTTGATTACATCTCCTAAATATTATAAAAAATTCCCATTAGCTCAACCGAGTTGGTTTTACCAACTTGGAAAGTTGATCTAAATAAGGTAATTGAGTTGTTACTAAGACTTTATCCACTTGCAATGCCACTAAAAATGCCAACAAGGTAATGTACTTCGATTTCAACGAGTCAAGGGAGCCAATCTCATGGCTGAGCTGCTCAATAAAACTCCACCGAGTCTTTAGCTTAATAAAAGAAATAACTTCAATGTGATCAAAGTCACATTATCCTTAGGAATAAATTGTGAACAAGTAAATCAAAGTTTCTAACAACAAAAAACCAACTTACCATCAATTTTATTAAATAACAAATATCCCTTAATCAGCTCATAGGAGTTGTTTAGCCTTATTTGTCTCTCTTTTGAGCTCGGTGTGCTCTTCATGTTTCAAGGAGGGAAATATAGAGAACTACATGTCTGTGCTATAAAATAGTTAGATTTTACAAACCAGATACAAGCAGGTTCAGTAATCATTTAGAAATTCCAATAGCTAGGCTCAACTGGTCTCATTTTAATGCGTATTTAAAATTTGAGAAAGGTTTAGACCTCAGTTTTTACCTTCAACAAGACCATCTGAAAAAAATACCAATGACCCTGAAACCTTCACAGGTCATAAAGGTTACTTAATTATATCTAGCATAATTCATGCCTATTTAAGCACGTAAATCAAAATACCGAGAGTATCATGAAGGTAGAACCTAGACTACCAATATCCCCCTCCAAGCACACTTTTTAGACACTAATTTAAGTGATTAAATTTCATTATCCCATATTTATACATAATTAAAACTTACAGTATGAAACCCATTTTTATCTTTTTTTAAAAACAACTAAGTGGTCAAAATATCAAGCCACATAGCAGATCATTTTCAAGGAAACATATATAAATATATATAAACCCATCTCCAAATGGCATAATTAAATAATGCAGTAAATTCAATTCTAGGGAAATACATATAATGACATATATTATACCCATTTCTGATTTGCACAAGATAAATCAGAACAAATCAATTTCAAAGAGTATAAATATAATACCCATTTCTGATTTACACAATAGAAGTCACATCATATCAATTTTCAAATAATATATATTAACATCATTTCCAAATTGAACAATAGAAACACAACAAGTCAATTTCATTAACCCCATTCAATTCAAAACAAAATAAAAAGAATAAATTTGACTATCCATGAAATCATTGGTATGTAGGAAATAACAAGTCTAAGTGAAAATCATGTGCAAAACCATTTGCAGACCCACATATTGCAAGGAATCATCCTTTGAAATATCTAAAATAGGAAAGAAACTAGAAGCATATCCTGTAGAATGAAAATTGATTGCGAAACAACCATAAAACTCCAAAATGTCAACAACTTAATTTTATGAAAATAAAAACAATTCATTTTATGCTATGTTTATAGCTAGCATAGAAGTCAAATGGGTTGTTTTCATCATGCCTGAAATGAGATCTAGCACTTGCAAAAAATTCTAGCAGGGGAATGTAGAAGAAAAACAAACATCCTTCCACAAGCCAGTTGTTGGACATCTAAGGATGCTCCGAGATTCTCTTCTTTTTGACATAGCAGGGAGAATGAAGGCAGGGCCGGTGGCGGAATTTACACCAGCAACATCAATTTCTACCAATATACTTACACAAACAGACTTCCTGCTTCTTGGTGTTTGATACCCCCCAAAATTGATTCAATGCATGGCATAATTAAAACAAAAAAGGTAAGTAGGTGGCTAGATATGAGTTAATTCACATCCAATCCCCACAAAATGTGTAAAGAAAGGGTTTTTATAAAAATACATCAAATACTGACAGAGTTGGTGGAAGGAGCGTTCAATTTCACCCAAAATAATTGTAAGAAACAATTCCTACATGTAGCCTAGTCAGCTAAGTAGGAGTTGGTAAATACCAGAAAAATTTAGCAATAAAAGAATTCCTTCAAATTTTTGCACCACCACTGACCTCCCTCCACTTTCACACATGCCAAGACTAGGTATACAGGGAAGGAAATAAAAAATTAATTAAAACTTAGCTTGAAATGATCATAGTTACCTAAAAAGATATTCCCTTAACACTTAAAATGGATTTGACCTCCCCTTAGAGCTAAAACACAAAACCTTTAGTACGCAACCTAAGAAAAAAAGAGACTACGAGAAGCCCCTAATTTTTTTTATAACAAAAAGTATGAAGACCCACTAAAAATTATGGGGCATTAAAGACGACAACGAATGCAGCATTACAAATATGAGAACTACGCTAACTACCTTGAGAGACTCTAAATTTTTATTACCATCATACCATTTAAACTTGTGGTTTTATTATTGGTTCTATAAAAAATGGGATCATTGGAAAAGCCTTTGAGGATTTCAAGAAAATGTGAATTTCTAAATTGTAGATACACATGAACCACTTGACGAAATGCCTATTAGAGATGGTAAACAAAATCCCACAAGTTTGACCAGCTTCATTCCTCTAGGAATGGTCTCCTTATGTTATCTTTTATAATTTAGTTCCTCACTACAATGTAATAGAAATAATCAACCATTGGATAAGTTTACAATTGAGTATTTTAATTAGAATGTTAGTGTGAAATAAAATAACTCTACCTGGTCATCTCCACTACCAATTTACAAATTGACTGCCAACAATGTTGTTACCATAACCTTGTACGTACTAGACTCACAGTATCAAAATTATGTGCCCATTTTTGTTGATTTTTGGCAATAGCTAGGTGAGTCAACTAAAACACCCATTTTATCTTCATTGCAAAGTTAGAAAAACACTATTTCCAAATACTTGCAAAATAATAGTCTAAGCACTGCAAACAAGATGTCATGCATCGTATGTGTTAGTTGTTATGTAGAGAGTCACATCAAACATTATCTCAACCTATTTTTACCATTTTCATTATCTTCTTCACTCCTCTAGGAACCATGTTACCTCATTTTGCACTTTTAGGGAGTTGTTAAAAAAATGAAAAGTTGGGTTTCGTATCGGCTCACCATGTGGTCCCTGAACAATGAAATGCTTGTCCGCATTTACAAACTACTATTATTTTTTCTATGTAATCTCGTGGAACCTTTGGTATGGGAAAATAACTTCCCTAGTTAGTTTGTGAAAGGGGTTTCGTACACCTCATATCAATGTTTGACTAGGTCAAACTTTATCGATTACGACCAGTGGCTCCGAAAAACCATTCACCAATTGTACACCATTCGCTACTTTTGGACTTTGTCAATCCTTGTAGGTTCTTGTTATATAATTGGACATGTAGAAAATATCCTATCATGAATTTTCTTATTCCAAGTTATTTTTTGAACACATTTTATTAGCCTCTGAGCAAAAATGATACATTTTTGCAACTAGCAGGAAAATGTAAAAAGGAAGTTGTAGGACCCTAGTCAACTTAGCAAATGATCATGTAAACTTGTTAACACTTGTAATTAACTATCTGAAACTATATTTTTTGACGTAGGTGAAATTTTGACTTATGGAAAATAATTGTTTCTCTCTCTTCCTTATCTCTTTCTCTCTCCTCGCTTGGTTAAGGAATGGAATGAAACTAAATGATTATATTCCCCTAAACCTCTCTTACTGCATGTGTATTTTAATTATCATGTAATTGGAAATTGAATAACGTTAATTATGCTACATTTAGGTGGATTCCATGCTAATGATTTATCAATGATTGCATGCTCAAATGGTTTTGTAGGATGCAAATAAAATGGCAAAATGACATGGTTGTGATTCATTGTATATTATTTTTAGTTATTTATATGTTACATTAAAGACTTATTATTTAAATTTAGTAATATGAATGAGATGTTATATTTAGGGGTGCTTGGGAAATGTAAATTTAACTATAGGTGTTATTTTCATTTAAATTTACTTATGGAAATAAAAAGTGGTTGGATATATATGTCAAGTGAAATGGTAACGGATTGTGCAGCATTTTGTGAAGTATTGAAGAATTTATTAGTGGATTTTTGCAACATTTTAAAGATGCTAGTGTTTTATGGAAATGTTTGTCTAATTATGGGTGTTACTTTGATTCCATGTTTTGTATTGTAAAATTTTGATATTGTGTTAAGTGAAATTGAATTTAAATCCTTATAGTGCATTCTCGTTGTGAAATTTATGATGGAATATCTAGAGTTTTGTGTTATTTAACAAGAAAATATAGAAACAAAACCTGAATATAACATTTAACTTTAGTTTAAAACTGGATCATATCCACCCTTCTCGCATAATCCTTCATTAGAATAGAAGAAAGTAGAACCTCATAATGAACTTAAATCTATACATTGGATAACACCTTCTATCTTTAGTATCTAAGAGCCCAAGTTTGAGTTGGTCATTTATCCTTTATCCTTACTGACATCATCATGAAGCTGAAAATTAGGATCCACATGGTAAACTTTTATGTTTGGTATGTGGTCCCCTCATGGAAATGATAGTTATATGTGTGTAATTATGAAGATACGATTACCTTTAGGTAGTAATCTATGGGTAACCAAACCCCAAACATAATATAACATACTCTTGGTCAGGAACACATGTAAACTGAAGAGTGTAGGTGGTGAGGATCGCTAACTAACATTTAAAGTCACTTGTATGAGTTGGGATCATAATGAACTCGATACCCAATTTCTATTATAATTTGGATTCTATGATGCAATATTAAGAGTTATAATATGAACCTTAACCACATTTTAATTTATTATTAGTTGTGAATAGGTAACCATAAGATGATGAGCTTGGAGAAAGGTGAAATGTATATCATTTTTCTAACATGTTCATACCATCTTGTAGTGGGAACGGAATCCACTCTGTGTAGACTTTAATGTGAATATTAACCTTTAAAAGGAAACACTATTCCCTCTTATTATCCCAATTTTCCTATTTTGTAATGAATGTGTGATGTGAAACCATATAATCATATTCTTGACACCTAGGGAAAGGACTAGTAGTCTCATGAGAAAACGAATGGCCCTATAAATAAATGGGTTACTCAATTTTTTTTAAAAAGGTAGTTAAATCAAATTGAATGAAACCATTTTAAGATGAATGAAAATGATGCAAGTGGATCTGATTTTTTTGTTACTTATGCATGAGAATACTGAGTGTGAATCCCTTTAAACCCCTCTCAAACCAGAGAATCTGATTGACAAGAAGTATCAATTGTACCTAGAGTTACAAGCTGATTTTTTGAGACAAGTGTGTATAATCACCCTAGTTATAACCTTAGTAAGGTTTGTAAATTTATAATTGAATCTATCTTTGTAACACACACCTAATTATTATTTATCTAGGAATCTAGACCTGGTGGAGTGTGAAATCATACTCGTTGGTACCTTGATGGATAAATAATTAAGTGAAGAAAATGGGATACAAGGTTATTTTTAATAACGTAAACATAAATAAACTAACCGTAGAACTTTAATGATGATTCGAAATAACGTGCAATCGATCTACTATTGAATCCATAAATTTTTTTTGCTTCATGGGAACCTCCCTTCTTGCATTTAAGATAAATGGAAAATCCAATCCAACATGCCACTCAAAAAATGAATCCTTAGAACAAACACTAAAAGGATCATGTATGTACATATATTCATACCAACAACCACAATACATCATTCTTGTGTGATGAGGGAAACATGGAAAATTAGGTGAGATAACTACAAGTGAAATGTTAAAAAAAAGTAAAGATAATGCAGTCTAGTTAAAAAATAATTGATAAGTGACTTCCAAGTAAATAAGGTCAATATCATAATATGAATTTAATAAATATTCAAACTGAGAAAGTGTTGTCATGGATGATGCATATAGGGGAATCATAATGTAGTTGAATCATTATGTTGTGTCTTGTCATTTTGGAAAAGGTGGCCTTGATGTGCATCATGTACTATTCATGTTATCTATATGGGATAAGGTCCGTGATATCATCTCAGGTGTTATGAGTTGTCCTAACAAAGACCTTGCATTATCATGTGGTATCATGTAGAAAACAATGTAAGTAAAAGAAAATTGTTCCAGTATGTTTAGTGTTTTATTTTTGTGTGTAAATTATGGGTGTTACATACAATTTGGTGATCTATTGTAAATAATGATTTAATTTCTCAAACATTAAGTTTTTGAAAATATTAAATCTCATATAAACTCGGTTTGGTGAATGTTAGTTGTGGCTTGTAAGAGCTTTGTGGCATGGTATGAATGCCACGTCTTGGATATATTCAATATAATAATAAATAAATTTATTTTGTGCATACACTATAATGCTTTAAGTTTATAATACCATTTTTTTTCAAAATTGTCATTTTAAACAAAAATTTGGCCTGTTATTACCTGTGAAGAAGAAGGGTACCTGTAGAACCATATTTCAGCTATAGATCAATGGAGTTAAAGAAGATATATTTATATGTTTTTTTTGGAAAATTAGGTAGTTTAATGTATAATTCCTATGAAAACAAGGGCCAATGTTATATAAAAAAGTTGGTAAATGGGTAATGTAATTGTGATAGTAATTCTTGCACCACTAATGTCATTAGGACAAATGTCAATTGAATTTAAAAACCAACAAAAGAAGGGGGTTGGGGCTTCCTTGAAGCAACATTATTTTTCCAAAGCCTTGGTAACTAATATTTTATGGATACTCCTACATAAATAGATTGTACCTCTTAATTTTATATAGTGGGTTTGGTCTAATGCCCAAATTTTATACACATAAATACAACAGTAAAAATATCAGAATAATATTTTTTGACAAACATTGTAGTACAAAAGACACTATAGGAGCTCACTTAGGAAAACACACAACACATGATATGTTTGAACAAGCATTAACCCACATAAACAATATGAATACATGTGATGCATATCAACGTGACTTCTTTTTTTTTACCGACAAGGCACAAGATAATGATTGACAAAAAAATGATTTAACTACAAAATAAACTTGTAGATATGGTCCTTCCCACGTATATTACAAACATGTTTCAATATTAATTTAAGTTCTAAAAAGGCTCATGATATGTGAATCATATATTATTTTTCCATTTTCCTAGATTGGGACTCTATACTATTTAACATTTAACTTATGGTGTATCAAATTTAATAAGAATAGTTGGCATTATTTCAAGTACTTGTTTAATTAACTCATTCGTTAAGAGGGAATTTATTTTCACACAATACTACTTACCTACACGCAAGGCTACTAGGTGATATCCCTAGGATTTAGTCCTAATGGTATGCATCTTGATCTTATATCATACCGTCATTACATAACAAAACAAGTAAGAGACCAAAAGAGGGAAGGTTCAAATATTTTTTCAAGGATTTAGGGTCAAGTTTCTTTCATTGATTTATAAATTGATAATTAAGTTAGTACACAATAAGTATTATAAAAAATAGGTTCTTTGTTTGTAGCATGAGGGTCTAATCACATTATAAGGAAGACCATGTTTCACTTTCCAATTTAATAACATCTAACGATTGAATTTCCCAAGGCCAAGCATAAATTATAATTTTACTACAGTTATGCTCCAACAATTAGTTAAGGATTCGAAGGCTCTAAACATGACAACATACTTCCTTATTTTCTTGTTTCTGGATTAGGTTTTATGAGTATCATTTTACATCTATGTTAAGGGGTTTTATTCCTCCCTAACTAGGTTAATATAATTTTTGTAATGAATTGTGCAGACTATTTGTAAATAGGAAATTCATATCCTTATGAGATTAATTTTCTATATCTTATGGAATTTATCTCTAAAAATATGATCCCATAGTTTCACATCACACATCCATTACAAAACAGGGTAATTGGGAGAACAAGATGGAATAGTTTATCATTTTTAGGGGGTGGGTTAATGTTCACATTAGAGTTTACATAATGTGGGTATCGTTTCGTAGCACAAGATGGTGTAAACATGATATGAGAATGACCTAAATTTTACATTTCTCCAAGCACTTAACCTTATGGTTAGATTTTTATTAGCAAAACATAAATTAAAAAGATGCCAAGTTTTCATAATTAACTCTTAGTATTACATCATGAAACCCAAATGATAAATGGGTTTGGGTATTGAGTTCATTTTGGATCCCAACTTTGAAAGGTGACTTCCAAGGCTAGTTAGCATTCCTTACCACTCAACAATTATGTTGGTCGAATAGGATTTCAGACTATGTTTAATGTTGGTTCCCAAGAGTACTACCATAAGAGGACACATTCTCCTTACTACACACATGATTACTTATCCTGGAATGGAACCACATACTCTAGATAATGTTTTATCATGTCATTATTAATTGATGGGTTCAAGATGATGTCCATAAACATACACACTATGGTGAAAAAATAAAACTAGGGATCTTATTTACTTAATATAGAAGGTGACATCTAGTGTAAATAATGTAGCCAAATTCTAACAAACTTGATATTCTAAAAATAACATGAACTCCAAAAGAAATAAATATCCTCTTATTTATTCAATAATGAATTAAAAAGTTTCCTAAATAGGAAAACAACTCCCAACTCAAGTTTCCAAGTAAACTCTAACTAACTCTGACTAAATATACTCTAGGTGGCAGAAATTACTATATTTAGCAGTTTACTAGAACCTGCTATTCTCAGTGATTTCACATGCATATTTGTATGGGCATAGAAAATTCCACGTATATTCTACATCCCTAAATTAGAGGAATTTACAAATTTTGAACTCATAATGCAACTAATAGACTAGAATTAACTAATGCTCAAAAATAGGAAAAAACTGAACTACAACATAAATCCTAATTTTTGGCCTCAAAATGGTGGATTTAGTGCCTAAAAACATGTCAAAACTTTCCCCAACTGGTAGGGCGGGTTGCTTCTATGTTCTTCTAATCAAAACATGTGGTTTAAAAAAAATGGACTCAAACGGACACCCAGAGCTCAAGTTATGACCTTGTCAAGTTCCTGTTAATTTTGGCACATCATTCTCCCCTACTTTAAAAAAATGCAGCTCCTGCAAGTTATCTTCTTCAAATTCCTTCCATTTATCTACATCTAGCTTCTTAATCTCGCACTATGTGACCCAAGTATCATCCTCTTGTTCCAGTCCTTTCCAATGTACCAAATATTTGGTGTATTTCCCATGTCAAGTGTCCATTGTTTTCTTATCTAGAATATGATCCACTTCTTCTTTCTTCTTCACGGGAACCTGTTGCCTACAATCTATTAATTCATCAATAACATCCCCTTTTTCACCATCCCCAGAAAAATAATACAAATTTCAAACATTAAACACTAGAGAATTATCAAAATTCCCTAGCAATTCTACCTCATAAGCATTATTGTTTATTTTTTTCACAATTTTTCAGGGACCAATATTCTTGTACTTTACCTTGTTATAAGTTCCTTTTGAAAACCTTTATTTCCACAGATATACCATAACCAACTCACCAACTGTAAATACCTTTCTCCACGGGTGCACATATGTTATTTCCTTATACTTATCATTACTATTCTGTAGCTTCTTTCTCACTTCTTCCTATAATTGTTGTATATGTTCAGAAAATGCTTCTGCATCATCACTGACTCTACCATCAACTTGTAGCTATACCAAATATAACATGCCATTTGGATTACTCCCATACACAATTGGATTACTCCAATGGAGACTTTCCTGTGGATCTGTTTATAGAAATATTATATGCAAACTCAGCTTGTGGTAATGCTAAGTCCCATTGTTTCAGCTTTTCCCCAATGATGCACCTTAACAGGTTTCCCAAACTCCAATTTACCACCTCTTTTTTCCCATCAGTCTACGGATGATAGGCATTGTTGAAATGTAGTTGAGTTCCCAATTTCTTCCATAAAGTCTGCCATAAGTGACTTAAGAACCTTTTGTCTCTATTTGAAGTAATGGTTTCTGGAACACCATGCAAATGAACTTCTCTATAAAATAAATCTACTACGCATGTCACATCACTTGTTTTCTTCCAAGCAATAAAATGAACCATCTTCGAAAACCTGTCAACAACCACAAAAATTGAGTCATTACCTCATTGTGTTTTTGGTAATCCCAAAACAAAATCAATACTCAGATCTGTCCACGACCCTTTAGGAATAGGAAACGGCATATACAACCCTGTATTCTATGAATGGACTTTTGAGACCTAGAAAATTTGACATCTCTCCACATATCTTACCACATATTTTTCATCTTTGGCAATAGTAATTCTCTGCTACCAAGGCTATCATCTTATCTTTACCAAAATCCTCAGCTAATCCTCCATTATGCATCTCTTTCACTATATTCTCTCTCATAGACCCAACTGGAATACATATTTGGCGTGCCTTGAATAGGTATCCATCATATAAAATGTACTCATCCAGGACATCTCTTGCATTTTCTGACAATAGAAAAATTAACCTTTCAATAATATCATTGAAATAAGAATCAAGAAGAATACGAACCCTTTATTGCTTCAAAACCCACCACCTCATTTTCCATAGTGGTAAACAAAGTTACACGCCTACTCAATACATCTACAACTTGATTCTATTTTCTGGATTTATGTTTTAGAGAAAAAGTATAACCCAGCAAAAATGATACCCACTTTGCATGCCTACTATTCAACTTCTTTTGGGTATTCACATACTTTAGGGCCATGTGGTCTGTAAATAACAAAAACTCCTTAGGCACTAAGTAATGCCTCCAATGCGTTAATGCTTGTACAATTGCATAAAATTCCATATCATAAGTAGAGTAGTTATTTCTTACCTCATTCAGTTTCTCACTAAAGAAAGCTATTGGCTTTCCACCTTGACTTAGAACAACACCAATAGGCACATGTGATGCGTCGTAAACAACCTCAAACACTTTATCAAAATCTGGTAGTGCCAAAATGGGTGCCTCTGTCACCTTCTTCCTCAATAATTGAAAACTATCCTCAACCGCCTTTGTCCACAAAAACTCCGTTACTTTTGTGCAGTTTGTTATAGGTGCTACAATACTACTGAAATTTTTAATAAATTTTCTGTAGATTTTTGCTAGACCATGAAAGCTTCTTACCTCTGTTATAATCCCTGGAGTAGGCCATTCAATAATTACCTCTATCTTTTCTGAGTCCATATGTACCCCATCTGCTGAAATAATAAAGCCAAAGAATACAAAACTCTCTTTCATAAATGTGCACTTCTTCAAATTTACATAGAGTTTCTCTTTCCTTTAATACTTCAAATACCAACCTTATATGCCTCAAATGTTTTTCTTTAGTTTTACTAAAGATCAAGATATCATCAAAATAAACCATAATAAACTTACCATTATACTCCCATAGCACGATATTCATCAATCTCATAAAAGTACTAGGTGCATTGGATAACCCAAATGGCATCACCAACCACTCATATAATCCATTTCCTATCTTGAATGATGTATTCCAGTCATCTCCTTCTCTGATCTGAATCTGATGATAACCACTTTGAAGATCAATCTTGGTGAAATACCTAGATCCAGCAAACACATCCATCATATCATCAAGGTGAGGTATTGGGAACCTATACTTGATTGTAATTTTATTGATTGCTCTGCTATCTGTGCACATTCTCCATGTTCCATCCTTCTTTGGTGTTAATAAATCTGGTGTTGGACATGGACTCATGCTCTCCCTTACGACCCCCTTTCACATGATCTCTGCCAATTACCTATTCAACTCTACATGTAATGTCGGGCTCATCCTATAAGTCGCTTGATTTGTGACTGAAGACCCTAGAATCAAATCAATATGGTGTTGAATATTTCTTTTGGGTGGTAATCCATTTGGTAGCTCATCAAGAATAACATTAAAAAATTCTTCTATTAATTATGCTATTTCTATTGGTATGTGTGCACTTACAGGTTCATCCTTATATGCAACTAGTGCATAACATAAACCAATTTTCTTTGCCTCTTTCACAAATTCCTTTGTAGAAAGCATATTTTCAGCCTTCCCATCTTCCTTAAGAGGTAGAAAAACTATTTTTTTTCATCCTTCCAAAAAGTATACATATTCTTCCCCCAATCATGAATAAATTTTCTATCAAATTGTCATGGTTTTCCTAACAACATATGGTATGCATCCATAGGAATAAAATCACACAAAATATCTTCCTTATAATTGTTCCTAATAAGAAAGCTTATTAAACATCTCTTATCAATAGTAAATTCATTACCCTTCTTAAACCATGCAATACGGTAAGGGTTAGGATTATTCTCACAATTCAAACCCAATTTCTTGACCATCTCATTTGAAACCATGTTCTCACAGCTACCACCATCAATAATAACATTACATACCTTTCCTCCTTAAGTGCATCTTGTTTTGAAAATATTTGTTCGCAGCCATGCATCCCCATTGATCTCCTTTCTTGGAGAAATCCTCCTCCTCTTGATCATCATATTTTCTCCAACATCTAGTGGAATTTCCAGGTCAAGTTCATCTTCTACTTGTTTAGCTTCAACAAGATTTACTCTTGGAGCATCTCCTTGAATTTTGTCACGTGTATAACTATGCGGGCATTCAAAATTCCGATGCCATTCTTCACCACATATGTAACAAAAAAAGTGGTCTTCGTGGAGCCTCCCATCCTCTATCACCATCATATAATCTTCCCCTAGAAAATCCTCTGCCTCTTTGTTGATTCTAGAAATCTTGTCTCATATCCTCTTGCTTTTCCAATCCACGAGATGATTCTCCCCTACCTTAGCTGAAGCCAGCTCATCCCCTAAAGGAAGATGAGGCCCCCCTATACATTTTAGGTAATCTCATAAAACTTTGATGATTTTTTTTCCTCGACCTTTAAGGCTAATTGATAGGCATCCTACATAATTTTAATCCTATGCATACTTATCTCATCTTGAATAGAAAATATTATTCCATTTACATACCTTGCAGCCATTTGTTCCTCATTTTCTACATGCTCTACATGAATGGACAACTTGTAGAACTCATATGTGTATTCTTGCACTATTTGTAAGTTCTATCTTAGATTCTTAAACCTCTTGGAAAAGGTTTGTGCATAATCCAAAGGGAGAATTTTATCTTTCAACTTCTTCTGCATCTTACTACACATCCCAATTCTTTCTTTCCCCTTTCTTGACTACTCTTTCTGTAGGTGATCCCACCATAAAATAGCATGACCTTTCAATTTCATCAATGCAAATTTTACCTTCTTTTCTTCTGACAAAGCCTTCCACTCAAAACAATTTCCCATGCTAGTCAACCATTCTATCATCTCCTTTGGTTTTAGACTACCACCATATTCTGAAACATCAATTCTTATCCCATCATTCTTTCCCTCTAATGCTCGAAGCATCCTCTCTTCAAAAACTAATGGTGGTGCTTACATTTCCTCCTCTTCACAAACATCTTCTTCATCTGTGTCATCTCCACATTGATTTCCTCTATGGGTTATCATTATAGCAAGCACAATAACTTGTCTCTATAGATCTTGCATATTTCTATTCATCTGGGCAATACCGCCTCCTCTTCCTCTTCATCTTCCTACCATTTAAAAAAAAAACTTCGAACTAGCTCCGATACTAGATAATGTAGCTAAATTCTAAAAAACTTGATTTTCTGCAAATAACATGAACTCCAAAAGAAATAAATCTCCTTCTTTATTATTCAATAATGAATTACAATATTTCATAAATAGGAAAACAACTCCTAACTCATGTTTCCAAGTAAACTCTAACTAACTCTGACTAAATCTACTCTAGGTGGCAGGAAGTGGCAGGAATTACTATTTTTATCAGTTTACTAGAACCTGCTATTCTTAGTAAGTTCACATGCTTATTTGTACGGGCATAGAAATATCCACGTAACTTCTACAGCCCTAAATTAGAGGAATTTCAAGCTTTCGAACTCATAAAGCAACTAATAGACTAGAATTAACTAATGCTCAAAAATAGGAAAAATTGAACTATAACTTAAATCCTAGTTTTTTGCCTCAAGATGGCAGATTCAGGGCCCGAAAACATGCCAAAACTTTCTGCAACTGGTAGGGCAAGTTGCGGCTGGGTTCATCTCATCAAAACATGTAGTTTAAAAAAGAAAAATGGAGTCAAACGGACACCTAGAGCTCAAGTTATGACCTTGTCAAGTGCTTGATAATTCTGGCGCATCAGTAAAGATATAAGTTCATTATAAGGTTTTAGTTTTCTATATTAAAAAAATCACACATGAAGGGTGATTATACACAAATTTAATACTGGGGTGGATATTTCATTTAGATATCCCTATTACATTTATGATAAGAAAAAAAACACACCAAATTATTTAATCAACAATAGCATACTGGAATTGCACTATAAGCTAATAAATTCAATTTCCTTTAACACATATATCCAAATTTTACAATACAAAATTTGGGATGAAAATAAAACCCATGTTTAGATGTGCATTTCACTTAAACACTAGCATCTTAAAAATATTACAATATTTCACTAATAAACCTTCCAATAATTTACAAATTTGAATCAAAAGATCACCTATAGTCTAATCCACAAATCCCAAAACACTTCTAAAACTAGCATCTCATACATATAATTAAATTTTAATAAAAACTATTTATTGTAACATAGCAATACATAAATTTTATTTCCATTAACATACATGATTTACAATAATATACAATAAGTTAAAAGCATGTCATTTTTCCATCCTACTTATATCCTCCAAAACCATGTGAGCATGAAATCAACGATATATCGCTGGCATGGCATCCACCTAAATCTAACATAATTAATGATTTTACTATTCCATTTAAATAATAATAATAATTTGTACTTGAAAGGAGAGAGTTAGAAAAACATATTCATTTCATTTCATTTCTATTCATTTCTTTACTAAGGAGGGAGAGAATGTTTTTCTAAAATTCAAATTTCACATAATAAGCCACAAAATAGAGTTTCATAAAATTATCTATAAGTGTCAATAGGTCTTCATGCTTATTTTCTAACTTGTTTAGGGTTTTATAGTCATCTGTAACATTTTCCATCCTAGTTGTGAAACATCAAAATTTTGAATCAGAGGCTAGGAAAGTGTGTTAAAAAAGTGTCTTCCAATAAATAAATTCATGATGGGTGAATTTCTACGTGTCTACCTATATACCAAAAATCCACAGGGACAGAAAGGATCTAGAAATAGTTAATGATGTACAACTAGACTATGGTTTTTTAAAGCCACCTATCATAATCATTCAAGTTACAGCAATAACCAAATTTATCTCGAGGTCTAAGAAAACATCAACCAAAAGTAACCTTCGATATATGAACGTGCAATAGAAAGATTTCTACATGATATCCTTTATATAGAGAATTCACCGGAGACGGAAGAACTAAGAAATGAAAAATGGGTGGTAAATGACAATGATTTTTCTTTATTCTCTTGTCGTAGCGTAGCCAAATTGGCATAGTAAAACAATGAAATGAATCCTAAAAATTCTTTTGTCAAACTATCTAGAAGATTTTTTTCCCAAAACTAAAGGTTAAAAGAAATTTTACAGTAAAAATACTAGAGGTTTGCGAAGGTGGATAGTAATTCTGTTTTTTAGGGTTCAAATGGTGGTTCAAAAAAAAATCCAACTTCTGAGTTTTGGAAGCATCCTAAAAGTTCAAAATAGAGTAACAAGCCTCCTAGAGGACCAATGAAGAGAGCACACATGGTCAATTGGGGTCAATCTAAAGCTTTATGTGATTGTCCCCATAACAAGGAGCACATATGATGTTTGACACCTCTTTTAAGGGGAACTGAAGGTAGTTTTGTGAGTTTCAGAAAATTTCATTTTTCTAACTTTGCGAGGTATGAGAAAATGGTTGTTTTATTTGAAAACATCAACTAACTCTCACCAATACTAACATAAATGAGTGCCCAATTATGACACCATGAGTTAACAAGTTATGAGGTTATTGGGAAAATTCAAGTTTATGGTTGAGGTTAAACTTGGTTATGCAAATCAAAAGGTGGAGTTTCATTTTGTTATCTCTTGGAAGTGCACCCTTGTTGAGAGATGAAAAAAAGGTTTCTAAGCTTGTTTTATCTCTCACTTCCGTAGATACCATGGAAACACCTTAGATTTGTGGGTAAACCTATTAGTTAGGTGAGTCTCTGGTATCAAGGCTAGTTCCTTATCGATGTATTCTAAACAAAAAATTTCAGTTTTGAGGGTTTAAACGATGGTTGTAATTGAATTTTTAATGGAGTGATACACCAAATTGATTCAGGGCTTTGATTGAGTACATGCACAATAAAATTAAGAAACAATTTTTTTGTCCAAGAACCAATGGGTTTCCAGCTTGATCCTACAGAAAACAATTTTGTGTTGAGGGAATGAGTCACAAGAACACAATAGCTAACATGCACACTAAGAGTGTATAGAAAACACCAAATTTGCAACAAGGTAAGATAATTAAATCAGGGAATTAACATTGACAAGAACTAATAAAATATTCACGCCACTACAAATTATTGGAAAGGCAATAAATGGTTCTCATTCAAGAGAAAAACTGGAAAAATATGCTTCAACACTCCTACATCCAAAATTTCCTCTCTGTGCCTTGCTAGTGGAAAAAATATATAGAAAAATACTTCACCTAACCCCTCCTAAAAATAGACTACATTTTGTACTTTCCCATGCATGTTAATTTTAGTGTTTATCATGAATAAAAATAACCATGCTTTTACAATGAGACATTAATAGCCTTAGGTACAAAAGTACACTTATTCAAAGTGTAGTTGAATGCTCTATTTTCAATAAAAAAAATAACTTGGGTGAATACTTTAGCTAACAATAGCCCTTGCCATGTGTGCAAACCTTCTCCAATGTGCATGCAACTTGTTCTTTTGTCTTGTAGCTGATAATTAAACAATAATATTTAATTCTCTAATGTGACACTTGCATATTCAACCACCTACAAGGGTATTTCTTTCTTTCCCTAATCTATCTTCTTGCTATCACATGAAAAAATAATCCTCTGCAAAGATAGTGCTTTTATTTTCATCTACAATACTTAGCAAAATTATTCGACTTCCAATATGGGGACCAACTATCTATGTGCACATGGTCACCTTTTTTTTTTCAACTGAATGATTAAAAAAATCAATTCTTTATCCCTTCTGCATTGCAACACATGCAAAAAAAAATCATTTATCTTATTATCCACCTTGAGGGCAGGAGGTTCTTTTGCAAAACATAAGGAATTTTTGTAGATGTTCAAGGTAATTTGTATTTCTACCTTAGCATATATACTTGATAAGGTCTTATTTTGAATAAAGGACATGATTATTTAATAATAACACTTTGGTCCTCCTTTGATTAAAATTTGACTGCCTTGACTCATTATTGCACATAGGTTCATTTCTATAGTTTGTGGCATATACATTTGAGTTTGATTATTCACTGAAGGGTGATCATTACTTATCCCACTTAATATTCATGTATATGGACTATATTTTGAAGGCATAATGATATATTTTGAACACATGTCCCCTTCTATGATCTTTTGACCCTCAAACCTTAGTTGGTGATAAAATAAAAACCTGTTCAAATTATGGTTTTCTCTATTTCCTCCATGTGCATATTTTGGAACCTTGGTTGAGTTAGTTAACTCATTTTCTAAGTTAAGGAAGAAGAGGTAAGGAAACCTAACCATTTAATCATTTAACTTCAAGCTCTAGATGAGCTAGCAAAGCTTTGCCAAATTCTTATAAGGTGGCCATAGTTTCTCATTTGAGTTCAAATCAAGGATTTTGTGAAGTTTTTAGTTTGAGTGCCACACTGGTTCTTGAAGCTTCAGGTACATTAAAGTGTCCACCATTTGAAACTACCCTCTCCACTTTTATGTTCATATTAGCCACTTTTCACAATATGGGTTCACCATTTCAGAGATTGATGGTGCTCTATTTCTTGTGCATGAACACCAGTTGAAGGAATATCTTTGATTAGAGATAGTTTTTTCTTTCATTTAGCTGTAGATTTGTATTTTGTTCAATAGTTCAAGATTTTTAAGATTTTTCCTTTTAGGTACATGTTTCTTCTACGCTTCTATACTTATACACATTTCACTGTTATTTTTTGCTTGTGGTTGTTGATCTTGATTGGAGATTTGAGTGTGAATAATTTAGGTATTGTATCCACCATTGATGGGGTGCTTCTGTGAGGCCATTTCAAAAATTGATAAGTCAAAAATGACATCCTAGCTTTTTTCTTTCCTTAATTTACAATGAGTGTTGGATAAAATGCAAACACTTATTCAATGAAGCCCAAAACTGATCTCTTCTTTCTTTTTCCATCATGAATACAAATGGGTATTGTCGTTACTGAATTTGGGTACTCTCTAATTTTAGCACCATTTTCATGAATTGGATTTCTAAGATTTGGGCATTTTTATTTCTGAATTAAGGTTGTGATTAAATTATTGAGTTATGTGAAAGCATTGATTTTATTATATGCTTACATGTAAATTGAGTTTTGTGTTTCCTTTCATTTTGCACTAGGGTTTTTAGTTAACTTGTACCCATTGTATTCTTTGATATATACCTTGAGTCACCATAATTTCCCATTCTCTTGTTATGTACGAAATATGCTTTCGAGATAAAATATGTTATGGGTGAGGGTTTTTTATGCTTTTACCATTAGTTACAGCCATGGCTTCCTTTCACTTAAATTTACCTCCATATTTTCCATTTGTTATTTGTGTTCCTTGCATGACTACCATTACCAAAGGTAATAACATATATATCTTAGCTTGCATGATTAAAAGTAATTTGATATGAAACTCTTATGAGATATTTCCAAATTTTGGGGTTGTATAATTTCACTGTGATGACTCATAAAAGATGTAATTACCTGACTTTACATTTTCAGAATCCACCGAAAATCGATGCTCATGTTTTAGGCCAAGGAAATTGTTTTGATATGCATGTATTGTTCTTTAAATCAAACTCAAAATTGGGTTGCCATTTTGAAAATATTTAAACTCTATAAAATTGTTGTATTTACGAGTTGGATCTTGTGTTCTTTCATTTGATTCCCTCAAATAAAATGGCAGGCACTAGCATTATGGAATAATTTGAAATATTTAAATTGTTGTAGCTTTCCCTTTTGGTGTAAAATTGATTCTGATTTTACCTAAACTAGTGATTGCCCCTTTAGATTTACATTATCAGTTTGGTGTATTGACATGAAACAACTCACTATTCTACCTTTGTAGATTTATAGTTCTCGTACTTTTTAGAAATGCACTTGTAAAGATATATTTGTATTGAAATGGATCAATTGTTAAATGACCTCTTTCCTCAATTTATGACTGATAACTTTAGTTATATAGATTTGGATCTTTGTGAAAGCTTGAATGGTTGGTATTAATGGATAAGTGGAACTTGAATGAAGGCTTGTGAGAAACTTTTTTCTTCTAGAATTAAATGCTTCATGAAATGTAATTTTGTGGGCTATACTATTTTCATGATATATCTTTCCTTTTCCCTATGACTTGCAATATTAATGAAGGTATTTTGCATTTTTATTGCACTTCTAAAGGATTCAAATAATATGTACCCTTCTTTTTTATTTTAACTCATGTTCCTTAGAATCGTAATGACCGTTCTGAATCAATGGACATATATGAATCTTCATAACTTTTGGAAATGTACACCACTGGTACTTAGAGTTCATTTTGAGTATGTTGATGTTGAATCCTACATTTATAGAACATGATTCATTTAGGATATTGAGAAGCTAATAAAATGGTGTTTACTTATGAAATGGGTTGTGCATTAATTTTTTGTATGTGGGTTATTATTTGTTTTGATAAAAAAATTTCTTATATGCCAATGCTAAATAAAAATTCCTCCACATTACATATGTCCATCCTTTTAACAAAAAACCTTGAAAATAATTAGACAATGTAAAGTGTAAGCTCTACAAGTATCTATGGATTTGCCAATTTGAAAACTCTCTCTTTCCAGTTGATAATCCTTTGATGTTGTATCTTGGTTAAATTGTGAGCACTTATTTTTTAAGCTTTGAAGTAATAAAACCATATGAAAGCCTAAGAATCCCATTATGGTTGTGGCTTGTTTTAGTATAGATATTTTGCATCTATTTCTAATTTGCAGGTTTCAGAAAAACTTGAAAACATAAAATGCTTATATATTTTCTTGTAATATGTTGTTATACTATTGTGTAAGAAAAAGGAATCTAGGACATAGGTCTTTGAAAAATCTTTTCCTTGATATTCAACATTTTTTTCTTCCCTGTTAGCTTGATTTGAAACTGAAATCATTATCATTTAATGTTCTGATTTAATTATACTTGATCATCTATTTGATTTTCTCTCTTTCATGCTTTCTCAAAATGAAATTCTCCTATGCATTTTACATTCTTTTAATTCTGATTCCAAGCTCATTTAAGAAATTCTGTGAGTATAACAGATAAGGAAATCCAAAGCTCTAAAATGATTTTTTTCTCTATTTCAGACATCTTTTGAAGATGATGGCTAGAATGGAGAGGGTAACATAAAATCAACTAGGAGAAACCATCTAAATAGGAAATGATGGATCTCCATTTTTTTACTCATAGCTTTACTTACATGCACTTTATTTTATACACTTGCTTTCAGATTTACTCCCATGGCTTGTGTAGGTTGACTATACTATTACTCCTTTTGAATAAATGAAACTATCTTCATGTAATGAGATGTATATCTTTATTTTCTATACTTTTGTCATTTTTATGGATAATAAATGAACTTGTACAACTTAATACACTTAAATAATTCACTTTCTTGTAAGAATAAATTTAATTAAAATTTACCTTTGATTTTTCAAACCTCAATTTTTTTTTAAGTTTCCAAATATCATTCTTCATACATGCTTCCCTTCCTTCCTTCTTGAGGTATTTGTAATGGTCTTTCACGGTTCTTTAAAAATTATAACAAAGGTAACAAATTGGAATGACTAGATCTATGAGGCATGGAATTATAGAACTACACCTTAGTTGTTGATTTCATTGAAATGTAACTCCCAAGACTATGTAAAACCAAAAACAATGGTAACCTATATTCCCTTTCTCATGACTACCCAAAAATATTTAGACTTATAACCCCTCTAATCTGAGAAACTTAAATTTTTTGATTTGACCTTTCACACGGGGTGTAAAAAATGTCAACATTTCTGGTGATCATGCGGGCAAAGCTACATGATAGCTTATAATACTAGTGACTTTCTGTAGTCCATTGGGCATGGAGTTAAAATCATATGACCCAAAACTACCTATTTAGAAAAATCAACCCTTCTGAAAACAAAAAATAAAGGTAGGAAAGGATTTGGTAAACCATATCATGTGCATGAAATGCACTTATTGAAATTAAAAGCTGAAATTTGCATGAACTACACTTTATAGAAGTCAAATCCTAATCTAACCTAATCTAATCAGTTGTTAATTGAAGATAAACAAATCCTGAAATAGGCATCGAAAAAAAGCTTCCTCTTCTTCAAAACCAAGGCAATGAATCAAGCTTGTAAAACATGTAACATGATAGAGCTGAATAGAAAACATGTACCTTTTATGATCCATAATTCTATCAAGAAGCTAATAAAATGTTTCTATATGATCTGCAAGCTACTCTGGAATGATTTGGGGCTTGCTTCTAAAAATTTGAAGCTCACTTTTGTTCTTTAAGATAAGCATGAAATCTGGTATTGTTGTAATTTACTACAAAATAACAAGGTACTGAATAGGACAAGGCCATCTAGCATAAGGTAAATTGATTTTATTGTTCTATTCTAAATCATGAACATCCCTTTCAACCATGAGCTCTTTCTGAAGTTGTTTTGAAGGTTTTTGAGGCTCTATATGCTGATGTTTATTCTATTTGACATTCTGAAACTTATCTAAAAAGTATTCATGCTATTAAAGGTATTGTAACTCAAGCATCATGACATACTGAAGTATATTGAGGGATTTTTTACCTCTTTAAAATACTTTTTAATATTTTTAGCCTTTTCAAGTTGATGTAATATGACTTTTTTTCAGCAGTACTTATAGGCTCATTTTTAATATTCAACTCCACTATGCTTCTTGAACATTTAATTTCCTCTTGAATGAAAGATTACTACTCATGACTACTTACAATATCATTTATAATA
Organism: Taxus chinensis; assembly: GCA_019776745.2. Taxonomy (NCBI): domain Eukaryota; kingdom Viridiplantae; phylum Streptophyta; class Pinopsida; order Cupressales; family Taxaceae; genus Taxus; species Taxus chinensis. Next base: position 494,302,313 of record CM034155.1, on the reverse strand, counting down.
TTTATGAATCAAAAAAATTGTCTAACAATGCAACAATATCCATGCATGCAACACAATAAGGCTCTTTACACTCAGCTATATTTTCGTAGATACCATAAAATTGTTCTATATTCTTTTCCTCATCAACCTTGAAATTTGATAAGATTCAAAGATGTTGCTCACTCCTTAAATATTTTGATTTATATTCAGACTTAATGTGAAAATATTCTTCAGGTTCTGAAAACTGTGATGAATTGGGAGTTTGTATGAGTATGATGTCTTCATACACACTACACTCGGAATATACACATTGCTAATCATCTTTCACCCATTTTTGATCTGCTACAAAATTATACTGTACCTTTTGGATGGGTTGATTCTCTAACTATAGAATAATATACAACTCAAACCTAGAAACGCATTGTTAAATGTTGTACAAGAAATTCATCCTAATGTTCTCTTCATTTGGTTGCCCCTCCTTTTTCATATTCTGATTTTATCCTTCATGAACTAATACTATGGATAAAGGAGGAGGAGTGGGATGTATTTCATCTTAAATTATTAATTTTTGAACATAAGACTGAGGTACAAGATCCATATTAAGGACAACAACAAAATGAAAGCTTGGAAAGCTACTTTTCCTTTCAATATTTGACTATGGAACAGAAGGAGCAATATTTAGAGTATCTTGAAAACTTAGAATTTTATAAATGGGATGCTTTAGCTATAAAGGAAAATGTGCAGGAACTATATCTTGATGGGGAAGGTAAGTGGGAACATCCCATTGATATGGTTCCTCAACTTTGTGTCTATCATTCTTCACTTCTTGTTATTTCTCATATAGTTCCTCAATAGATAAAATTTTCTCCTCCAATTCATGTAAAAAAATTGAAGCTCTTTCTTCCATTCACCATCAACATAAACATCTTCATAATCTTGGTTTTTAGCAGCATAATCATCATCATATCGATAATCATATTGATTTCCAAGGTTCAGATCATAAGGTTATTCATTTTGATATCGATCATAGTAGTGATCTGAGGGGGGAAAAGGATAATAAGGTTTCTTATTTGACTATAGATACTACTTTAAATGGGGATTCATGGCTGCTATACCTCATAAAAAAATAGAAATATGAAAAAAAATCTACTGCTAATGAAAACAACTTGATAACAACAAAATAACATATATGATTTTCTTGAAAAATTACCTAAAAACTACAGCTAAAAATTTGATGATGTTGAAAAATGTTGTACTGATATGAAATCAGATTCATGAAGTCACCAGATGAGTTCTATTTTGGATCTTCAATCTTCAAAATGAATCAATCGTATTCATGTCCAACTGGGCATGCCAAAAAATGGTATGCACTGTGGCTTGATCTTCTTAAATGATGGAACTCCTTTTAAAGGTAAATATTTAATCTTGTAATGTGCCACTAGATGTGCCAAAAATTGTAATCTCTCAAAAGTGCTCACTTATTGAGAGATGAAAGTAGGGGTTCTAAGCTTTCTCTATCTCTCACTTCCATAGATATAATGGAAACACCTTATATGGGTTATAAGCTTTATTTATCTCTCACTTCCGTAGATATAATGGAAACACCTTATGGAAACACCTTATATTGGCCAAACACATGGAAACTTCTTGGCCGCCGTATTATACAGGCCGTAGATTTTATATACAACCCTTGATTTTTTTTATAAAAACATATATATTCAGGCATATATATAGATGAATATACCCATACACCTATAAATTTCTATATTTAAAAAAAGATAAAAGGGAGGGTAAATGAAAACCCATAAGCAGTAGATCTGGTAGAAGCTAAAAAAATACTCTATACATGGAAAACCATAGAAGAGGGATGCAAAAAAATCATCACTCAAATTGGTGTGTATGTCCATCCAAATATGAAATACGTTCATATATCATTAGAAGATCCATGTCTTCCATCCTTCTTCTTTCCCAAACCTACAAAAGTGCAAATGAAAAGAAATTAGGTAAAACAACATAAAAGAATCACAGAAAGATTTATAGGGCTTGTTGGGTCAAACCTAGATCAAAGGGCCATAAAATATATAATTCTATGGTTGAGAATTATCCCTACAATTTTAAATTTTTTACAATTTTATGAGATTTAGTTTTAAATAAAAGGTATGGGTTTTAAGTGATTGGGGCCACTTATTGTGTTAGAATAAGTTACAACCTCTTTTACTATGTATCAATAAATAATTAAATGATATTTGACTATAGGGATTTATTTAAATAAATGATATCATGCTTGGGAAATTATATAATTGTAACGCCCACATTTTCCCACATAAATCCCCGTGAAATCCAGTAGTAAGTAGGAAATATTATGGAATAATTTTTTTTAAAGGTTACAAGGCCTTAACTAGGATTTTAATTAAATCCCGATTATAAAATTTTAAACAATTATATGGCAGTCGAGACTAAAATAATATTTAATTACTATTGACCCAACCCTTATTTAAAATATTTTTATTTAATTTCCACTATTACATTCCACTACTTAATTCAAATATTAGTCCATTTTACTCCTTGTTATTCGGCCCGAAATGTCTAATTAAATCTATTCAGTGAATGGCCCCAAAAATAAATCAAAATTTTTTTAGGTAAGATTAATAATCTACTAGTTTAAAAAAATCATATTAACATGGTTTAAAACCCAAAGTGTCAAGGGTACCCAACATGGTCTAAACCTTTTGGTCCCATTTGACATTACATACACATCTTTTAATTAAAAAATTCCAACTTAAATACCCCATCACTTAAGTGATATGGGGTGCATCCTCCACCATTAGATGTAATCTTTCCTCGCCCTTAGATTTAGGGTTGACAAAAGAAACCCTAGATATTCTTATGGGTTATTTTATATTCAATTACAAAATCTAATCTCTCATTTCTCTTGTTTTTGATTTGTATGTTAAGGAAGGAGACAAACCATGGTAGGGAGCTCCAAAATTAGGGATGAATACACACAAGACAAATATGTGTGTGCATCCCTCTTCAAGAATTTATTTTAAAACTATATATAATTTGGATTTTCTCATTATTTCTTTTTGTTTTCTACCCTATTTGGGTTGTGGGTAAATACCTATTTTAATCTTGCTTATTGTAAAAATTTTGATTGCAAGCTTGTATATATACACATTGTATATATATATACCATTAGGGTATGTGTGTATATGGAAATAAGTATTTTTAATATATTAATTTATTTTATTTTATTTTTTACAACCATTTTAAATGATATTCTGAAAAAAAACCAATATATATATATATATATATATGAGTAAATACAAATTATATATATATATATATATAACGATAAAAACCACTTAACAAAAAGTCGCGGTTTCAAATTTTGTTTGTAGGTCGCAATAGAAGTTATGGCCGACCGAAATAAACCATGGCCAATAGTAATAAATATGGCACCGTATTTAAGAAAATAGTAATGTAAATGGCAGGGTTATAATGTTGGGGGAGGATTTTTATTTTAATTAATGGAGGTTTACAATGTTGGGGGGAGGCTGGGGTGGCGCCAACCGTAATGCCACCCCATACAAAATATGGGTTGGGGGTGGGGTCGGTGCCCCTCCCCCCAGGCCTGGATTTTCAAATTATCTGTGCCTGTCAAATCAAAATTCACTAACGGTTTAGCTCTTTCATGTGACAGTAAATTCAGGTAATTTTTATAGGTATGTCTATAATATGTTCATATATATATATAAATAGGTATTATGTTTTTATATAAACCACTTAAAAAAATTTATGGTTTTTGAAAATTTCAACCTGTCATTGTCTACGGCTTATAAATTTTTTCACCTGTAAAATACGGTTAAAATCACAAAAAATGACCTATAACCTGTCAATTTCCAGCCCTGCCTCCCCCCAACCCTAACCTAAAAATTTTAAAACATAAGTGCCACAACGTCCCACAAATGGGATTAAATAAAATTTTTAAACATTCTTTTCAAAAGCTAAGGTAACCAGTTTTTTATAAGGTATAAGGAAATTTGATTATCACTCCTTTTTAAAAAATATATATATTTTATTTATTAAAACAAAACCCACAAAAGGATTAATTTCCAATATAAACTTTTAGTTATTCAATGTTTATTTTTATTATTAAAAGGTATTAATATATCTATATATGATATAATGTATATATATTTAGATATATACATATATTAATATTTGTTGATACTAGGAAAGTAATAATATTTATTAATGATATTAATTAATAATATTATTACATTAATATTATAAATTTATAGTAAATACACTATATGTTATTAAGATACTAATAATTTACATTGGTTTATTAATTAAATTTATCTTGATAAGGAGATTGTGAATTATTGCGGGAGAAAAAAATTGTAATTTTAAATTTATATGGGTATAAATTATCAAACACCTAGAGTGTATAGTGTAGAAAATTGTGCAATTACAGAATTGAAACAATTTATCACTTACTAATTTATTTATAAACTTATTAAAAGGAGTATACATAATTGTAATTTATTCATTTACTTGATGACAATTTCTATTGCTATGAAGGTATAACTAGCTTATAATATTTGTTCCATCTACTCATTCTTGAATATTCAGTTAGGTAGAAGAAAGTAAAACATACTTTAATACCATCTATTCTTTTTATCATTAAACATAATTGCCAATAATGCAAGAGGATTAATATTTTTTTCTATTAAAGATTCTAAGTTTTCTACATGGATTCACCATATAACTTCCCAAGAAAACTTAGATTTGAGAAATCTTATTCTTTTTCATTAT